>JASGCC010000173.1:57293-560464 GCA_030067915.1 Hydractinia echinata
CGTGTAAGGGCCCTTAATTAGGCTGCCAAAAAAAAGGGACCATATTAGAACCTTTAGAAAGCCTTGTGCACGTAGTGACGGTGTTTCTATAGCAATGCGCCCAAGGGAAACGACCTTGAGACGTCTAGTCCATTGAGAGTGGAAGGGACTAGTACAATGGGCACCTTGCCTGGGCTCGCTGAACCACGTGATTTAGTTGTAAGGCCCTTATTATGGCCGCAAAAGGCCATATTACAGACTTTAGAAGCCTGTGCACGTAGTTGCAGCGTTTTCTAGGCCTTGGCGCTCAAGGAAAGGCAACTTGAACGTCCTAGTCCATTACGAGTGGGAAGGAAAAGACCGATGGCCACCTGCTGGGCTCGTGAGAAACGCGGATTTACGTGTTAAGCCCTTATTATGCTGGCAAAAGCCATATTACAACTTTTAGAAGGCCTGCCACGTAGTTAGCGGTTCTTAGGCCATGGCGCCAAGGAAAATGACTTCAACTTCGCAAGTCCATGGAGACTGAAAGGGCTAGACCGATGGCCACCTGTCTGGGCTATGGAACCACTGATTTACGTGTAAGCTCTTATTTGGCTGCAAAAGGGCATATATTCAAACTTTAGAAAGCCTGGCACGTAGTTGACGGTTCTATGGCCTGGCGCTCCAAGGAAACGACTTTAACTCGCTAGTCCATTATGATGGAAGGATAGACCATGGCCACCTGTCTGGGCCGTGGAAACACGTGATTTACGTGTAGACCTTATTAGCGTGAAAAGGCCATATTACAGCATTTGAAGCCTGGCACGTAGTTGACGGGCTTCTATGGCCATGGAACCAACGAAAACGCTTATACACTCGTAGTCCATTGTAGATGAAAGGATTACCGATGGCGCACCTGTCTGCACCGTGGACCACGTATTTACGTGTAAGCCCTTATTATACTTGAAAAGGCCATATTACACTTTAGAAGGCCTGGCACGTAGTTGCAGCGGGTTCTATGGCCTGGCGCAGGAAAAGACTTCAGCTTCCAGTCCATGAGACTGGAAAGGACTAGACCGATGCCACCTGTCTGGCGGCTCGTGAGCCACAGGATTTACGTGTAAGCCCTTATTTTAGGCTGCAAAAGCCATATTAGGACCTTTGAAGCCTGTGCACGTAGTTATGACGGGTTTATTAGCTGCGCCAAGGAAAACGATAACGTCGTAGGTCCATTGAGATGAAGGACTAGACATGGCACCTGCTGGGCGTGGAACCACGTGATTTACGTTAAGCCCTTATTATGGTGCAAAAGGCCATATTACAAACCTTTAGAAGCCTGTGCACGTAGTTGACGGGTTCTATGGCCTGGTGCCAAGGAAAGCAACTTAACTCCTAGTCCATTAGATGGAAGGAAAAGACCGATTGCCACCTGTTCTGGGCCGTGGAAACGGGATTTACGTGTTAGGCTCCTTATTATGCTGCAAAAGCCATATACAACTTTGAAGCCTGCGCACGTAGTTGACCGTTCTTATGGCCTGGCGCCAAGGAAAACGACTTAAACTTCGCAGTCCATGGAGATGGAAGGGCCTAGACCGATGGCCACCTGTGCTGGGCATGGAACCACATGATTTACGTGTAAAGCCCTTATTTGGCTGTAAAAGCATATTACAACGTTTAGAAGCCTGTGCACGTAGTTGCACGGTGTTCTATGACCTGCGCCAAGGAAAACACTTAATACATCTAGTCCATTGAGACGAGAAGGACTAGCCATGGGCACCTGCTGGGCCGTGGAACCACGTGATTTACGTGTAAGACCTTATTAGGTGCAAAAGAGCCATATTACAACTTTGAAGCCTGCGCACGTAGTTGACGGGCTTCTATGGCCTGGGCTCAAGGAAACGCCTTATACATCGTAGTCCATTTTAGACGTGAAAGAACAACGATGGTCACCTGTCATCTCGTGGACCACGTGATTTACGTGTAAGCCTTTCTATAGCTGAAAAGGCCATATTTACACCTTGAAGCCTGGCGCACGTAGTTGCAAGGTGCTTCTAGGCCTGGGCCAAGGAAGACGACTTAAACTTCGCAGTCCATTGGAAATGGAAGGACTAGACCGATGGCCACCCTGTCTGGGCATGTAACCACTGATTTACGTGTAAGCCCTTATTTTAGGCTGCAAAAGGCCATATTACACCTTATGAAGGCCTGTGCACGTATTAGAGCGTTCTAGGACCTGCGCCAGGAAAACGACTTAATATCATAGTCCATTGAACGAAGGACTAGCAATGGGACCTGCTTGGGCAGTGGAACACGTGATTTACGTGTAAGACCTCTATTAGCTGTAAAAGGCCATATTAAAACCTTTGAAACCTGTGCACGTAGTTAGCACGGTTCTTAGGCCCTGGCGCCAAGGAAACGACTTAAATCGCTAGTCCATTGAGTGGAAGGATAGACTATGGCCACCTGTCTGGGCCGTGGAACACGTGATTTACTGGTAAGCTCTCTATTAGCTGAAAAGGCCCATTTTACAACTTTTGAAAGGCCGTGCGCACTAGTTAGCAGGGTGTTCTAAGGCCTGGCGCTCAAGGAAAAGACTTAACTTCGCTAGTCATTGAGAGGAAGGACTAGGACCGATGGCCACCTGTCTGGCCGTAACCACGGTATTTACGTGTAAGCCCTTTTATTAGGCTGAAAAGCCATATTACAACCTTTTAGAAGCCTGTCACGTAGTTGACGGTGTTCTATAGCAATGGCGCCAAGGAAAACGACCTGAGACGTCGTAGTCCATTGAGAGTGGAAGGGACTAGTACAATGGGCACCTGCCTGGGCTCGTGGAACCACGTGATTTACGTATAAGGCCCTTATTATGGTGCAAAAGGCCATATTACAACCTTTAGAAGCCTGTGCACGTAGTTGACGGTGTTCTATGGCCATGGTGCCAAGGAAAGCAACTTGAGACGTCCTAGTCCATTACGAGTGGAAGGAAAAGACCGATTGCCACCTGTCTGGGCTCGTGAGAATACGGATTTACGTGTAAGGCCCTTATTATGCTGCAAAAGACCATATACAACTTTTAGAAGCCTGCGCACGTAGTTGACGGCTTCTATGGCCATGGCGCCAAGGAGAACGACTTCAACTTCGCAGTCCATGGAGATTGGAAGGCCTAGACCGATGGCCACCTGTCTGGGCTTATGGAACCACATGATTTACGTGTAAGGCCCTTATTTGGCTGAAAAGGCAATATTACAAACCTTTAGAAGCCTGAGCACGTAGTTGACGGTGTTCTATGACCATGGCGCCAAGGAAAACGACTTGAGACGTCTAGTCCATTGAGAGCGGAAGGACTAGTCCAATGGCACCTGTCTGGGCTCGTGGAAACACGTGATTTACGTGTAAGGACCTTATTATGGTGCAAAAGGCCATATTACAACATTTAGAAGCCTGCGCACGTAGTTGACGGGCTTCTATGGCCATGGAGCCAACGGAAACGCCTTGACACGTCGTAGTCCATTTAGAGTGGAAAGATTACAACGATGGTCACCCTGTCTGATCTCGTGGACCCACGTAATTTACGTGTAAGGCCCTTATTATACTGGCAAAAGGCCATATTACCACCTTAGAAAGCCTGCGCACGTAGTTGACGGTGTTCTATGGCCATGGCTCCAAAGGAAGACGACTTCAGACTTCGCAGTCCATGGAAATTGGAAGGACTAGACCGATGGCCACCTGTCTGGGCTTATGTAACCACATGATTTTACGTGTAAGGCCCTTATTTGCTGCAAAAGGCAATATTACAACCGTTAGAAGCCTGTGCACGTAGTTGACGGTGTTCTATGACCATGGCGCCAAGGAAAACGACTTGAGACGTTCATAGTCCATGATAGCGGAAGGACTAGTCCAATGGGAACCTGCTTGGGCTCGTGGAACCACGTGATTTACGTGTAAGGACCTTATTATGCTGCAAAAGGCCATATTAAAACCTTTAGAAACCTGTGCACGTAGTTGACGGTGTGGCTATGGCCATGGCGCCAAGGAAAGCGACTTGAAAGGTCCTAGTCCATTACGAGTGGAAGGAATAGACCTATGGCCACCTGTCTGGGCTCGTGGAACTAAGTGATTTACTGCGTAAGGCCCTTATTATGCCTGCAAAGACCATATTACAACTTTTAGAAAGCCTGCGCACATAGTTTACGGGTGTTCTATGGCCATGGCGCCAAGGAAAACGACTTCAGACTTCGCAGTCTATTGAGATTGGAAGGACTAGGACCGATGGCCACCTGTCTGGCTTTCGTCAAAACCACGGTTATTTACGTGTAAGGCCCTTATTAGGGCTGCAAAAGACCATATTACAACCTTTAGAAGCCTGTCACGTAGCTTGACGGGTTGTTCTATAGCAATGGGGGGCCAAGGGAAAACGACTTGGAGACGGTCGTAGTTCCAATTGAGAGCGGAGGGACTAGACTGGAATGGTCAACTGTCGGGATCGTGGAACCACGTTGATGTACATTGTGTAAGGCCCTTATTAGGCTGCAAAAGGCCATATTACAACCTTTAGAAGCCTGTGCACGTAGTTGACGGTGTTCTATGGCCATGGCGCCGAGAAAAGCAACTTGACATGTCGTAGTCAATGGAGATTGGAAGGAGAAGAACGATCGTCACCTTTCTGGGCTCGTGGAATCACGTGATTTACGTGTAAAGTTCTTATTACGCTGCAAAAAGCCATATTACAACCTTTAGAAGCCTGTGCACGTAGTTGCCGGTGTTCTATGGCCATGCCGGTAAGCAAAACGACTTGAGATTTCGTAGTCCATGGACAGTGGTAGGACTAGACCAATGGCCACCTGTCTGGGCTCGTGAGACCACAGGATTTACGTGTAAGGCCCTTATTAGGCTGCAAAAGACCATATTAGAACCTTTAGAAGCCTGTGCACGTAGTTAACGGTGTTCTATAGCAATGGCGCCAAGGGAAAGACCTGAGACGTCGTAGTCCATTGAGAGCGGAAGGGACTAGTACAATGGGCACCTGCCTGGGCTCATGGAACCACGTGATTTACGTATAAGGCCCTTATTATGGTGCAAAAGGCCATATTACAACCTTTAGAAGCCTGTGCACGTAGTTGACGGTGTTCTATGGCCATGGTTCCAAGGAAAGCGACTTGAGACGTCCTAGTCCATTACGAGTGGAAGGAAAAGACCGATTGCCCCCTGTCTGGGCTCGTGAGACCACGGGATTTACGTGTAAGGCCCTTATTATGCTGCAAAAGACCATATTACAACTTTTAGAAGCCTGCGCACGTAGTTGACGGGTTTCTATGGCCATGGCGCCAAGGAGAACGACTTCAGACTTCGCAGTCCATGGAGATTGGAAGGCCTAGACCGATGGCCACCTGTCTGGGCTTGTGGAACCACATGATTTACGTGTAAGGCCCTTATTTGGCTGCAAAAGGCAATATTACAACCGTTAGAAGCCTGTGCACGTAGTTGACGGTGTTCTATGACCATGGCGCCAAGGAAAACGACTTGAGACGTCACAGTTCATTGAGAGCGGAAGGACTAGTCCAATGGGCACTTGCCTAGGCTCGTGGAACCACGTGATTTACGTGTAAAGACCTTATTATGCTGCATAAGGCCATATTACAACCTTTAAAAGCCTGTGCACGTAGTTGACGGTGTTCTATGGCCATGGCGCCAAGGAAAGCAACTTGAGACGTCCTAGTCCATTACGAGTGGAAGGAATAGACCTATGGCCACCTGTCTGGGCTCGTGGAACCACGTGATTTACGTGTAAGGACCTTATTATGGTGCAAAAGGCCATATTACAACATTTAGAAGCCTGCGCACGTAGTTGACGGGCTTCTATGGCCATGGCGCCAAGGAAAACGACTTCAGACTTCGCAGTCCATGGAGATTGGAAGGCCTAGACCGATGGCCACCTGTCTGGGCTTATGGAACCACATGATTTACGTGTAAGGCCCTTATTTGGCTGCAAAAGGCAATATTACAAACTTTGGAAGCCTGAGCACGTAGTTGACGGTGTTCTATGGCCATGGCGCCAAGGAAAGCGACTTGAGACGTCCTAGTCCATTATGAGTGGAAGGAATAGACCTATGGCCACCTGTCTGGGCTCGTGGAAACACGTGATTTACGTGTAAGGACCTTATTATGGTGCAAAAGGCCATATTACAACATTTAGAAGCCTGCGCACGTAGTTGACGGGCTTCTATGGCCATGGAGCCAACGAAAACGCCTTGACACGTCGTAGTCCATTTAGAGTGGAAAGATTACAACGATGGTCACCTGTCTGATCTCGTGGACCCACGTAATTTACGTGTAAGGCCCTTATTATACTGCAAAAGGCCATATTACCACATTTAGAAGCCTGCGCACGTAGTTGACGGTGTTCTATGGACATGGCGCCAAGGAAAATGACTTCAGGCTTCGCAGTCCATGGAGATTGGAAGGACTTGACCGATTGCCACCTGTCTGGGCTCGTGAGACCACAGGATTTACGTGTAAGGCCCATATTAGGCTGCAAAAGACCATATTAGAACCTTTAGAAGCCTGTGCACGTAGTTGACGGTGTTCTATAGCAATGGCGCCAAGGGAAACGACCTGACACGTCGTAGTCCATTGAGAGTGGAAGGGAATAGTACAATGGGCACCTGCCTGGGCTCGTGGAACCACGTGATTTACGTATAAGGCCCTTATTATGGTGCAAAAGGCCATATTACAACCTTTAGAAGCCTGTGCACGTAGTTGACGGTGTTCTATGGCCATGGTGCCAAGGAAAGTGACTTGAGACGTCCTAGTCCATTACGAGTGGAAGGAAAAGACCGATTGCCACCTGTCTGGGCTCGTGAGAATACGGGATTTACGTGTAAGGCCCTTATTATGCTGCAAAAGACCATATTACAACTTTTAGAAGCCTGCGCACGTAGTTGACGGGCTTCTATGGCCATGGCGCCAAGGAGAACGACTTCAAACTTCGCAGTGCATGGAGATTGGAAGGCCTAGACCGATGGCCACCTGTCTGGGCTTATGGAACCACATGATTTACGTGTAAGGCCCTTATTTGGCTGTAAAAGGCAATATTACAACCGTTAGAAGCCTGTGCACGTAGTTGACGGTGTTCTATGACCATGGCGCCAAGGAAAACGACTTGAGACGTCATAGTCCATTGAGAGCGGAAGGACTAGTCCAATGGGCACCTGCCTGGGCTCGTGGAACCACGTGATTTACGTGTAAGGATCTTATTATGCTGCAAAAGGCCATATTACAACCTTTAGAAGCCTGTGCACGTAGTTGACGGTGTTCTATGGCCATGGCGCCAAGGAAAGCGACTTGAGACGTCCTAGTCCATTACGAGTGGAAGGAATAGACCTATGGCCACCTGTCTGGGCTCGTGCAACTACGTGATTTACGTGTAAGGACCTTATTATGGTGCAAAAGGCCATATTACAACATTTAGAAGCCTGCGCACGTAGTTGACGGGCTTCTATGGCCATGGCGTCAAGGAAAACGACTTCAGACTTCGCAGTCAATGGAGATTGGAAGGCCTAGACCGATGGCCACCTCTCTGGGCTTATGGAACCACATGATTTACGTGTAAGGCCCTTATTTGGCTGCAAAAGGCAATATTACAAACTTTAGAAGCCTGAGCACGTAGTTGACGGTGTTCTATGGCCATGGCGCCAAGGAAAGCGACTTGAGACGTCCTAGTCCATTATGAGTGGAAGGAATAGACCTATGGCCACCTGTCTGGGCTCGTGGAAACACGTGATTTACGTGTAAGGACCTTATTATGGTGCAAAAGGCCATATTACAACATTTAGAAGCCTGCGCACGTAGTTGACGGGCTTCTATGGCCATGGAGCCAACGAAAACGCCTTGACACGTCGTAGTCCATTTAGAGTGGAAAGATTACAACGATGGTCACCTGTCTGATCTCGTGGACCCACGTAATTTACGTGTAAGGCCCTTATTATACTGCAAAAGGCCATATTACCACCTTTAGAAGCCTGCGCACGTAGTTGACGGTGTTCTATGGCCATGGCTCCAAGGAAAACGACTTCAGACTTCGCAGTCCATGGAAATTGGAAGGACTAGACCGATGGCCACCTGTCTGGGCTTATGTAACCACATGATTTACGTGTAAGGCCCTTATTTGGCTGCAAAAGGCAATATTACAACCGTTAGAAGCCTGTGCACGTAGTTGACGGTGTTCTGTGACCATGGCGCCAGGGAAAACGACTTGAGACGTCATAGTCCATTGATAGCGGAAGGACTAGTCCAATGGGAACCTGCTTGGGCTCGTGGAACCACGTGATTTACGTGTAAGGACCTTATTATGCTGCAAAAGGCCATATTAAAACCTTTAGAAACCTGTGCACGTAGTTGACGGTGTGCTATGGCCATGGCGCCAAGGAAAGCGACTTGAATGGTCCTAGTCCATTACGAGTGGAAGGAATAGACCTATGGCCACCTGTCTGGGCTCGTGGAACTAAGTGATTTACGCGTAAGGCCCTTATTATGCTGCAAAAGACCATATTACAACTTTTAGAAGCCTGCGCACATAGTTGACGGTGTTCTATGGCCATGGCGCCAAGGAAAACGACTTCAGACTTCGCAGTCTATGGAGATTGGAAGGACTAGACCGATGGCCACCTGTCTGGCTTCGTCAAACCACGGTATTTACGTGTAAGGCCCTTATTAGGCTGCAAAAGACCATTTTACAACCTTTAGAAGCCTGTGCACGTAGTTGACGGTGTTCTATAGCAATGGGGCCAAGGAAAACGACTTGAGACGTCGTAGTCCATTGAGAGCGGAGGGACTAGACTGATGGTCAACTGTCGGGATCGTGGAACCACGTGATGTACGTGTAAGGCCCTTATTAGGCTGCAAAAGGCCATATTACAACCTTTAGAAGCCTGTGCACGTAGTTGACGGTGCTCTATGGCCATGGCGCCGAGAAAAGCAACTTGAGACGTCGTAGTCAATGGAGATTGGAAGGAGAAGAACGATCGCCACCTGTCTGGGCTCGTGGAAACACGTGATTTACGTGTAATGCCCTTATTTGGCTGCAAAAGGCCATATTACGACATTTAGAAGCCAGCGCACGTAGTTGACGGTGTTCTATGGCCATGCCGGTAAGCAAAACGACTTGAGATTTCGTAGTCCATTGACAGTGGTAGGACTAGACCAATGGCCACCGGTCTGGGCTCGTGTAACCACGGGATTTACGTGTAAGGCCCTTATTAGGCTGCAAAAGGCCATATTACAACCTTTAGAAGCCTGCGCACGTAGTTGACGGTGTTCTATAGCCATGGCGCCAAGGAAAACGACTTCAGACTTCGCAGTCTATGGAGATTGGAAGGACTAGACCGATGGCCACTTCTCTGGGCTCGTAGAACCACGTGATTTACGTGTAAGGCCCTTATTATGCTGCAAAACGCCGTATTACAACGTTTAAAAGCCTGTGCACGTAGGTGACGGTGTTCTATGTCCATGGCGCCAACGAAAACGACTTGAGTGGTCGTAGTCTATTAAGACTGGAAGGACTAGACCGATGGCCACCTAGCTAGGTTCGTAGAACCACGGAACTTACGTGTATATACCTAATTATGCTGCAAAATGCTATATTACAACATTGAGAAGTCTGTAAACGTAGTTGACGGTGTTCTATGGGCATGGCGCCAAGGAAATCTCCATCTCCAAGGAAATCTCCATCTCTCATCTCCATGGACTACGACTTGGGACGTCGTAGTCCATAGAGATTGGAACGACTAGACCTATCGTCACCTGTTTGGGCTCGTGGAATAACGTGATTTGCGTGTAAGGCCCTTATTATGATGCAAAAGGCCATATTACAACATTTCGAAGCCTGTGCACGTAGTTGACGTTGTTCTATGACTATGGCGCCGCGAAAAATAACTTGAGACGTCGTAGTCAATGGAGATTGGAAGGACTAGAACGATCGTCACATCTCTGGGTTCGTGGAATCACGTGATTTACGTGTAAGGCCTTTATTAAGCTGCAAAAGCCCATATTACAACATTTAGAAGCCTGTGCACGTAGTTTACGGCGTTCTATGGCCATGGCGCCAAGGAAAACGACTTGAGACGTTTTAGTCCATTGAGAGTGGAAGGGCTAGATTGATGGTCCCTTGTCTGGGCTCGCGGAACCACGTGATATACGTGTAAGGCCCTTATTAGGCTGCAAAATGCCATATTACATCATTTAGAAGCCTGTGCATGTAGTTGACGGTGTTCTATGGCCATCGCGCGGAGAAAAACAACTTGAAACGTCGTGGTCAATGGAGATGGGAAGGACTAGAACGATCGTCACCTTTCTGGACTCGTGGAATCACGTGATTTACGTGTAAGGCCCTTATTAGGCTGCAAAAGGCCATATTACAACATTTAGAAGCCTGTGCACGTAGGTGACGGTATTCTATGGACATGGCGGTAAGCAAGAGGACTTGAGATTCCGTAGTTCATTGAGAGTGGAAGGACTAGACCGATGGCCACCTGTCTGGGCTCGTGGAACAACCTGATTTACGCGTAATGCCCTTATTAGGCTTCAAAAGGCCATAGTACAACATGTGGAAGACTGCGTACGTAGTTGACAGTGTTCTATGGCCATGACGGTAAGCAAGACGACTTTAGACCCCGTAGTACATTGAGAGTGAAAGGATTAGATTGATGGCCACCTGTATGGGCTTATGGCACCACGTGATTTACGTGTAAGGCCCTTATTTGGCTGCAAACGTCCATATTACAATATTTAAAAGGCTGCGCATGTAGTTGACGGTGTTCTATGGCCAGGGCGCCTAGAAAAACGACTTCAGACGTCGCATCCATTGAGATTGGAAGGACTAGAACGATGGCCACATGTTTGGGCTCGTGGAACCACGTGATTTCGTGTAATGCCCTTATTATGGTGCAAATGGCCATTTTGCAACCTTTAGATGCCTGTGCTCGTAGTTCACGTTCTATCCCCATGGCGCCAAAGAAAACGACTTAACACGTCGTAGTGCATGGAGATTGGAAGAACTAGACCGATGGGCACCTGTCTGGTCGCGTGAAACCACGGCATTTACGTCTAAGGCCCTTATTAGGCTGCAAAAGCCATATTACAACCTTTAGAAGCCTGTGCACGTAGTTGACGGTGTTCTATGGCAATGGCGCCAACGAAACGACTTGAAACCTCGTAGTCTATGAAGAGTGGAAGGATTAGACCGATGGCCACCTGTCTGGGCTCGTGGAACCACGTGATTTACGTCTAAGGCCCTTATTAGGCTGCAAAAAGACACGTAAATCACGTGGTTCCACGAGTTCAGACATGTGGCCATCGGTCAGGTCCTTCAACTTTCAATGGACTACGACGTCTCAAGTCGTTTTCGTTGATGCCATGGCCATAGAACACCGTCAACTACGTGCACAGTCTTCTAAAGGCCGTAATGTACTCTTTTGGGGACTAATAAAGGCCTTACACGTAAATCACGTGGTTCCACGCGGCTGCGCAGGTTACCATTGGGCTAGTACTTCCAGTCTCAATGAACTATGACGTCGCAAGTCGTTTTCCTTCTCGCCATGGCCTTAAAACCTCGTCTACTACGTGCGCAGGCCTCTAAATGTTGTATTATGGTTATTGCGGCGTAATAAGGACCTTGCACGTAAATCAAGTGTTTCCACGTGCCTGCGCAGGTTACCATTGGTCTATTCCTTCAATTATCAATGGACTACGAAGCCTCAAGTCGTTTTCCTTGGCGTCATGGCCTTAGAACACCGTCAATTACATGCACAGGCCTCCAAAGGCTGTAATATTGCCTTTGGTGGCCTAATAAGGACCTTACATGTAAATCAAGTATTTCCACGTACCTGCGCAGGTTACCATTGGTCTAGTCCTTCCCGTTTCAATGGACTGCGACGTCCCAAGTCATTTTCCTTTGCGTAAGTGCCTCATAACACCGTCAACTACGTGCACAGTCCTCTAAACGCTGTAATATACCTTTTTGGCGCCTAATAAAAGGCTTACACGAAATTCAAGTGGCTGCACGCTCCTGCGCAGTTTACCATCGGTCTATTCCCTCCACTATCAATGGACTACGATGTTCCAAGTCGTTTTCCTTTGCGCCAGGTCCTTATAACACCCTCAACTATGTGCACAGTCTTCTATAGGCCGTAATATGGCCTAATAAGGGTCTTCCACCTAAATCAAGTGTTTCCACGTGCCTGCGCAGGTTATCATTATTTTAGTCCTTTCACTCACAATGGACTGCAACGTCCAAGTTGTTTTCCCTTGCGTCAGTGCCTTATAACAGCCTCAACTATATGCACAGTCTTCTAAAGGCTGTAACGGCCTTTTGCCGGTAATAAAGGCCCTACACGTAAATCACATGGTCCCCCGCTCCTGCGCAGGTTACTATTGCTCTAGTCTTTCAAGTCTCAATAGACTACGAAGTCCCAAGTCGTTTTCCCTGGCGCCATGGTGTTATAACACCATCAACTACATGCGCATGTTTCTAAAGGCTGTAATATGAACTTTGGCGGCCTAATAAGGACCTTACACGCAAATGAAGTGTTTTCACGTGCCTGCGCAGGTGGGCAATGCCCTAATCCTTCCAGTCTCAATGGACGACGACGTCCCAAGTCGTTTTCTCTGGCGCCATAGTGTTATAACACCGTCAACTACATGCGCAGGCCTCTAAAGGCTGTAATATGACGTTTTGCCACCTAATAAAGACCTTACACGTACGTTAAGTGGTTCCACGCTCCTGCGCAGGTTACCATCGGTCTTGTCCTTCTACTCTTAATGGACTACGACGTTCAAAGTTGTTTTCCTTTGCGCCAGGTCCTTATAACACCGTCAACTACGTGCACAGTCTTCTGAAGGATGTAATATAATATTTTGTGACCTAATAAAGGCTTAAACGTAAATCGAGTGTTTCCACGTGCCTGCGCAGGTTACCATGCTCTAGTCCTTCCAGTCTCAATGGACTATGATGTTCCAAGTCGCTTTCCCTGGTGCCATGGTCTTATAAAACCGTCAACTACGTGCACAGGCCTCTAAAGGCTGTAATATGGCCTTTTGACGCCTAATAAAGACCTTCAGTCTAAATCAAGTGTTTCCACGTGCCTGCGCAGGTTACCATTATATTTGTCCTTACACTCTCAAGGGAAGACAACGTCCCAAGTTGTTTTCTCTCTGCGCCATGGCCTTAAAACAGAGTCAACCACGTGCACCGGCCTTTAAAGGCTGTAATATGCCCTTTGGCGCCCTAATAAGGACCTTACACGCAAATCAAGTGTTCCCACGTGCCTGCGCAGGTTGGCAATGGTCTTGTCCTTCCATTCTCAATGGACTACGACGTCCCAAGTCGCTTTTCCTGGCGCCATGGTTTTATAACACCGTTAACTACCTGCACAGTCCTGGAAAGGCTGTCATATGCCCTTTTGCCGCCTAATAAAGGGCTTACTCGTAAATCAAGTGGTTCCACGCTTCTGCGCAGGTTACCATTGGTCTAGTGCTTCAATTCTCAATGGAATCCGACGTTCCAAGTCGTTTTCCTTTGTGCCACGGCCTTATAACACCTTCAACTACGTGTACAGTCCCCTAAAGGCCGCAATATGGCTTTTAGCCGCCTAATAACGGCCTTACACGTAAATCACGTGGTTCCATGTGCCTGCGCAGGTTACCATTGGTCTAGTCCTTCAAGTCGCAATAGACTACGACGTTCCAAGTCATTTTCCTTGTCGCCATGGCCTTAAAACACCGTCAACTACGTGCTCAGGCCTATAAATGTTGTATTATGGTTTTTGGGCCTAATAAAACATTACACCTAAATCAAGTGTTTCCACGTGCCTGCGCAGGTTATCATCGGTCAAGTCGTTCCAGTCCCAATGGACTACAACGTCCCAAGTTGTTTTCCTTTGCGCCAGGTCCTTATAACACCGTCAACTACGTGCACAGTCGTCTATAGGCTGTAATATGGCCTTTAGCGGACTAATAAGGACCATCCACCTAAATCAAGTGTTTCCACGTGCCTGCGCAGGTGGGCAATGGCCTAGGCCTTCCAGTCTCAATGGACTTCGACGTCCCAAGTCGCTTTCCCTGGCGACATGGTTTTATAACACCGTTAACTACGTGCTCAGACCTCTAAAGGCTGTAATGGCCTTTTGCCGCAAATGAAGGCCTTACACGTAAATCACATGTTTCCACGCGCCTGCGCAGGTTACTATTGTTCTAGTCCTTCAAGTCTCGATAGACTACGACGTCCCAAGTCGTTTTCCCTGGCGCCAGTATTTCCACGCGCCTGCGCAGGTTACCATTGATCTAGTCCTTCCAGTTTCAATGGACTACGACGTCCGAAGTCGTTTTCCTTTGCGTAAGTGCCTCATAACACCGTCAACTACGTGTACAGACCTATAAATGCTGTAATATGGCTTTTGGTGCCTAATAAACGGCTTCCACGAAAATCAAGTGACTCCACGCGCATGCGCGGGTTACCATCGGACTATTTCTTCCACTATCAATGGACTACGACGTTTCAAGTCGTTTTTCTTTTCGCCAGGTCCTTAGAACACCGTCACCTATATGCACAGTCCCCTAATGGCTGTAATATGCCCTTTGGCGGCCTAATAAGGACCTTCCATCTAAATCAAGTGTTTCCACGTGCCTGCGCAGGTTACCATTATTTTAGTCCTTTCACTCTCAATGGACTACAACATCTCAAGTTGTTTTCCTTTGCGCCAGCGCCTTATAACACCGCCATCTACGTGCACAGTCCTCTAAAGGCCGTAACATGGCCTTTTGCTGCATAATAACCGCCTTACACGTAAATCATGTGGCTCTAAACGCCTGCGCAGGTTACCATCGGTCTAGTCCTTTCACTCTCGATGGACTATGACGTCCAAAGTTGTTTTCCTTCGCGCCATAGCCTTATAACACCTTCAACTACGTGTACAGTCCTCTAAAGGCTGTAATATGACTTTTTGCCGCCTAATAAAGGCCTTACACGTAAATTACGTGGTTCCAAGTGTCTGCGCAGGTTACCATTGGTCTAGTCGCTCAAGTCTCAATTGACTACCACATTCCAAGTAGTTTTTCTTGTCGCCATGGCCTTACAACACCGTCAACTGCGTGCACAGGCCTGTAAAGATTGTATTATGGTTTTTGCGGCCTAATTAGGACCTTACACGTAAATCAAGTATTTTCACGTGCCTGTGCAGGTTGCCATTGGCCTAGTCATTCCAGTCTTAGAGGAATACGACGTTATAAGTCGTTTTCCTTGCACCATGGCCTTATAACACCTTCAACTACCTGTACCGGCTCTAAAATCTGTAAAATGGCCTTTTGCGGCCTAATAACGGGCCTACACGTACATCACGTGGTTCCACGTGCCTGCGCAGGTTACTATTGGTCTAGTCCTTCAAGTCTCAATGAATTACGACGTTCGAAGTCGTTTTCTTTGGCGCCATGACCTGAGAATACCGTCAACTACGTGCACAGCTCTCTAAAGGGTTATATTACGGCTTTTTGCGGCCAATAAGGACCTTCCACGTAAATCACGTGGTTTTTCGCACTTGCGCAGATTACCAACGGTCTAGTCTTTCCACTCTCAATGGACTACGACGCCTCAAGTCGTTTTACCTGGCGCCAGGTCCTTATAACACCGTCAACTAAGTGCACAGTCCTCTAAAGGCTTTAATATGGCCTTTTGCCGCCTAATAAAGGCCTTACACAAAAATTACGTGGTTCCACGTGCCTGCGCAGGGTATCATTGGTCTAGTCTTTCCAGTCTTAGAGAACTACGACGTCCCAAGTCATTTTCTCTCGTGCCAGGTCCTTATAACACCGTCAACTACGTGCACAGTCCTCTAAAGGCTGTAATATGGCCTTTTGCTGCCTAATAAAGGCCTTACACGTGAATCACGTGGTTCCACGTGCCTGCGCATGTTACCATCGGTCTAGTCCTTCCACTCTCAATGGGCCATGGCCTACCAAGTCGGTTTCCTTTGCGCTAGGTCCTTATAACACCCTCAACTACGTGTACAGTCCTCTAATGGCTGTAATATGACTTTTTGCCGATTAATAAAAGCCTTTCACGTAAATCACGTGTTTACACATGCCTACACAGGTTACCATGTGTCTAGTCCTTCCAGTCTTCATGGAGTCAGACGTGGCAAATCGTTTTCCTTGTCGCCATGGCCTTAGAACAGTGTAAACTACGTGCACAGGCCTGTAAAACGTTTATTATGGTTTTTGCGGCCTAATTAGGACCTTACACGTAAATCAAGTGTTTCCACGTGCCTGTGCAGGTTACCATTGGTCTATTCCTTCCAATCTTAGAGGAGTACGCCGTCCCAAGACGTTTTCCTTTCCACCATGGCCTTATAACACCTTCAACTACCTGTACCGGGCGCTAAAAGCTCTAATATGGTCTTTTCCCGCCTAATAACTGGCTTACACGTAAATCACATCGTTCCACGTACCTACGCAGGTTACTATTGGTCTAGTCCTTCAACTCTCAATGGATTACAACGTTCGAAGTCGTTTTCTTTGGCGCTATGACCTGAGAACACCGTCAACTACATGATCAGTCCTCTAAAGGCTGCAATAAGGCCATTTCCCGCCTAATAAAGGCTTTACACGTGAATAACGTCGGTTCACGCGCCTACACAGATTACTATCGGTCTAGTCCTTTCATTCTCAATGGACTACGGCGGCCCATCACGTTTTCCTTGGTGCCATGGCCTTATAACACCCTCAACTACGCGTACAGTCCTCTAATGACTGTAATATGTCCTTTTGCCGCCTAACAAAGGCCTTACACATAAGTCAAGTGGTTCCACGCGCCTGCGCAGGTTACCATCGGTCTAGTCCTTCCACTCTCAATGGACTACGACGTTCCAAGTCGTCTTCCTTGGCGCCAGGTCCTTATAACACCGTCAACTACATGCACAGTTCTCTAAAGGCTGTAATATGGCTTTTTGCCGACTAATAAAGGCCTTTCACGTACATCACGTCGTTACACGTGCCTGCACAGGTTACCATTCGTCTAGTCCTTCCAGTCTCAATGGATTACGACGTTCGAAGTCGTTTTATTTGGCGCCATGGCCTGATAACACGGTCAACTACATGCTCAGTCCTCTAAAGGCTGCAATAAGGCCATTTGCCGCCTAGTAAAGGCTTTACACGTGTATCACGTGGGTTCACTCGCCTACACAGGTTACTATCTGTCTAGTCCTTTCATTCTCAATGGACTACGGCGGCCCATCACGTTTTCCTTGGTGCCATGGCCTTATAACACCCTTAACTACGCGTACAGTCCTCTAATGGCTGTAATATGTCCATTTGCCGCCTAACAAAGGCCTTACACATAAATCAAGTGGTTCCACGCGTCTACGCAGGTTACCATCGGTCTAGTCCTTCTAGTCTCAATGGACTATGACGTCCCAAGTCGTTTTCCTTCGCCATGGTCTTAGAACACCGTCAACTACGTCCACAGGCCTCTAAAGATTGTATGATGGCCTTTTGCGGCTTAATAAGGACCTTAATATTATTTCATGTTTATTTGTTTTTCGTGTCACGTACGCGTTTTATCCTCTCCCCCTGAGACAAGGTTGCGTGAATTTTAAGTGCAGGTGCTATGCCGCGCCCAGTCCATTGCAACTTTAACCAGTTGTTTCAGCTTTATGTGTTTTCTAACATGATCAGCGCTGCCGAAAATCCGGCCAAGGAAGGAAGTTTTTTACAGATCTTTTGAATCGAAAACAGTCGTCGAGTCAAACTGTAAGTAACAAAAAGTCTATGTGAGGATTCCTACCGTGGCTGATTTGGAGTTAATGGAACACTTTTATAAAAAACGCGGTGTAAAGCGCTGCTGCGCTCTGTAACATGTGACCGCACTTTATTAAAAAAAAAATGTGACCGCAAAAATTTAAAAAAGTGTGGAGCTGTACTTTCCCATAGAATATATCGTTCAATCTGGTCTGTCCATTGCTGAGAAATCTTGCCATGTTAGAACGTCTCGCAGCATGGCGGATACATTACTGCCAAGGAATATTGGCATCAGTGTAGAAGAACTAATCTGCTATTAACACAGTGTTGTTCCACGATTCAAATACAAGGAGATATGTACTATAATCTCGACACTTCATTCAAGACGCATAACCATGTCAATGCTTAGAAGGGTATGTAAGCGAAAACGACTCAATCGAAAAAGAAATATCGATAAACTCTTCTTCGCCATATTATAGCAAAAGAATTGAATACTTCTTTGTCCTGCGTAAGGTACCGACAGATGACTGAGGATTTAGTGTAAATATGGTGTAAACATATCTAAGGAGGAAGTTTGCAAAACAATTTCTCGCAGTGAATACATCTCAAGTAGACCCGGTAACATTTATCACTTGGATGGCAATGACAAACTGAAAAGATGGGTTTTTTGTATCCATGGATGTGTAGATGGGTTTAGTCTAAAGCTGCTCGGCCTAGTCGTACCTAGTTCTAACAATGATCCTTCAATAATCGCAAATTATTATTTCAGATGTGTCAAGATATATGGCCTTGCACCAAATTTATTGAGAATGGATAAAGGCCGAGAGAACATATATTGCGCAGATTTGCAACGATTCTTCACGGGAAAAGACTATAGCTTCTTGTATGCTACATCAACAAGGAATCAACGCATCGAAGCTTACTGGTCAAGACTAATAAAATTTAGCCTGCGTTAGTGGATTAATTTTTTCACCAAGATGGTTAATCGAGGAATATTTCGTCCGCCGTTGGAAACACACAAAGTATGTTTGCTGTTCTCCTTCCTGCCCATATTTCAAGCAGAACTTAATAAATTCATGAAAACTTGGAACATGCGCACAGTCTGTCAGTCTGCTAGTGCGCCCGGTGGAAGACCTGACTTGTTGTTTCAAGTTCCTTCTATGATGGGATATCAAAAGCAAGGAATTGAAGTGCAAGAGCAAGATTTAGACATTGCTACAAAACACGTTAGGTTGTGATCATCACCCAGTTTATCGAAATAAAGCTGTGTCTCGCTGTTTTAAACGAGACAATTTTCTTGTGTAGGAAGTTATATTTTTACATATAAGCAAAATGTAAGGTATATATATCATAGTGTAACAATTAATAACAAAACGTAAAGGTAACATAAGTAAAATAGCTTTATACACGCAGTAGAAAGAAATAAAGTATGGATAAATTAGGATACGAACACAAAAACATTTTAGAACAGTACCATTTTTTTCACAGATAGAGGCCATTCCATTAGTAAATTGTATAATGGCACAATACTCATTGTAAACAATCGTTGTAATCAAAAAAGGTTTGTTTCATCTCTTCTACAGATTTTCCATGAGGGCTCACACCGAGGTCATACAAATGTTCATGATTACCGTTTTCTATATCTTTTAATGCACAAGTAACTGACGCATCATTTACAATCTCAATCTCGCTTGGCTGTATTTCCTTGAAAATGGAGCGAACAATAGGATGTAGGCACTTAGACCACGACTAGATGTCAGAATTGAAAGAGCCGTCAACTGTCCTATTTATAGTATTGTTGGCAGATTATGGCATCAAAATTTGCGCTAAAACATGAACCTTTTGCATCATGAAATACTAAAACACCAAGATTTATGAAGCCTTTTATACACAATGTTAAAAACGCTGTGGTCCACCTGCATCGGCTGCTGCTTCACCAGCAAATCTGACAGTTCACCAGATGTGAACTGCAAGATCAAACTTCTGACGAAAAATAATTTTCCAAAAGATGTGTAGGTCCCTCTGAACAATTACCGTTTCCCTCTCCATTTTTAACTTTGACTTGTACTCAAGTAAGGCTTGACTTAGATCAAGAAGAGAATTTTTTACATCATTACTACCAACTATAACATTGTCTGATTTATTTTCCTCTATGTTTTGCTGATTTTTAAAAAAACGCTCGGAACTGCAGATGCATCAGAAGCATCCAGAGCTAAAACATCAGGAACTGAAGTACCAAGTGCAACACTTGATGACACAGTTGGTTCTAAATTGGAAGATTAAGTTTGGTTTCTATTTATACTAACTGGTAGTGACAAACAATGGGAACCAATAGAGTGGCAGAAACGTATGGGTGGTCCAGAATTTCTAAAACATTGCACCCTTATATCGCACAATTCTTCTCGTTCCATTGCAGAATATTCAATTGATTCACTTTCAGGCTCAGAGTCATGCTGGTTCTAAATATACAAAATAATAATAACGATATCTGTAAATATATAAAGTATCTAGCCCAGAAAATCACAAAAATATATAGTCCGTTGATTATTTCCACTGGGAGAGCACTGAAAGAATATATCTTTAGTTAAAATATACATTAGTGCATACCAGCCAACAATGTCAGAAATAAACTTACTAAAGTTAGGGGGAACACTGAATATTCAAGAAAACTGGAACACCGTCATTACATTTATCGCGGATCATCGATGTAATATCAGGATTTGCATGTGTGTCAGGATAATATAAATACATTTGAATAGCTTTTTTCCTGTCTTTTTGTAATAACGCATAGTGTTCTAAATTATCGAAAGAATCTGGTGTCAAGTTTTTTCTATTAAATTCGGCTAGATAAGTCTTTTTGGCAGGGCTTACTTTGAAGTACGATCTTGCAAGTGGATGCATTCAACCACAGACTAATACTTTTAAAAACTACTGCATTGGGAGAGATTTCTTTTTAATTTTGTTAAATGATCCTTAACCTTTTCTGTTATGAATTTAATAGGATCTGGTGATGTAAAACCTTGTAGTGTACCTTCAAAAGGCTTGTCGGTTTTAGGCAATGTTTCATTTTCTTCAAAGGTGCAGGATAAGCTCGTTTTCTTGATTTTTTCCAGGAGCATAACACACTTGTACACGCTGTTTTATTCAGTTCTAACGTAGCACATGCCACCAGTTTGAATAACAATGCTGCAATGTGACTGGAAGCTGAGCCAAATCTAAATATATAATGAAAAGCCCTTGCAGGCTAAAAGATTTCAGATTTTTGTTCGCGTGTAATTTTGTTCCCTATACCTTTCGAGTTCCCTAGTAGCCCGTTTTGTACAGAACTTCTACAATGTTGTTCCGTCATTTCAAATAAATAGGTGTTCACATTATTATCTTGAACTTACAAAATGTTTCATGTAGAACAAAGGGCCATTAGTTTAAGTAGCCTAAAGCGGTAAAAAACAATAATAAAAAAAAACTATCCAAAACTTGCGCGAAAAAAAAATACGCGCGAAGGTGCTCGTGAACAGAACGGGTCAATACACTTATAAGCAGGTGGTCGTTATATCTAACCATGTAACAATGCACAAACGATAAAAAGCAATTATTGACTACAGTTGTTTTATTAACGATTAGAAAATAGAGTTTTCGTAAAAATGTCATTGTGCCGGTTTAGTTTATGCAGTTGTATGTATCAACAATGTTCTTGAGAATGTGCGTTTTGTTCTTCGAGGTTGGTGAAATAGGTTGCAAGTTAATACTGTTCAGTTAGGCGGCAGCAATCTAATGTATATTATTCCAGTTTTCTGGGTGGCAAATGGCTGTGAAACAATCATTCGTAATACTTTTTGATAGGCTCCACACTATACCGCTGTGTTATCGGTCTTGAGTAACGAGTTTTATAATACGATGGTATTTAAATTATACCAGTCGAAGTTATATGCGGATTCAACAGTTGTAGAATACTAATGGTACGTAAAGCGAGCAGGGATATATGCTCCATGTTTTTCTTCTCCGAATGATGACGAAATACAATATGGAAGAATTCTGCTTGTTTAGCATCGTGTTAAACTTTGCAAGATGAATAAATAATTATGTCATGGTGCTTTTTGTTATCGTAAAGTTAGCGTACTTCTTCTCAAATGTTATCTCCCCAAAAGTGCACATGTGCACTAAAATACGAAGAAAATTGTTCAGTGAATGGTACTAATTTGATATGGTATTATGGAAATGAAACCGTAAACATGAAATCGTTTTATTGTTTATCACATCTTGTGGTATGCACATTCCTTTTAGTCATCATATTAATCAACAGATCTAGTTAAGCATGCAAGAAAGTTTTTTCACCACCTAAGGCACATCTACAAATTTTACAACATTGCACTATATCACAAAATACAAAAAATCGTAAATAAATAAACATAAAATGTTCAATAAATTGAGAAATGCATATATTTCCAAAATATTTACAATAACTAACCATGAAGAACGAGAGACATTGTACGTGGAAGAATAACAAAAACATCTAAAAGTTGACATTACGACTCAGAAAACATCACACACCAGTCTTAGTCGAAAACCTTGCGGCGTCAATCACATAAAAAGGTGCACAAATTAAATGCGAAAGTACATGATTTAACTTTAAGATGGGTAGTTTTGAAATATGTGTGCACGTTAAATGAAAAATGAAGTAAAAATTATTCTCACATAAAAATGCAGTAGAGTTGAGAAAACAACAAATATTCTCCAAAATAGCTAGTCCAGGTTTCCTTTGATATAACGCTTCAATTTCACAGAGAATATTTGTTGTTGAGGGGAGAAAATTATATATCCCGAACTAATAGTTTATGTATCCAATAGTGTCTGTACACGGTTCATTCATTATTAATAACATATTGCACTTGCGCCACACAGCAGCATAGGGTTTGAAGGAAATACCATATCACAAAATCAATTTCTCAGTTGATTCTTCATTCTGTTACATGGTATAACCTGCAGCTCAACTCTACTTTCAATCCATAATCCATAACGACTGCTCTTAAAATAGACTTAAAATAAATGAAATAACAAACAAAAAGTGCATTAAATTAATTTAGAAGGAAAGGAAAAAGTCGCAATAATACTGTCTAAAGTTAAAAGTTTTAGAACTACACAAAAAATGGAAGCTCATAAAATGCAATATGTATTTGTATATCCAATAACTTATTTCAAAAAAATATGTGAAATCATTTTAATGAAAAAATACTTCCTTCTATATATTATATAAATATATACAAAAATAAAAAAGACATAATACAAAATAATAAATAATTCAAAATATTGACGTATTGAACAAGTACATGTTTTGCATAAGAAATTCAAACTCTCTTTTGCTCTTTTGTAAACAATTAATAAACTTATTATTTTATTTTATTACTGTGAACAACACGCTCTGAGTCTGAAAGTTCCTATGAAAACATGCACATGCAAACAAAAAAAGAACCCCTCCCCCCTCCCACTGCTATCATTGTGGCTATCTACATACATACATATTGCAGTTACTTGTAAATTATTCCATTTTCTTCGCTAATTGCTAATTTCATTCCTTGCTGATAGATACACATGGTCATTTCATAATTTGCTTCTCTTTGTTATATTTATTTACAGGTCAGCCTGATCTTCACAGCATCATGATCTGAAAAATAAACACATTTTACTACAGTTTCAATTTCTGCATGGTCAAATACATTATTATTAATATAAACATGATCAAGAAGAGAACCGTCAATATGAGTTGGCTCTTGCACAACCATAGTATAGTTACTTAATACTTCTGCAAGTCGATGTTAGCCTGGATTGAAATAATCAACATTAAAATCTCCTAACAAAATATGAAAATCCTGTGCATTCAAACGCTCACATAGGTCATCACAAAAAGATGATAAAGATAAGAATTTGACCGGTACAAAATTCCTACAGAAATAAGTTCCTCTGCAAACGAACTTTTCCTAACTTGTACTAAAGAGAAACCAGGAGTATCATTCTGGTAAATAAAAGGAAAACAATCTCTGTAACACACTGCAATACTTTTAAATTTGTCTACATCAGAATTAGGATTAACATCAAGTTGACCTGATATTTCTGTCATGTCATGGTCAGGTAACAGTTGAGTTTCAGTTAGACATAATATGTCCGATTCTTTCAATTCCTCATCGTGCTGAATGTCAATAGCATGTCTCGATAAAGATCTAACATTCAACAAAGTGATCACCAAGGAGCTTTTCTCTAAAGGCCAAAATACTAATGGTGGTAATATACTTTTCAACCTCAACCTTTCATATTCATCAGATGCATGTTTATCTGCCTTGATTGCCTTTTGCTTAAATTCACCTGTTAAATACAATCCAGTTAAAGATGTGACACGACTCATAGCAACATACATTTGGCCTGGATTGAATTGAGTTTGTCTGAATAAATCAAAACTAATAACAGCCTTGGGTAAACTTAACCCTTGAACTTTATGGACAGTGCAAGCCCAAGAAAGCATCAGTGGAAACTGAGTTCTTTTGATAATCGGTGATGAAAGGTTTCTTTTTACCACATGAATATCAGTATCAGTCCTTCCAATTGGTACAACTTGGTGCGACCTTGCATAGTGTTCTTTTGATATTCTGAAAACACCAGTTTGAGCATTGTCAAATTTCACATATATTTTTTGAACATAATTATCATGATACAATATGTGAAAAACAGTTCCTATACACCCGTTGATTAATCCATCATCAATATCTAGATTTGTAGTTAGCATGACCCTGGCACCAATTTTAAGAGTCAATTGTCTCGCAAGACCACCAGTATCAGATTGTTTTCTATTCAAAGCTTCATCAATAATATGAGATGGTACATCATTTGGTATTTCATCAATAGCATTTATTTTACACAAAGTACCATTTACAATTTGTAACATATCTTCATTATGTTTCAGAACAGGCGCATTTTCTGTAAATAAATGAAGGGCATCAGCAGGATAGTTGTGATCATTCTTACTGATAAACCTTGATTTCAAAAGGTTTTTATCCTCTAGTGTGAGATTTGCAGTTCTTATATTGTTTAAGAGATCAATAAAAACATCATCGCCTTTCTGTCGCATGACTTTTGTAAGTTCAGCTAATTTAAAGTTATGCCATAACTTTAATATGCTAACAAGAAATCCATCATTTGAGTAAACACGCTTTCCCACGACAGGGGGAAGTTGATAAAGATCACCGCATACTATCATGCTTTTTCCAGCAAAGGGAATCCGACTTGGTCCTCCAAATATTTCTATTAGTCTTTGGTGGATATTGACAAGAAGAGTATTTGAAACCATCGAAATTTCATCAATTATGATAATACACACCTCTGCTAACTTGTTTCGTAAATGAGTTCGCATTTTATCACTAAGGGGGACATAATTATTCCCATGAATTCCAAAACATGAATGTACTGTTGTACCTCCAATGTTTACAGCAGCTACACCTGTTGGAGCTACAAGACAGACTCTTTGCTTTTCTGCATTTTCACCTTTGTACATTAATAATTTTGTGAGAGATTTGTATATAGTTTTGATCAAATATGACTTTCCACATCCACCTTCACCAGTTAAAAATATAGAAAGAGGTTTAACATCAGTAGGTGAAATGCAGTTACGATTTTTTATAAATTTTCTTCCCCAAGTGAACACTGTTTCAAATACTTCACGTTGCTTAGCATTAAGAGATCTGATATCTCTATTAATCTCCTGGTCTGATGCCACAACAAAAATGTTTCTAGGTAGAGACGATAAGTTGGAACAAGTTGATTCATTTTCATTTTCTGTGTCATCTTTCTCCCTTGATGCTAAGAAGTCAACTTCTTCATTTTTCTGCTGTGCAAATGGATCTTGATTAGTGTCCATGTCAGCTCTAAATGTTGCAAAAGCTTCGTCAACGATTTCACTATATGGTTCTAACTTTTGTTTGTTCGCATTGACAATATTTAAAACTCCTGGATGGTTAAGCTTCTCCATGTAAGTACCATCAAGTAAATCAGATTCAAAACGAAAAGGATAGTATAAAAACAACAAGTGATGAGCATACTTTTCTGGCTGAGTATGTCGGTTGGGTGTATATGATCGAACACAAGCACGAACCTTACGACACTTAAGTTTTTGTTTAGAATTCATGAGAGGTATCGGTGATGGATACGTAGAAGGAATGTGATTAATTTCCATGGACTCATCATTCAAAATTATAGGTTGGTTATCGTTGCCACCTATTTCAGATTTTGTGGTGTCTAAATAATAATATGCTAAAAATTCTGCATAGCACATTTTATCCAAAGCAGCATATTTACCACTTTTGAAAGTAGTATCAGGTCTGATTAAATAACGATCAAGCATGTTTGTTTTAAATATATCAACACTATCATCAGGTAGCTCTTCAAGTTCTGTCTTACTTTTGCACATTCTAAACCTGTCTTCTGGTAAATTACTATTTGCAAAGATTACTTTGGGAAATGTTTTTCGAAGCCACAATTCAGGCATTAAATGATACACTGCTTCTTGAACAGAACATTCCCTATGATTTGAAAATGCATTTGCAATTTTAATCATTTGTTCATATTTGTTGTCGCTATTTTCACATGCCTCTGACAATGCTTGCTTCATTGCACGGGAACATTCATCTTCTGATTTGGAAAGATACTTACACATGTACGTTATTGCTTTATAGTGATTAAAAACTGGCTGCAAGTCAATGTTTGCTTGCCACGCAAGAATTCCTTCTGAAAAATAGTTATTCACAAAACACGAATTAGGAGGGCGCCTTAAATGAACTTGGAAATCTGAGTCTGATGATATAGACAGGGCGTTATAGTATTCACTCTCTGAAATATCTAAACTTTTCAGTATACTAGGTATGCTTTCTGGAGATTCAAAATTCTCACTTTGAGGATCAATAATATTCCTTTTCTTAGGAAAAAGGTTGCAATTTATATACTTCTCTCTTTGATAATATATCTTCCTTGTGTGCAGAAGGCATTTCGTCACTGAGAGGTTCAGCTACTATTGTTTGATCTGAGAAAAAATGTCCAAAATTGAACCGACATACACTATTCTTACACTTTCGACAAGTTTTAGAATGGGAATGAATCTGGAACATTTTTACAACACTAAATAACTCTGGTTCTGTCTCAGGGTCTGGAAGGTCTGCTCTTATGTTATCAACAAATCTTATATACTCTTCTTTATTCTCTCTTGTCAACACTGGTGCACCAATTATCCATAAAAATACATGGACATGGGGACTACCTCTAACCTGAAATTCAACGCGAATCACGTGATATTTAACTTTTCCAAGGGGGCCATTTAGAACAATCTCTTTGAAAAACACTTCTACTCTATATTGAAAATTGCGTGCTACCAACACAGGGTTCATGTTTAAAATTCTACAGCGTTCCATGTAGTCCATTTCCTCCAAATCATTTTCAGTAAGATTAAAGCCATTCAGTTTTGATAGTATTGAAACTAGTTCATTCCAACGAAGGTCAGCACAGGACAATGTTAAAAAAATGTAGGCGTTCCAAATTGTTTTACCATGGCTAATACCTCATGCAGAAATTTCTTCCAGTATGCTGGAGTACCTTTGATGGTATTCATAAAATTAAACGCTTCATCGTTAGCAACGAAAGATTTAACAGTTTCCTTAAAATTGTTACTGAACATACCGGCTGTTAAATTGTTACCACAAAATTTTTTCATTGCAATATTTATTCTACTTTTTAAATTGATTTGTTGAATAACATGATGGGCATAAAATATGTAGTCTGCATCCGATGCAAATTTTTGTGAATAATTGAGTAAACGCTGGTTGAAATATTTAATTGGGCTTAGCTTTACACAGCGTTCAACATTGTACCCAAATTTACCAGTTGGAAATAAATGAGGGTGGGCCAGTTCTTCACAATTCTCGTCACTTATGATGGATAAAGGTTTTTTCCCCTCACCAGGAGCAACAACTAGTGTGTCGTTATCTATTGCATGTGGAATTTTTGAGGTCATCACAGTTTCATTTGCAGCTATTCTGAACAAATCTAATGGGTTTTCTTCTTCCTCCTCATTAGAATCTATAACATCTTCTGACCCTTTATTAACAATTACTTCCAGTTGTTTATTTTCAGTAAAACGTAATAACTCTGTCGGTATTGTATTCATATCAATTACAGTATTTTGATAAAAAGGGTTATTAATTTTCAAATATTCTAAAACATCCTTTAAAATTTGTGGTCGTACAGGTTCAAAGTATACATGGCCATTATACATTAGTTTACGTTTTAATTTTATTAACACTAACCCACTGCAGTCAGCCGATCTTGGAAGAACATCACATATATCTGTATTTTCTACAGGTACATTGCATATTGCGCCTTTTAGTTTTGGAGATTGTCCTTTTGGCATTATTGCTACTTTTTTAAACAATAACCTTTGTGCAATCAAAACTCGTTCAAGTTTCCTTAATAGTGGATACTCAGAGGGAAAGTCAAAAATCTCTAACTTATTTGAAACAGCCTGACATGGTATTTGGGGATTCTTAGCTTTTAATTTTTTATGGCAAGTTTGACAGACATAACAGTTATCATTATAGCTTGAAACTAGGAAAAATTGGAAACATTTTAAATCTGTGATGTCATACTTTGCTTCATCAAACTTCAAAACAGATCGTTTGTACAAGCACCTATTGCATACCACACAAATATAATATGGGCCTTCCTTAATCATATTCTTGAAATTAAGTATCCGCCTTTCCTGAACCTCACTTTTCTTATGATCAAATGCTTTACGGGATCTTTTTTTGAATTTCTCACTATTTATTGCATAATTTTCTTTCCTTTTTGACAGTACATTGTCACGCTCACTCTCGTAATACTCTTTCCGTTTTAATAGTATGTTTTCAGAGTTTAGAATGTAGTGCTTTTTTTTGCTCATTTTAATTATTTTACGTTCATCTGCATAGTGTTTTTTCCTTTTTAGTTTTATTTGCTCCTGTTCCGCGGCATAGTATTCCTTACTTTGTTTTCGTTTTCTAGATATAATTTTTTCGTTAGTAGCATATTGCTCTCTTAACCTTTGTGTAACTTGCTCCTTTGAATTTTGGTATTTTTCTCTCCTCTTTTTTCTTTTAATAGAAGCAGAAATCTGAGTCAATTGTTTTTCACTAACATGAACCTTAACAGATTGTAACTCATATTGAAGAGAAGATTTATTTTGCTTCGTCAAATAAGAGTCCTTGATGTAGCTTTCCACATCAGTAATATTTTTAAACTTTAACAACACAGAATAACCATCTGCAGTAAATGAACCATCACTTCCCCGACTATGGGAGTCAAATATAAAAAAGCAGGACTTGTTATATAAAATTGATGTTGTGAAACCACCTATCATAAACATCATTCCACTACATTCTGCAAAATTCAAAAAATTATTTTGCAACAAAGTTAGTTCACCATGTAAATTGTCTAAAAAGGTTACAGGTAATTGAGTACCCTCTATAGCAATTGAATTTGGGAGTTGATCAAAAAAAATAGCACCAGTTGTAAGAAGTGACTTATATAAACAATCACCGTTATCCAAAATATGGTCTAAATCCCAATCAGTCCAGAGTGAAGCTTTGCGAATAGTTGACCAAATGATAGCATGCATGGCATTTGCTACACATTGAGTACCAGCACTTTTACCAAATTTTTCATTGCCTTGATGAAAATTTCCTTGAACAGACTGGACAATACTGTAAGCAACGCCTGGGTTACTCTCTACACAAGACGCTTTGGGAGTGTTCATACTAAATTGTGACAATATATATAAACGAAAGGGTAGCTAGATAGCTAACTAATAATGTATGCTGGTGTACTAAAAAAGATGTAGCTATATATACTGTAGCCTATGCTGACAGAAACCTGCTGAAATAACACTACGGTAGCTTGCGAATTTTAGTGTTTCAACAATTCTTTCTTTATCAAGTTTCAGTTATATAGTTTCAATATGTATTTTCATTCAATATGTATTTTCATTCAATATGTTCTTTCATTCAATAAGTATTTATTAATTTTCTCTGGTCAGTTTGGGGCAAACTGAC
This sequence comes from Hydractinia echinata, assembly GCA_030067915.1. NCBI lineage: Eukaryota > Metazoa > Cnidaria > Hydrozoa > Anthoathecata > Hydractiniidae > Hydractinia > Hydractinia echinata. Next base: position 87,149 of record JASGCC010000173.1, read on the forward strand.
AGGAAGGAAAATACCTTGTGCCCCACCTGAAACACAACGAAATTCAGAAGACCCCTGGCAAAAGAAAGGGGTTTAAGAAAGCCGCTTAGCAAAACTAGACACAATGAAGAGAATATCTTAAACGTTGATAGAACTGAAATTTTAAGCAGTTGAATAATTATACTAACCCAACCAAATATTTTTCTTTGCTTCAAAAAAATAACTTTGCTCGCAGCGTGGTGAACAAGCTGGAGTATAATCAATATGGCGCAATTGAACACGGTCGCCACTCGAAAACATAGACTGACCCCTGGAGCTCGATTAAGTTGGATATGTTCCGCCTCTCGTTACAAAACATAACTGGAAATGAATTTTGAAGGAGTATCTAGCATAACTCATCAAATAATATTAAAATAACAATATTTGTGATCAAATTTGTAACCCAGTCTTCTTTCCCAATATTACCAACATTAAGATACGCACACAACCGGCGCAGAGATAGGACGCGGGGCCAGGTGTCGAACTTTAAAAGTTGTGACGTTACGGCAATCGGTTGAAAAATCGGTCGAAGAAGAAGGAGAAGAAAAAGACCGCCCGTTTTAATAAAACAAATTAGTAAAAATTAATTCATTAATCCTTATAAAACTTGTCAAATATTACTGACCCTGCCATGCAAGTACAATTTCCACAAAGTACCCAACCACTTTTATGCATAACAACCCAAACTTCGTGTAGTTTCTGGGATTTTCCCTGTCGCTGCCTTGGTAAAGCGGACGATTTTGCTACAACAAAATTCTTGACCGTTAGCCTCAACGACCGAGATGGTTCCTGGTTGCCTCCAGAAAATAATATTCTAAATAGGTAAACATTTAAGTTAGGTAAGGCTCAATACAAAAAAGATATGTTTGTGGATAAAAACTTTCCTTTTCTTTATAGAATATATAGGTACGCTACCGATGAACAGATTACCAATAGATTTTACGATAGTATAACAATTGATGGTGATAAGATTTATGTTAAGAATATGAACACAAATGAACTGGTATCAGTATTAAAAAATAAACAATGAATGGCGTTCTGCGAGAGGATATCAAAATATATTTGACACAAAATTTTTAAATGATATTGGTATTGGCGGCCTTGATCCAAATAAACAAATACATCAAGATTTAATGAAAAAGGAAAATACGCTGAAAGAGATCAGTATTACGATGGATGATGCCAATAATGATGAATTTATTGAATTAGTTGATCGTACCATGAACATTATCAATGATACTAAAGAAATAGTTGAAAATGAAACGTAGTTCATTAATGAAACATTTGAAAATAAAATTGATGATAAATATGAATTACCACTGCGAGATCTAAATGGTCTTAATAAAGCAGTGCAATCCATCCAAGGAGCCCTTAAATTATCTGTATCTAGAAGTTTTAAAATACAAGATCACATACAAAAAGATCAACAGAAGTTAGCAGAGGTTGAAAATGATGCCGGGGTTGATGAGGAAGTCAAACAAAGACTGAGAAATAGGTTAAATGAACTAGGTGATGAATTAGAAGCAAGGCAAAAAGAGATTTCCATATTAAACAGGGCAAAGGATGCCATTGGATGGTTATCACAAAATGTATTGGCACTTACTACCGGTATAGGTGTGTTAATCTATACATACTTTATGACAAGAAAAAGAGGGTAATCTATCTAAAAAAGATACCACCATATTGAAAACACAGTAGTTATAGTTAATATTAAGGCTATTTTCTCCTCCTCATGAGTTATTTCAACTGTAGGTACTTCTGATTTTGTATTATCAGTAGTCTTCTTCTTTGGAATTGTAGGATCTGTCTTCTTTGGTGGTATAGGATCTGGTTTCTTCTTCTTTGGTATCTTCTTTGGATCTGTCATCTTTGGTGGTATAGGATCCGGTTTCTTTTCCGTATTAACTTTAAGATTAGTCCCCAAGCCAAAGTCTGATTTCGATACTAGGATTTCATTATTATAATTATTACTTTTACCTATCCTAAGCTTCATATCACTTGGCAACTTATACACATTCTCACCAACAACATAATCTACTTTACTTCTAGCATATTGTAGTGTATCCTGGAATCTTTTAATGTCTTCATATATCCAAATGTTTTCAAAGTTATTTAGAAATACTTGTTGACAATCCAATGCTGGACCCGAATTACCAAGAATACTAGATCTTGTAGAAGTTTGGAACGTTAGTAGTAGGTATGAATAGGGTCTCACAGATTCACTAAGCTTCTGTACACCAATAGTTGAAAGACCTCTCGAATGTTCTATAATCCATCTGGCAGAACTGTTGGAATCGTAATATGCATCACCAGGGGTATTGTTATATTCGGGTCGCTTACTTTGATACGAGCTAAAATAGTTTTCATTTCTCCAGGTATTATAATTTTGATCGACGCCATATTCTCTACATATTTGCAAATATTTATCCCTTGTGAAAGTATTATTACTAGCAGAAAATCCTTGTTGATATGGTAGATAGACTTCTAGTATTTTGAATATCCTTCTAATGTGGTAATAAACATGGAACCTATATATGCTTTTAGCCAAAGGATGGTCTGAATTTAAATGTTCAGGTGATATTCCACATACGCTGGTCGATAGAAATACTGCAAAATTTAATTGAGTCTGCCATAATCTGAATGGGTTGGATTTCCAATTGTTATACATTGGATCATTACCTCTAATCATTCCAACTTCATAGTTCGTGAATATGTTGGGAATTTTCCAGAGGAAACTCTCAATATTATTTACATTCTCCGAAACACTATATTTTGAATGTAGAGATCCTCTGCCCTGATATGTTGTAGGTAATTTCCACCGTTTGGTTCATAAAACCCAGATATTTTAGGATCGTATCTATAAATTCTATTCATATATATATATATAACTCAGAAAATGTATATTGTAATAGATGACATTTCGAAAGGTATAGATTTGCAAAAACCTATCGACAATAGGGATAATAGTAAAAGAATCGGTCTAGTTAAAGCGCGTTTAGTTTACACGTTTTACAATATTGAAGAAGACGAGAAGATTTATCCAACAAATGGTAGACAAATTAATGTTAAAAATGGGTTCTATAGTATAATTGATATTTTAAAAAATATTAGCAATAGTATAAATTATAGTACATTAACTGGAAAATCTATAATTGGAGGGGGAATAAAAAAGTTTGATTACTATCTTAATATTAGGAGTAAATAATAATAATTACGTTGATTTGCTGTTATCTAAAAAGTCATTTACTTTCTCTAGTGATGCTCTGTCTACAACAGATAACCTTCATAATGTGATTCCGTCTAATACCCTCCATACCGGATACACACCAAAAGATGTTTCATTTAGTGATACAATAATATTTGAGCCGGCTAATATTCAATACAAAACTATGAGAAATGGCATAATAGATTATATTAAAGTTGAGATACTAGATAATAAAAAAAAATATTATAAACAGTAATTTACCTACATCAGTAGTTCTTCATATTGTTTAATTTTTTCTATTCCATAAATATATATGTCGACAGGAGAAAAACTAAAACCTAATAGATCGCTTAGAGATGCTTTTGGAATTAAAGGGAATAGACAAAAAATTGTAAAAACTAATAATCCATCTACTATTGATCAAAATAGGCTGTTAACTGTAAGGTTTACAAATTTGACAGCTAGGGATGTCATAGTTCCAGGGACACCCAAGTTAACTTTTGATATTACTCTTAATTCAACCTATGATGCGAACAGAACATTAGTTAAAAATATTGGAAGAGCTATTATTAAGAAGAAAGAATCGCAGGTAATGAAATACTTAGTATTGATGATAGTGACACAACACATATTATGATCTATGGATGGCATACGCTGAAGGAAGAAATGCTATATTTCAAGGTATTGTTACCAAAGGAAATGGACAAACTGAAAATGCTATTAAACATAGAATTGGTGCAGGAGACAAAACAGATGATACTGGAGATCAAGCAATGTCTACAGTATTGGGTAATAAGTTTTGTATTCCACTAGACTTTGAAATGCTAGAAAGTTCTATGCCTTTCTGTCAGTCTGGACTAGCAGGTAGACTTTCATACGAACTGACATTTAATGATTACAATAAAGTAATTAAGAGTGATAAAACAGACGCCACATACATAATTAGTAACATCTCTTTGGAGTATGATGTAATTGATAATTCAAGATTGGCATCAGATATCAAAACTGAATATATGAAGACGAGTATTTTGTATGATCGAATTTTAAGAGAAACACATATTGTCCTTAAAGATAGTGACACAATATGGAATTTTAATTTCAACAAGGCAACCAAGAGTCTGAAAGGTATTCTATTGCTGTTTACAAAAGAGACTGATTGGGCAAGAAACACTGAAAAATTCTACAATCCTAAAATTAAGTTGAGGTAAATATTGAAGAAAAAACTTATCAATTATACGCACAGGGTATGAAAAGCTATCATCAATGGGATGAAATCAAGAAACACTTTGGTGCTGGTAGATTGAAGCAACATGGCTCCAGCACAGCATGAGTTAATTGTATTTGATATGAGAATGGTAGATTATTATAAAGAAAAATTTGGATTGTGGTTGGATTTCAGATCATCCGATGATAGCACACTGCATGGAACGGGTAGACGTATTGATGGTTCAGATGGTATTACTCTAGCTATTACAAAGACGGCTGGAACTGGTGGTAACCTGCATTGTTATATCTATATATTTATGGATGCTCAAATTAACATTTTAGATGGCGCGTTTGTTAATATTATGTACTAAATATATATAATGGACTTTCCGAAATTTCCTCATAGTGCAATGTTTGTTGGTGCGACTGCATGTGGTAAAACTGCATACTTATTAAAACTACTTGAAACTAAATATAAATACAAATTTGAATATATCGTTATTATATGTCCAACGGTTTTATATAACGTACCTTTCAAGAAAGTGGCTACTCGATGATGAAAGCGTATTTATTGTTTCTGATGTAGAATGTAAATTAAATGAATGGATTAGACTATTTACCAATGTTTTTAAGGGTCATGAAACACTATTTATAATAGATGATTGTTCTGATGAAGGTGAAATAAATAAAAAACGTGATGCACTATCGGAACTTGCATTCTCTGGTAGACATAGAAATCACTCCCTATGGGTATTAACACAAAAGTATAATTCAGTTTCAAAATATGTTAGAGAACAAGTGGCTTTGTTTGTTCTTTACTAAAGATAGAGATAGTTTTGAAGATTGTTTAAGAGAGAATGATGCTGTGCCAGATAAGAATGAACGAGACAGATTGAAAAAGGATCTACAAAATAAACCATATTCTAAACTTATACTGAAATGTTACCAACCCACTCGTTATTATTTGTTGTAGTTTGTTAATATCATGCTAAAATTTGTTGACACGCTAGTTATACGCTAATTATAATTTTGTCAATTAATAATATAATGATTGAATACGCTAACTTCATTTTGTTATCAGTAATTATTTTGCAATTATATATCCATGTTATAAGTTGCGTAAGATTTTCTATCTTATAAATATACTTTAAGGGCAGAAATTTTGGCGGGCAGAAATTTTCGCGATTTTCGCGATTTTGGCCCCTTTTCGCATTTTCGCGAAAAATCAACTTTTTCTAAAAATCGCGAAAGTTTTTTCCAAGTTTTAAAAGCCGAAAAGCCGAAAACTCTTAAATAACGAGGGCTCCGAGGACAAGGGTAGAAATAATAGAATCACAACGAAAAAAATAATCAGCCCGAAAAATGCTCGAAAAGAAATTGAATTTCTATTCCATCGGAGTTGATAATCAATATCGATCAAACCCCATTAACATGAAATAACTTTTTCTATTCCATATATATAATGAGTACTACGAATTACGCTAAAGATATAAAAGAAAGCCTGTATCATGGAGCTGTCGTTTCTGGACTAACTGTTGGACACACAATGCTTGGAAAATTTTTTAAAATGACACCAAATTGGTAAATTTGATGTAGAGGATACTGTAAAATTGGTGGCAGTTGTTGCAGCCGCTGATATGACCAGACTATCTAGTGAAGCAAAAAATAATTCCTGATAATATATAAGATGGCGAGCTTGGCTATGATGGGTATCGGTGCTATTGTAAATGCTCTTGCTTTCTCGGGTAGTAATTTCCTTTTTAGTTCTCTAAGAGGTAGTGATGAAGAGAGAAAAAGACATGACCTAGCGATCGAGACTATCCAAAAGGCTCAAATTGCGTGGGTGGAAAAACGACAAAAGCGTATTGATTACATAAATAATGAAATAAGAAAGGAAAACCTATCAGAAAAGAGGTTTGATGACCTAAATATTGCAATGAAGAGATATTATGTTCTTACCGGTACAAAACTTCCAGAACTACCACCGGAGCCTAAACTATCAGACTTTTATAAACCTTCAGAATCACAGAAATATAGGGAACTAGGATTTTTGCTGTTAGTATGACTGCATTGGGTGGTGGTATTTATTGGTATGAAACAAGAAAACACAAGAAATAGTTATTTTAATTTTTTTTTCTATTGTATAGTATGGAAAACTATTGTACTTATAGTCGTTGTAAACAATGTGGTGAGATATCGAATGATGTAAACCCTAATTATCGCTATATTAATGGCAACTATATATATTGGTCAACTTGTAGTAAATGCAAATGTGCAAAATATGAGAGTGTGTATAATGGCAGTTAATGACCTCAAATCTTGGGCGAACGAATCGAATACCCTAAAAATGACCATATGGATCTCTATACTGTCATTTGGTGGCCGCTAATATACTTAAAAGTGTACATATAAGAAGATAACATTATCTATTATTATTGTAATGGGAGAGGTTTTTATTTATGAAGACACTAAATTGAATTTTGTTAATAAGGATGATACTGTTTGGTTCAAGGCCAAGACTGTTGCCAACATCTTAGAATATACAAATACTTATACAGCTATCCGCAATCATGCTGAATCAGAAGATAAAACTACACTAAATGATCTCAAATCTTGGGCGAACGAATCGGACACCCTAAAAAATGGACATATGATGTACATAAATGAATCCGGATTGTATAGTCTTATTATGGAATCTAAGATGGATCAAGCGAAAGATTTCAAACGATGGGTTACAAAGGATGTTCTACCATCAATAAGAAAATCTGGACGGCATGAATCTAATGGTAAGCCATTTAAGATACTAACTTTCAATATACAGACGGAGTATGATCTACACACAAAAGTTGTTAACTATATAAGAAACCATTATCCTGAAGCGCTTATAACTGTATCATTAGGTGAAAACCAGATAAATAGTAATATGAGAATAAGACCCTATAATATGGGATATCAAAAAGGTTCACCGGATATGATAATTCAAAATCTACATACAGAATATCCAGGATTTGTAATTAAATTCAAGACACCAAAAGGAAATTGACGATTATCTGACAACCAAAAAGTGATGCTTCAAAAGTATAGATGCAATGGTTACAAGGTATTGGTTAGTAATGATTATAATGAAATTATAACAGAAAGCATTAATTATTTTTTTAAGGTGAGAATCAAATGTAATTACTGTTATAGAAACTTCAAGTCATCAAAAACATTGAATGGCCATTTAAGACACATACATAAACAGTGTTAAAGACATATCACTATTAGTTGTTATTATAAAGTATCATAATCAGTTATTTGAAATGACGTAAAGTGTGAAAGATATACATGTATTTTTTTGTATATATTTATATCTGATGGATCAATATAAACGCACCAGGCGCGGATCCAGGGTTAGTCAGATAAGTCGCGTGACTAAGTGTAAATTTGACGAAAAATGTAAGCCAAGCGAATGATGTCGACGTTCTGGGGATTACGATACGGGTGTTGCAAACGGAGCGCGTTAAAAAATCCGTTCAGATTCTAATTTTTTTGCGCCGAAAGCCACTGTTCACAGCCCTCTCCATTTCGCCTATGGCGATGTTGACGTCAAAGTTGTGACGTCGCTTCCACACAGACTGAGAGGTTTGCAAATTATAGCTTACATATTTTGACTGATTCGTTTTAACTAATCAGTCACTCAGTCAGTCAAAAATCAAATAGCTATGGCCCGCAACCCTCCCCATCTCACTTTAGAGGCATGTGACGTCAAAATCGTGACGTAATTTTTACACTCTATGCGTAGTCCAACAATATGTGGCCTGTAGCGGCGTAAAAAATTTAGATTCCGTACTGCGTGGTTACTTATAACCTGTTAGGCTATAGTTTTAACTCCCATCCGTCAAGATCAGTCAAAGACTCACGCCTTTTGGCTTGCATTCGTTCGTACTAACAACATGGCCTGATTTAAAGTGTGCTAATGTTGAATCTCTTCGTGAAATGCAAAAAGAACTTTTAGAAAGTGTTCATTCTGGGACATTTTTGTTTTCTGGAGATATTTATCCCTTGGTTGGTAAAATTCAGGTGGAGATAGCTAGCTATATAGCTACATTCCATAAACCTATAGTAATGAACGAGAGCTATCTTCAAAAACTTAGTAAATCCGAACTCATTAAAATGCTAAAAAAGGGCAAGAGAAAAAGAGGTCTATTATAAATGATAAACCAGGATATATCAGAAGCCCAAAGACCAATAGATGGATTAAGATAAATGGACCAGCATATAATAAAATATGACCAACTCCAGCACTTAGAACCCAGTAGCCCAGTGTCTCCCAAGCAAAGACCAGTACCGGCTCCAAGGAAAACAACCCATCCATTCAGGAAACCAATTCCTACACCCAATGTCGACATAACACAATTGCATAAAGCCCTGAAGGATACCACCAAATCATTTGAAATCAGAATCGTAAATACCATAGATCCATTAAAACAACTAACCACTGCAAGAAGTTCCATTATCCGTCTTCTAAATAAAGAATTGATTAAATTGACTGGTTTCAAATATGTGGAGACATTAAAAATATCATTTGCAAAACTACTTGGTAATGACGATAGAATGACCTATAAAACAGCATACTTTAGCAATAAAGTGATTACAATAATAAATGAAAATGAGATTAATGATGCCGTAAATTTATCTTCCCAACAAATAAGAAATAGTATAGCCAGATGGATTTCTGAAGGATCTGGATGGACTATTGAATCGGTAGATTCCATTGATAGCAGTTTATTTTTTAAATTGACGGTAGCCACCCTGTATAAATATGTTTTAAATAAATAAATAAATAAATAAAAGATGCACATTATTTTAACTTGACCAGATATAATCCACTAAATGGCCCCAGTTATATAGAGCTACCAGAAGAATTACAAAATAGTTCAAAAGGACTAAAAGAGAAGTTCGAAGATCATATGGACCTACTATTGATAACCGAGGGTGAAAACAAACATTATGTGCTTATCAAGGATTTTAATAGTTTCATGTACAATCAATCAAAAAACAAAAAAAAAAAAGCACTTCTGCATGTATTGTCTACAATGTTTCTCATCAAAAGATATATTATCCAGACATACGGAAAACTGCATGGTTATAAACGGTAAACAAGCTATAAAAATGCCAGAAAAGGATGATAACACATTAAAGTTCACCAACTCCCATAAACAATTAGAGGTGCCATTTGTAATATATGCTGATTTTGAAGCCAGTACAGAGAAGATTCATGGATGTGTACCCAATACTAAGAAATCATATACTGAAGCATACCAAAAGCATACAGATTGTGGTTACGGTTATAAGGTTGTATATTGCTATGATGATAAGTACAGCAAGCCAGTGAATACATATAGAGGTCCTAATGCTGTTAACAAGTTTATGGAAGAGATGTTGAAAGAAGTCAAATATTGTAAGAACATCAAAAGTAAGCACTTCAATAAGGACATAGTAATGACTAAGGCTGATAGAAAAGATTTTAAGAAAGCAGATAGTTGTCATATTTGTGGTAACAAGTATGTTACAACTATACACAAAGATATTAGATTAAGAGATCATTGTCACGCGACTGGTGAATATAGAGGATCAGCTCATCAAGACTGTAACCTTAGCCATAGAATAACTGATGAGATACCTGTAATTTTAAGAAGATATGATAGCCATTTTATTATGTAACAGATTGGTAAAATTGTCAAAAAGCACTCATATAAGAACAAAGACGGTGAGGTGAAGGAAATGAACATTAACGGAATACCTAATAATATGGAGAAATACATGGCCTTCATGCTTGGTAATAATCTAACATTTATAGATAGTTTCCAGTTTATGAGTTCAAGTCTTGAGAAGTTGGCAGATAATCTATCTAACGAGTCCTTCAAATATACCAAAGAAGAATTCGGAAATGGTGTGAAATTCGATTTGATGATTAAGAAGGGTGTATATCCTTAAGACTACATGGATTGTTTCGAAAGATTTGATGAGACGCAGTTACCCAATAAAAAGGAATTCTACAGCTTCCTATATGATGAACAGATTACTGATGAGCAATATGAACATGCTAAAAAAGTGTGGAATGAGTTTGGAATGTGGACAATGGGTGAGTACCATGATTTATACCTAAAATCCGATGTATTGATATTAGCCGATGTATTCGAGAATTTCAGAAGTACATGCTTACAGTATTACAAACTTGATCCATGTCACTATTATACATCTCCCGCACTATCTTGGGATTCCATGCTGAAAATGACTAATGTGGAACTTGAATTGATGACAGATGTTGACATGTTCCAGTTTATTGAAAAGGGATTAAGTGGTATATTGCCCACAGATATGGAAAAGCCAATAATAAATACATGAAGGACTACAATCAGAATCTACCATCAAAATATCTAATGTACCTGAATGCCAACAATCTATATGGTTATGGAATGTCACAATATTTACCAACAGGTGGATTTAGATGGCTAACAGAAAAAGAAATAAACAATTGCAATGTGGGAAAATATACTGATGAATGTAAAAAAGGACTGATACTGGAAGTTGATCTAGAATATCCAGAAGAACTACATGATCTACATAATGACTATCCATTGGCACCAGAGAAAACTAATGTAACCGAGGATATGTTATCAGACTATTGTAAGGGAATACAGAAGAAATATAAGATATCGGTTGGTGATGTCCATAAATTAGTGCCAACTTTGGGTAAAGAAGAGAAGTATGTATTACACTATAGAAATCTACAATTATACATGTCGCTTGGGTTGAAAATAACAAAGGTACATCGAGTGCTGGAATTTAATCAGAGCCCATTGTTGAAAAAGTACATCGACTTCAATACCTGTAAAAGAACTAATGCTAAAAACGCTTTTGAGAAGGATTTCTTCAAGCTTATGAATAACAGTGTATTTGGTAAGACTATGGAAAACATTAGAAAACGTGTAAATGTGGAGCTGGTAACTAGTAAATCTAAGTTGCTGAAATTAAAATCGAAACCAACATTTGCATCATCAAAGATCTTCAACGAGAACCTAGTGGCTGTCCATAAGATTATGGAAACACTGGTGCTAAACAGGCCAGCATATGTTGGAATGTGTGTACTGGATCTATCTAAGACATTGATGTATGACTTCCACTATAATTACGTAAAGAAAAAATACAATAATAATGCCAAACTATTGTTTACAGATACTGACTCCCTAACGTACGAAATTGAGGCTGATGATGTATACAAGGATTTCTGGAACGATAAAGATAAATTTGACACTAGTGACTATCCAAAGACTTCTCCATTCTATGACACATCAAACAAGAAAATTATAGGTAAGATGAAGGATGAGGCAGCAGGTGTAACAATACTTGAATTTGTAGCATTGAAGTCCAAGATGTACAGCTACATCAAGGATAACGGTAAGTGTGGTAAAACTGCTAAAGGAATCAAGAAGAACATCATTAGGAACAACATCAAGCATGAAGACTATAGGAATGTATTATTTGGAAACAAACAGATGATCACACTATGAAAACCATCAGGAGTAAAGACCATATGTTGGGTAGTTATGAGATCAATAAAGTGTCACTTAGCTGCTTCGACGACAAGAGATATATACTGGAAAATGGTGTTAGAAGCTATGCATATGGCCATTATAAAAAACTAAAATCCTATAGTATACCACAGGTTGAAAAAATGCCATTGCCGGGGTCCTCAAATGGTATAAATGATAGCACCGCGGGCCTCTCAAACACCAAAAATAAAAATGCACATTTTACAGAAAAATAACAAATACTACCATCAAATGATAACCATCAAAATAAGTACTGTGGGGGTACGAGACCACTTTTACAAATGATGACGTCACATGCACAAGTAGTCAGGGATGTGGGGGTAATAGACAACTTTTACTTGTAAAAGTGGTCTCGTACCTCCATATCCCTAACTACTAAGATAGCCAATATGGCGGTCGAGCGAGAAGAAAAATAAATATTCGAAAAGCTATATCTGGAGTTACATGAAGATTTAACAGAAAGTGAATATATCATTTAGCACTTCTCATGCGAATCTTTCAGGTGAGTCCAACTTGTAAAAGTACTTCAGCATCTCTTAACGTAATTTTCACGATTTGGGCCAAAAATCGCGTAGTTTTTTTCGCGAAAGTTTATTCCTGGTACTTTAAGGGAGAAAATTATTTGCTGGAATCTATTTTTGCGAATGACTGATTTTTAAAAATTTTGCATAACTAAATTTTGCGGATTTGAGACAAATCAATTGAGCAAAAAAAAGTGTCCCAAAATTTCTTTCACTAAATAACATGAGTTCCCATGAGTACCCATGAGTACCCAGTATTTATTTGTTATTTCACATACTAATAATATTTACTATTTGAAGCTGCAAAACCTTACTATATAGCAGCATTTTTTTATTTGGTAAGTGAATGTTTTTTATTAAATGTGTGGCTATAAAAGTACCCGTTGTGGCAGTTTTTAAAGTTCATGTCCGAAACTTAGTCAATCAGTGTCCCATGTCTGTGCTGCTGCTTGATTTCTTTATGTCAGTTGTTAGTGATCTCTTTTTAGCAGCTTTGTGTTTTTTACGTATATCTCTTGCATATGAAAAACTTCGAACTCTTGTATGCAAAGTGTGAGCATATGTTCCAAAAGGCTCATACTGACTTCCTGGCTGACTTTTGGATCCACAGTATAACAAACACTTTTGAAGTTTGACAATAAGAACAGTTTTTGAGCATTATCTTCGACAAGATCATGACATTTCAAAGTTGTACTAAAATTTGAAGTTTTCGATCGAAATATTTTTTCGTATTCTCAAAAAAGATCATTGTTTATTCAATCTCCACAATCCACCTCTGTCCCGTATATTGATCAGTGTCTGCGAATTGTCACAGTCAACTTTGCACGCCTGTAAAATTAAAATAACCTGCTTGTTGTAATCGGTACACTTCTGTGAGAAACGGAATTTTGTGTGAAGCTTATGTACAAAAAATCCAGCTATATATTGAAAATTTTTCAGCTCATTTTCAGAAATCGGCAAAACATCGGCATAACTTTTTTGGTTCCTGAGAGATGAATTAAAATGTGATTAGCAACTTCAGTTAATAAAATGTTGCTTAAAGTCACATATTCAAATTTTAACGGTAGAAGATTATCTGCTAGTAAGCCATAAGAATGTGAATAAAAGTCCTTAGCATCACCATGAAAACTTTCAATCAGGGGCTTTATTTTGTTCCAAAGTTCAATAGCTTCATCAGTTGAAATTTTAAATTTATCCTCTGAAAACATACACCTAGCTGATTCAGGTGAACATCTGTCACCAAAACATATCTCAGCACTTTTTAATGTTAATGGATGTAGCTTCTTTAGAATTTTTTCTTCTTTTGACAATTTTAGCACGGGCAGAGAAGGGCTAGCATCTGGCAATTCTGATAAGGCATGCTTAACATTGCAATGTGTGGTTTGACCACGTTGTAATTTACAAACTTTATCGCAATTTTGGCAACGGTAAACCTCATCTTTCTTGCAGCTTTCAACTTCTGTTACAACAGTATCCAATTCTGTGTTCAAATCCACATTATCTTCCAAAAAACCATCATCTCAAGCCAAGTAATCCTCTCCTTTTTGTACCGCCATTATTAACTTCTGTGCAGCATGGGAGGGTCGTCCAACACAACTTAAGGATAGATTGCGTAAACAATGTCGGTGGTCGTTGCCTTCAGACTATCTTTTTTTCTTATGAATGACTATGATTAAACACTGCAGGAACTCTGGGGCATATACATATAGAGTTTTCACAACCTCGTCTCCCAGGACTTGTTATGCTTTTTATATTTGTTGTTCAGGCCGTCCAAATATAAAAAGCTTAACAAAACCGGAGGATGAGGTTGGAGTTTTCAAGGTTATTTGAAACCCTGGATTGCCTATGTATATTGATAATGACGCAAATCGTCAAGTCTTTGTTCAAATATATTGCAAGAATTTTTCATGTTCCTGATCTTTACATATAGTTGTTTTGATTGCGTTAAATAGTTAAATATTACACTTATAAATAATTTCTTTTCGGCTGAGTAACCTTATTCATTATAGATACGAAATTTTATCAGAGTGACATCATGGTATATAAAGCTTTAGAAACTTAATAAAGGGCTGTTATGAAAACTTTTAGTTTTTGTCTTTCGTGTCATCTAATCAACCTTTGTAAAGGTTATTTTGGGCTAAGGGAATATTCTTCATGTATAAATACTCAAAGAATAAGGCAAGTGGTTTGAATTATTATCGTAGCTACTGATTACATACAGAAACCAGCTCAATGTATTATCGCCATGGAGATTGGAAAAGAAACAATTCTCTATTTAATCTGTTTTAATTGAAAACGTTATTTTTCTCCACAAACCTTTTTCAAAGCAGTTTAAAATGCAGCGAAGGATAGTTTGAAGGACCTTTGAAGATTGGATATTTAAAGGAGTAAAACAAAAACATGAAAAGTTGGTAGGAAAGTTTATTTTCTCATTTCAGAATTTCAGAATATTTTGATAGCTATTATAGCGATTTTGATAACTATTATTAGTATAATTTAGACTGTAATTTAGCATAAAGTAATTTTATTTTATTTTATCTCTATAATAATACAGAGACTGTGTCTGTCTGTTTGTAACAGGAAAAGTGGATTATATTTTTTACAATTTTCTTTAAAAGCGTCTATAATATATCCCCTATAAGAACGTTCCGTATTTTAAAAACGTTTTGTTTACAATTGTAATTGGCTAGAACAAATCATGTGATAAAACAAAACGATTTCATTAGTTAAGAATTTCATTGCATGCTAATATAAATTTACCGTGACAAGTGCTTTGTTATAAATTATTGTGCAGATAAGTCACAGGCAATTAACGTTGTTATTATTGTTAATTTCTTTAATTCATTGTTCGTACTTTTTTATTGAAATTGACAACAAAGCACTTTGCGATATAAAACATAAATAAATTTTCTTGAGTTTCCTCCAGGGGTTTTCTTTTAAAACGTTTTTTAAGCCTTCTTAATGAAATTGCTAAGAAACATTTTTGTGATAAGAAGCACAATAAATTAAAAAAAAAAAAAATTAGTGGATTATTCCACGGGTTTAAATAACTAGTCTATATAATAATACGCCAGTTCCGTGTGTCTGTAACAGGCAAAGTGGATGTGTTGTTTTTTCTAAAGAAACAGCCGCGGTAACATGTCACTTTTGCTAAACTTTTATTTTTATTCTGTCTTTTGTGTGCTTTTTCAAATTGATTTAAAATTTTTGTTTTAAAAAAGTCATGGTTAATTTATTTTATTGTTCTCATAAAAACCTTTTGTGTAATGATGTAAACTTTATAACACAAAAGTCACGGGTAATTAATTTTTATTATTCCCTTAAGCACGTGTCTATTGTCTACTGTTATATGAAAAACATATTGGTTTTATTTATTCCCGCTTGAATGGAATTAACAACAAAACGTTTGGACGAAAAGAACAATGAATTTCAATGTTTGTTTATTCGGTATCTATAGTGGATTTTTCCACGGGACTAAATACTAGTCTCTATAATAATACGAAGGGTGTGTCTGTCTGTCTGTAACAGGCAAAGTGGATTATATTTTTTACAATTTTCTTTAAAAGCGTCTATAATATATCTCCTATAAAAATGTTCCGTATTTTAAAAACGTTTTGTTTAAGATTTTAATTGTCTAAAACAAATCATGTGATAAAACAAAATGATTTCATTAGTTAAGAATTTCATTGCATGCTAATATAAATTTACCGTGACGAGTGCTTTGTTATAAATTATTGTGCAGATAAGTCACAGACAATTAACGTTGTTATCATTGTTATTTTGTTCAAAAGTTTTAATTCATTGTTCATACTTTTTTATTGAAATTGACAACAAATCACTTTGTGATATAAAACATAAATAAATTTTAAATGTTCTTGAGTGGATTCCTCCAGGGGTTTTCGTTTAAAACGTTTTTCAGCCTTCTTAATGAAATTGCTAACAAACATTTTTGTGATAAGAAGCACAATAAATTTTAAAAAGACAATTAGTGGATTATTCCACGGGTTTAAATAAATAGTATATATATAATAAAGAAGTAAACTTAAGGACAAAGAGTAAGTTTCTCTTGTGCTTCCCTTTTGTATAAAAATGCAAACAATATCACGCCAGCTATGACTTCGAGCGAATTTCTTCGAGCGACAATCTTATGGCAATTTATTGTGTGTAAAAAATGTTGATATGCTCTTATATTTAAAACAGGAAAATAAGCTACTTCTCGCAGATGATTTATTAGACACTATTATTTCATTTTGGACTGGTATTTAATATCTTGTGAACACTATTTATACAAAAGGTGGCCGAAAATGTCGTAAAATATATATATAATATAGATAATACATTAAACAAATAAGAATTAAAAGCTATACTGATTATTGTGATAACGTTACTTGTAAGTATAGCTTTTAATTGTTATTTGTTTAATGTATCTCTTTAATAATAGCCGTCGTCTGTCTGTCTGTCCGCGAAAGACGCGTCCTGTTATCTCTTTAATAATAGCCGTATTCCGTCTGTCTGTTTGTGCGCAAGAAAAACGTTGGGTTACGGACACACGAAATGGTTGCGCATAGCTCTTTGATCTTTTTGCTACGCTATTTTTATTTTGTCTTTTGCGTGGTTTCACAAAAATGTTTAATTTAAAAGGTTTCTTATACAAAATTCATGGATAATTAACTTTTATTGTTCCTTCGATGCAGGTTTTTTGTTATAAATAACTACACGGTCAAAGTTGCGGACAATTAACATTGCGTTGTCTATTTCATTAAAGACGTTTTAATTATTCCCGCCTTTTCAAGGAAATTAACTAAACAAGTGTTTGATAATAGAAGGAGAACAATAAATTTTTGGAAGATTTCGTAAGTGATTTTTTGTTTGTTCTAAATATGAATTTAGAATTTATTTTCTCAAGTTTAAATATATATTTATTGTTCTCCTAAGAAGAGGAGAACAATAAATTTTAAAAAGATTGTTTGTTTTAATTTATTTCGGAAATTTTGTTTTATCTTTTGCTGAACTTGTTCTTATTTGAATAAACAAAAAGTGTAAGAAAATGTCAAATTTAGCTTTTTAAAAGGCATTTACAAGGAGAGCCTCTTTCTTAACTCCAATCAGGCAGTAAAAATGCGAAAGCAGCGTAACACTACTTCAGCGTAACACTACTTCTAATAAACAATGCTATAAAAAAATGTTTACTTTATACTGTTTCTGTGCCTTATAAGTGTATTTTTCCAGGTACCGTGTCTACCGCAGAGTAAGTTCATAACAGGTTCGCGAAATAACGGTGCGCGAGATAATTACGAGGCGCAAGATAATTACGAGGCGAAATTCCGTGGATATTTCCACGGGCCAACGACTAGTCTCTTTAATAATAATAATAGCCGTATTCCGTCTGTCTGTGTGTCCGCGAAAGGCGCGTCCTGTTACGGAAACACGAAATGCGATATCTCTATAATAATAGCCGTATTCCGTCTGTCTGTCTGTTCAAAAGGGTTACCGATATTCCTTTGATCTTTCCGCGACTTTTTAGAAAACAGGGGGTTGTTTAATTGGAAATCGTATTATTGATTAAAATAAATTTCAAAATTAATTTATTTCCTGAATTAATTTAATTACTATAATTTATTAACCTTAATTAAAAAATAAATTAAGTGACTAAAGTAAATGCATTATGTTAATACGCTAAATTTAATAATAATAATTAACCCCGGTGATCTCAATCGCAGGCGGACGGAAAATCCCCGCGGCCCTGCTGCTTTATTTTGGATCCCTGGCAGACCCCGTTTTTTACGGCTTTGTTTTTACCGCTCACGCGTTATTAACCAATCACGAGGCTCGATTGTCACTAATAACCAATCCAAGTTCTTCGCGGCCTCAGCATGCCGACGGAGGACCCATGTTTAACTTACAAGGTCATTTTTGGTTTAGCAGTGATGGTGTGAGGTTTGTAGGTCTCCTTTTGATCCTTTTCTCGCTAAATACTTTGGACATATAGGAATATTTATTTTCTGTGTGTTTTCATATGTTAAGGTTAATATTTCATCACGTTTTCTAGCCATGTATAAATCTTAAACAAACCAATTTTAAGTGTTTAGCTAGCTAGCTAAAAACGTAGATTTTGAAACAACATGCTTAAAGGTTCCCTCCGACGTTTTAATGATGCTAGCTAATTAAGTTCTATTCATATAAGTATTAACGAAAATAACATTCGTTTTTTACAGAAAAGTTTAGTACAGCAAATAATTGTGAATAAACTTTCAAATTTTGTACTCATTCCATGCGGCTTTATCATGCTCACCCTTCTTCTCCAACTTTGAAATTCATAATGGCTGCATAATTGACGTCACAAGGACCAAAGAATCATAGGATGCTACGCTAATTGAATCGTGTTTAGAGTCCGCTTGATATGTTTCGAATGTTAAATATTAATCATAGATTGACGATTTAGAGCTGCAAAAACTTTGTTGTTTTTAATTTTGCATAATGCAGAATTATAAGTTTTCGTTCAAAAAACCAACAAAATTGTTAAATACTACAATAATTATGTTTTCTTCGGATGAGTCGGGATCAGAATGTTTTAACGTTGTACTTGGGTTCTAGTTTGACTTAAAACAGAGCGGGGATTTATCTGATTCATCGTGGGTAACATATCACAGAGATAGCGATGAAGAAATAACAGAGCTAAGGCTTAACCTTATCACTATGTCGTAGTGTAAATGCGCCAGTTGCAGTCAAATGACCACAAATAAGTGTTTTTGCTGTCATAAACAAGAGTCAATATAGATAACTTACAAGGTGTGTACAATTCAGCGGCATGTACGTAACTTTATATTTGCCTATGCTGATTATTAAGTTATTCAAAACAATTTAGAAATAAAAGGTATTGTGAATCACGAAGATTTTGACCCGATTGTTTTGAGGAAATGAAATCTATGAAGAGCTGTGATTGGTTATGTATGATAGAGAACCCACATATCTTCCACCAAGAAATAACGTTCCTAACAAGTAAGCAGGTAATGATCGAGTTAAAACACGCTGTTTATAGAAATTGGTTTATAAGAACATGAGGTTGGTATTTCTTATAGAACATGTCGCTATGATGCTCTCCGCCAGTTCACATGGCGGAGACACAACAGACTTGGCAAATCTGTGCGACGAGTCATCCAACCACGTGCAGTAACAAAGATTTGGGATACTTATCCAGAACCTGACCGGAGTATACACAGAATATATTGGAAGGGCGTGTGATTTCTGAAAAACGACTTATGGGTTTTCCAAATTAAAAAATAAATAAATAAATAAATAAAAAGTTGTTATTCGTGAGAATTTAATTGAGTTTTCTACAAATCGCTCTCCACGGGGTCCTTAGGCAGGTGTGACGACAGCTCGTTTTATTCCAGGTTGGCAATCCTTCTCTCTGTCCACTGCATGTGAATATCAACCTAAGATATGTCACGCCAAAAAAATATGTTTTTTCTTGCTTCACCTTTTTTGCTACAACGCGCTTCGTGTATCAAAAATCCTTGTATTCCATAATTGCGCTAACAGCTGGGTTCCGTTTGCGTTTCGACGATCTACTGCTCCCCAAATACCAAGATCAAATACATTAAAATCAATATTGTACGAACGATTCAGAATGTGATTGCGGATTTGTGATTACAGAAATGTGATTATTAATTAGTTGTCATTAGCTGATTTGGTATCTCAATCGACTGATCAAAGACAGTGACTTTTAAAATAGTTTTAGCATAGTTAAACTACCTGAGGGAGAACTTCCCGCTTTATTTTTATCCTTTGACAGTCTGTAATTTTTACATCCTATTATACACAACCATGTTCACGATATTCAAAAGATAATATTTTTTAAAGCTAATTAGAATTATGGCAAAAAAAATTTAAAATATCTAATTTCGAAATCTCTCTTCGTAGTTTTCATGCGGCAAGACTGCGGTCTGTACCTTTTGGCTCTTGTGACGTCATGAGGTATCCTGATATTTTATACAAGGCTTTAGAGCGTGTTTTTAATGCTGCAATAATGGCGGTCGAAGCACAAGGTTTTACGAAAACATGAAATAAGTAAATCGTGTTTGTGCTTTTATTTTGAAAGTAACTCTTTAAATAATACTTTTTTCTATAATGTTTTAATGATTTCTTTCAATTAAGATTAACTTGTTATAACGTCGGAGGCAACCTTTAAGGCAGCTTTATTTATTCCTATACTTTTAAAGTTTATATTCAGTTTGGTATATTATTATTTATTTTTATGTTGAAGTTAGGTCTACCTAGCTAGCTCCTCTTTTAGCTACATCCTGCTAAAAAGTGAAAGTAGCCAAATGCTGTTTGACTGCAACAAAATTCTTATGTTCAGCAGTTAGGCAGCTACCAATTTTATTACTGCTATGAAAACTTGTGCTGCAAAATAAAATTGACACAGCTTTTTTTAACTGAACATGATAACGACAGGTGGTTTCCTGAATTTTTTTTAACCGAAGTTGCGATAAGTTTTTATAAAAATTGTGTTACAGCTAGACTCATGTGCAACACGGTTTACCTGTACTAAGCGCTAAGTCCACTGTCACGATTAATTTGTTACTGTTTACTGAAACTTTTTCCGCAAAATAAAATAATATTGACTAATTGTTTTTGCTATTACGGGGTAACAACACGGGTTGTAAACTGTGCTTTTATTTTGGCTAAAGTTGCAGTAAAGTTATATTTTCCAAAATACATTACAACCGAAACACTATAATGAAATGTGCGCTTTACTCGATTCACAACATATATACTGCATACCTAAAGAGCTCCACCTAAATGTGTGACACTGTTTGCTGTTTTTATTATGCACTCCACTGGGCCTTCACACCGCTGGGCCGCACAGTTTCATGACATACTGTATACCCGTACTAAAGCGCTTCACATGACCGTGTTAGCGGTTCTTATTAAGCGCTTCAGGGCGTTCAACAACAGTTACTTGTGGCTTACCCCGGCGTTTCGACGCCGGGTTTCCCGGCTTTTCTTTAATAATAGCCGTATTTTGTCTGTCTGTCCGCGAAAGCCGCGTCATGTTACGGAAACACGAAATTTTGTAAATTACGCGCCGATACCAAATGCGATATATTTTTACCGACTTTGTTTTGACCGCTCGCGCGTAGTATACCAATCACGACGCCTGATTCTTTAAAAAAAACAGAATTTTCGCGACCAGAAAGAATCCAAGATCTTCGCGGAACGATGGCCATTTTGATTTTGATAATGGTCGTGTGTGTGGTCAGTGTGTGAGGTTTGTAGGCCTGTTTGACTTTTTTATCTTCTAAAAGCTTTATATATTTGTATTATTTGTTTTCTGTTTGTTTTCAATGTTAGGATAAATATATTGTCACGTTTTTTAGCCACGTACAGATATTAAACGCACCAGTTTTAGGATGTTTGGCTAGGAACGAAGATTAGCTAGCTAGCTAACTAGCTAGAGCCTCACTTATTGCTATTCTGTTTGGTATAAGAGCTTTTTATCCTAGCCAACATTTATTTTTATGTTGAGGCTGTGGCTATTTAGCTAGCTCCTTAAAAAGTAAAAGTATAAAAATGCAGTTTGGCTACAACAATATTCTTAAGCAATAATTTTTATGCTAAATGCAGTTAGGTAGCTACATCTTTTTTTTTTTTTCTGAACACCTTTTCTGCAAATAAAATGGTGGAGCAATTGTTTTAACTGGACAGGTAACAACAGGCTGTTCCCTGTGTTTTTATTTAAGTCATAGTTGCAATGAAGTGTTTTTGGAAAAGGGTATTACGCCTATATGCCTGTTCAACTCTGTTTAACTGTACTAAGCGCTTAGCCCAGTGTTAACAACAGACTTTTTTTTCTGAAAAGGCTGTTACGCCTATGCCAATGTGCAACGTTGTTCACATGTACTAAGGGGTCAGCCTACTGTGACAATTAATTTTTAAACTTTCTCGGTAATCACGCTGGTACGGTTGTGCAACGCGGTTTGCCCGGACTAACTGCTCAGCCCGGTTTTAACAATGGACTGTTTCCTATTTGTTTCTATTTAAACCAAATCTGCGATAAAGTTTTTTCAACAGGGTATTATCCCTATACGCCTGTGCAACACCGTTTAACTGCACTAAGCGGTCAGCCCGGTGTCACAATTAATCTTTTTACTTTCACAGGAACTTTTATTCCGCAATATAAAATAATATTGACCGACTGTTGTTGCTATGGCGGGGTAACAACGGTTTTAACTCTGTTTTTATTTCATCTAACGTTGCAGGAAAGTTATTTTTTGAAAAAATATGTTACAGTCGCAACACTATAATGGTGTATGCGCTTCACTTGATTTACGACATACTGTATACCAGTACTAAGTGCTGCACCTGATCGTGTGCAACAGTTTACGACTACTATTAATTGTTCCACTGGTGTGTTTAAAGCTGTTTGCCTGTACTAGGCGTTCAACCTGGTTGCACAAATAATTTTGAATTTACGCCGAAACTTATTCTGCAAAATAAAATAATATTGACCAATTGTTTTTGTTATGACGGAGTAAAAACGGTTTGTAGAAGTCTGTTTTTATTTCAGCTATTGTGTTGCGGGAAAGTTATTTTTAAAAAAATATGTTACAGTCCCAACACTGCAATGGTGTATGCGCTGCACTTGATTTACGACATACTGCATACCTGTACTAAAGCGCTCCACCTGATCGTGTGACACAGTTTACGGCTCTTATGAAGCGCTCCACAGAGTGTTCAACGCCGGGTCACACCTTGACTTGTGGCTTACCCCGGCGTTTCGACGCCGGGTTTCCCGGCTAGTCTCTTTAATAATAGCCGTATTTTGTCTGTGTGTCCGCGAAAGCCGCGTCCCGTAACGGAAACACGAAATTTTGTAAATTACGCGCCGATACCAAATGCGATATATTTTTACCGACTTTGTTTTGACCGCTCGCGCGTAGTATACCAATCACGACGCCTGATTCTTTAAAAAAAAAAAAGATTTTCGCGACCAGAAAGAATCCAAGATCTTCGCGGAATGAAGGCCATTTTGATTTTGATAATGGTCGTGTGTGTGGTCAGTGTGTGAGGTTTGTAGGCCTGTTTGACTTTTTTATCTTCTAAAAGCTTTATATATTTGTAATATTTGTTTTCTGTTTGTTTTCAATGTTAGGATAAATATATTGTCGCGTTTTTTAGCCACGTACAGATCTTAAACGCACCAGTTTTAGGATGTTTGGCTAGGAACGAAGATTTTGCTACCTAGCTAGCTAGCCATCTAGATCCTTACTTATTACTATTCTGTATGGTATAAGAAATTTTTATCCTAGCCAACATTTATTTTTATGTTGAGGCTGTAGCCATTTAGCTAGCTCCTATATTTGGCTAAAAAGTGAGAGTATAAAAATGCAGTTTGGGTACAACAATATTCTTAAGCAATAATGCCGCGAGTTTGCGTTTGCTTGTTTGCGTTTTCAAATCACGTGATCAAAATAAAAAATTTAATTGGATGAATCAAACCACGTGATCAAAAAAAAGCAATTTTATTTGCTGAAAATTCCAACTTTCCCCTGACGATCAAAACAAACGTAAAAAGTTTGTTAAATGAAGTTCCTAGCACAAAGTAACGGAAATTGTGTTTGCAAAAAAGATGGCTGTTCTTTTTAAGCATTTGTCTACTCTTTCCTTCAAAATAAATATTAACAAAAACATTTAAAAAGGGGCATGGTATATAAATGAACTATAAAAAGGTTTCTGTAAGGTTTGTTTATGTTTTTTCAGTTTTGATGCTATTATTGATGCGAGACATGTTTGTTAGCTAGCAATTCTAGCTAGCGATTTCTCTTGACGGCGATTCAACATGGGCGAATGAATGTTACCATAGCCCCGGGTTAACCCAAGCCATGTGAGGGAAATTGGGGAGATGGCACACTGTGTGGGCCGTTGGATGTTGCCGGGAGTTGTCTAGGAGAGCGCGGGCCCTAATTGGGTCTGCGTAGCTCAAAATGAGCATTAAATACTCTAGGACTCTCCATCTAAGCCATGGCCCATGGCCCATAGACAGGGTATATCCCTCGATATTTGTGAGGCTAGCCATGTAAAATATGCACATCTATCTATCTATCTATCATAAAGCCAACCACATCAACAACAACTAGCTAGCTAGGAATTTATCAATATGTAGCCATGTTCTTTATACCTAGCTAAGTCGCAAGTTTATATTTAACTGACCACCTATTAGCTACTGTAGCTAGCTAATGTTAGCTTCAAACTTAAGATTACCAGCAGTACCTAGTTAACCTCTGAGTTTTATGTTGCTTTTTACATGTAAGCTATAGCTACCGTAGTTATCTTAGTGGTCTTTGCTAGGAATATGGCTGTAACTTATTTGAATTGACCTTTTAAGCTTAAATTAGAAGATATAACAAGCCACAACACCTTTTAAAAAGGTATCTAAGGGCTCTTTTTTATGCAAATAATGTATTTTTCACATTCTGTGTAAGGTAACTAAACTTACATCGGTTGCATACAATATGACAAAACGATTTTTATTTAACATGTAGTAATTCTGGTAGCTTAAGTGTGATGATTTGTGTTGTTCTAGATGTTCTGACTCAAATGTTTTTGTTTATGACATTTCGTGTTATTTAAGAAAAGTTTATATAAATTTTTTTGAGGCAGTACTATATACATGGGTAACACCGAAGAAACTTGTGCTTTTTTTTAATTCTTATTTGACAGAGGTTTTTGACATTATGGGGAAAATTTACGTAGCTTTTTCACATTTTTTGATTTTGTTGCAGCAGTACTATATACATGGGTAACACCGAAGAAACTTGTGCTTTTTTTTAATTCTTATTTGACAGAGGTTTTTGACATTATGGGGAAAATTTACGTAGCTTTTTCACATTTTTTGATTTTGTTGCAGTATTTACATGGGTTTTTGATTATTTATTTTTTAATTTTATTTTTTGGGGGGAGGTGGTGGAAAGATTTACATTTTTTACATTTAGGGTAAAAAATGTACAGGAAAGACTGGGGTGACTATCCATTTATATACATAGTGTATATAATATATACAAACTTTTGTGTTTTTTTTAAAAAAAAATTATGTTAACTTTTTTTTGGTTTGCGAAGTTCTTTTTCTGCAAAAATTTCTAAAAATAAAGAACAGAAATTACTTATTTTTAAATTTAAATTTAATTTCTTCCAATTTATGGTTTTGATATTTTCATGTAAGAGTTTGTGGGCAAAGACATAAATCAACATGCTAAAAGAACTGATGTTCTCTCATCTTTTATATTTGATTAAACTTTTGTGGAAGACCGTGGGTATGCAATGGACCAAAATAAGAGAATTTAGTAGTATTTAGAATTTGTATTTTGTGTTGCAAAAATTGATATAAAATGAACTGTTAGATTGATCGTTGTTGTTTTAAGAGGACTCATTATGACTCAAACTTTTTTTTGCATTTTTAATTTGACTGATTAGCCAAAAAAAAATTTTTGGCCAATTGGTTTCACACTATATACAAGCTGTTATTTTTATATATATATATTATGTGAAGAACATTCGTGACAGAATACTATGTGAGATTTCAAATTTTAACCTTGCAATCCATTTTTACACCTAAATAAAAATTTCTGGCAGAGGGACAATTTAGTGTTTATTTTTCACATTTTGTGTCAACTTTTGGCAGGGTTTGTAATAAACTAACCTTAATATATACACTGACAAACATTTGTGTTTGACATTGATCAGCTTTTTTTGTATGTGACATTATGAGTGATTTAAATTTTATGGGTGAGATGTAGTTTGAAATGTTTTGGTAAACTTCTTTTCTTATAGTTTTTGCATTGTCAGAGGGTCAGGGCAAGTAATTTTAGTAGATTTAGATTTAGATTTTTTTGGTCATTTATATAATAATGCAGATTGTAAGATTCACACTGCTGTATTGTTTTTTTCTTGATGGACGTATATCTGTTACAAGAAATAAATGGGAAATCAGTGGATTTTTCCACGGGAAACAGCTAGTCTCTATAATAATAGCCGTATTATGTGTGTTTAAAATGGTTGCGCGCAGCTTTTTTCGGAAAAATAGCGCTTCACTTGATTTACTACATACTTGCCTGAATATGTGGCACAGTTGACGGTTCTTATTAATCACTCATTCGGGTGTTCAACGCCGGGTAACACAGTTACTTGTGGCTTAACCCGGCGTTTCAACAGAGTGTATCCTGTGTTTTGTAAACCAAAGCTGCAATACAGTTTTTTTGAAAAGGGTATTAAGCCTAAACGCATGTGCGACACGGTTTACCTGTACTAAGCGCTCAGCTCGGTGTCACGATTAATTTTTTAACGTTTACTGAAACTTATTCCGCGAAATAAAATAATATTGACTAATTGTTTTTGCTATGACGGAGTAACAACGGTTTGTAAACTCTGTTTTTATTTCAGCTTTTGTTGCGGGAAAGTTACTTATTGAAAAATATGTTACAGTCGCAACACTACAATGGTGTATATATGCGCTTCACTTAATTTAGGACATACTGCATACCTTTACTAAAGCGCTCCATCTCATCGTGTGGCACAGTTTACGACTCTTATTAAGCGCTCCACAGAGTGTTCAACGCCGGGTCACACCTTCACTTGTGGCTTACCCCGGCGTTTCGACGCCGGGTTTCCCGGCTTGTCTCTATAATAATAGCCGTATTTTGTCTGTGTGTCCGCGAAAGCCGCGTCCCGTAACGGAAACACGAAATTTTGTAAATTACGCGCCGATACCAAATGCGATATATTTTTACTGACTTTGTTTTGACCGCTCGCGCGTAGTATACCAATCACGACGCCTGATTCTTTAAAAAAAAACAAGATTTTCGCGACCAGAAAGATTCCAAGATCTTCGCGGAACGAAGGCCATTTTGATTTCGAAAATGGTCGTGTGTGGTCAGTGTGTGAGGTTTGTAGGCCTGTTGTTTGACTTTTTTATCTTCTAAAAGCTTTATATATTTGTTATATTTGTTTTCTGTTTGTTTTCAATGTTAGGATAAATATATTGTCACGTTTTTTAGCCACGTACAGATCTTAAACGCACCAGTTTTAGGATGTTTAGCTAGGAACGAAGATTTTGCTACCTAGCTAGAGCAAGCCATCTAGATCCTTACTTATTACTATTCTGTATGGTATAAGAGCTTTTTATCCTAGCCAACATTTATTTTTATGTTGAGGCTGTAGCCATTTAGCTAGCTCCTATATTTGGCTAAAAAGTGAGAGTATAAAAATGCAGTTTGTCTACAACAATATTCTTAAGCAATAATTCTTATGCTAAATGCAATTAGCTAGCTAGCTAGCTATATACATCTTTTATTATTTTCCTGAAAACTTTTTCTGCAAATAAAATGGCTGAGCGATTGTTTTAGCTGGACGGGCAACGACAGGCTGTGTTTTTATTTAAACCGAAGTTGCAATGAAGTTTTTTTGGAAAAGGGTATTACGCCTATATGCCTGTTCAACTTTCTTTAACTGTACTAAGCGCTTAGCCCAGTGTTAACAACAGACTGTTTTTTTGGAAGAGTCTGTTACACACATATGCGCATGTGCGACGTGGTTTACCTGTACTAAGGGTCAGCCCACTGTGACATTTAATTTTTAAACTTTCTCGGAAATCACGCCTGTACGGTTGTGCAACGTGGTTTACCTGGACTAGCCGCTCTGCCCGGTTTTAACAGTGGACTGTTTCTTGTGTTGTGTTTTTTATTTAAACAGAGGCTGTGATAAATGTTTTTTCAGAAGGGTATTATCCCTATACGCCTGTGCAACACTGTTTAACTGTACTAAGCGCTCAGGCCGGTGTCACGATTAATTTTTTAACTTTTACAAGAACTTATTCCGCAAAATAAAATAATATTGACGGATTGTTTTTGCTATGACGGAGTCACAACAGTTGTAAACTGTGTTTTTATTTCAGCCTTTGTTGCGGGAAAGTTACTTTTTGAAAAATATGTTACAGTCGCTTCACTTGATTTACGACATTCTGCATACCTGTACTAAAGCGCTCCACCTGACCGTGTCGCACAGTTTGCAGTTCTTTTTAGGCGCTCCTTAAGGCGTTCAACAACAGTTACTTGTGGCTCACCCCGGCGTATCGACGCCGGGTTTCCCGGCTAGTCTCTTTAATAATAGCCGTATTTTGTCTGTCTGTCCGCGAAAGACGCGTCCTGTTACGGAAACACGAAATGCGATATATAAAGGACGGGCGACCCCGTGGATTTTTCCACGGGTTAACGACTAGTCTCTTTAATAATAGCCGTATTTTGTCTGTCTGTCCGCGAAAGACGCGCCCTGTTACGAAAACACGAAATGCGATATATAAAGGACGGGCGACCTCGTGGATATTTCCACGGGTGACCGACTAGTCTCTTTAATAATAGCCGTATTTTGTCTGTCTGTCCGCGAAAGCCGCGCCCTGTTACGGAAACACGAAATGCGATATATAAAGGACGGGCGACCCCGTGGCTAGTCTCTATAATAATAGCCGTCGTCTGTCTGTCTGTTCAAAAGGGTTACCGATATCCCTTTGATCTTTCCGCGAGTTTTTAGAAAACAGGGGGTTGTTTAATTGGAAATCGTATTGTTGATTCAAATAAATTTCAGAAATTAATTTATTTCCTGAATTAATTTAATTACTATAATTTATTAACCTTAATAAAATAATAAATTAAGCGACTAAAATAAATGCATTAGGTTAATGCGCTAAATTTAATAATAATAATTAACCCCCGTGATCTCAATTGCAGGCGGACGGAAAATCCCCGCGGCCCTGCTGCTTTCTTTTGGATCCCCGGCAGACCCCGTTTTTTACGGCTTTGTTTTTACCGCTCACCCGTTTTAACCAATCACGAGGCTCGATTGTCACTAATAACCAATCCAAGTTCTTCGCGGCCTCAGCATGCCGACGGAGGACCCATGCTTAACTTACGAAGGTCATTTTTGGTTTAACAGTGATGTTGAGAGGTTTGTAGGTCTCCGTTTGATCCTTTTCTCTCTAAATACTTTGTACCTATAGGAATATTTAGTTTCTGTATGTTTTCACATGTTAAGGTGAATATTTCATCACGTTTTCTAGCTACGTATAAATCTTAAACAAACCAATTTTAAGTTTTTGGCTAGCTACAAAACGTAAATTTTGAGGCAGCTAGCTATAGCTATCTTTATTTATTCCAATCCTTTAAAGTTTTTATTCAGTTTGGTACATTGTTATTTATTTTTATGTTGGAGTTGGGTCTATACCTAGCTAGCTCCTTTTAGCTACCTCTGGCTAAAAAGTGAAAGTAGCCAAATGCAGTTTGGCTGCAACACAATTCTTTATTCTTATGCTAAATGCAGTTAGCAGCGACCACTTTTATTACTGTTTTAAAAATTTATTCTGCAAAATAAAATTGCTGAGTAATTTCTTAAACTGAACCAGGTTATCGCCAGGCTGTTCACTGATTTCTTTTAAAACCGAAGCGATAAGGATTTTTGGAAAATGGTATTGCCCCTATGCTCATGTATGACACGATTCACCTGTTAAGCGCCCAGTCTGGTGTTACCGACGGGCTGTTTCCTCTGTTTTTATTGAAAACGTTGTGATCAAATATCTTTGGAAAATTTTATTACGCCTATTACTCATGTATGACACGATTTACCTGTTAAGTGCTCAGCCTGGTGTTAATGACGGGCTGTTTCCTGTGTTTTTTATTTCATCCGTTGTGATAAAAATATTTTTACCTGCAATAAACGTTCAACCCGGTGTTCACAACAAGGTGTTTTAAGGGTTTTTTATTTAAATTGAAGTTGCGATAAGTTTTTTTTGTAAAAGGCTATTATGGCTATAATGCATGTGTGACGACATTTACCTGTACTAAGTGCTCAGTCTGGTGTCATGATTAATTTGTTAAGATTTACTGAAACTTTATTCCGCAAAATAAAATAATATTGACTAGTTTTTTTTGTTATGACGGGGTAACAACAGGTTGTAAACTGTGTTTTTATTTCGGCTAAAATTGCAGTAAAGTTATATATATATATATATTTTAAAAAATACATTACAACCGAAACACTATAATGTTCTGTGAGCTTTACTCGATTCACGACATATTCTGCATACCTGTGCTGGAGCGCACCAATTATGCAGTTTTTTTAGCTGGATGGGGTAACGACAGGATTTTTCCTGTGTTTTAACTTAAACCGAAGTTGCAGTAAAGTTTTTTTGAAAAGGCTATTTATGCGCCCTTGGCCCGCTGCCATGATTAAGTTTGGAACTTTCACGAAAACTTATTCCGCAAAACAAAATAATATTGCCTGATTGTTTTTGCTATGACGGAGTAACAATGGTTTGTAAACTCTGTTTTTATTTTAGCTTTTTTTATTTTAGCTTTTTTTGCGGGAAATTTATTTTAAAAAAAATATGTTACAGTCGGAACACCACAATGGTGTATGCGCTTCACTTGATTTACCACTTACTGCATACCTGTACAAAAGCGCTCCACCTGACTCTGTCACACAGTTTGCAGTTCTTATTAAGCGCTTCTTAGGGCGTTCAACAACAGTTACTTTTGGCTTACCCCTGCGTTTCGACGCCGGGTTTCCCGGCTAGTCTCTATAATAATAGCCGTATTTTGTCTGTGTGTTCAAAAGGGTTACCGATATTCCTTTGATCTTTCCGCGACTTTTTAGAAAACAGGGGGTTGTTTAATTGGAAATCGTATTATTGATTAAAATAAATTTCGGAAATTAATTTATTTCCTGAATTAATTTAATTACTATAATTTATTAACCTTAATTAAAAAATAAATTAAGTGATTAAAATAAATGCATTATGTTAATACACTAAATTTAATAATAATAATTAACCCCCGTGATCTCAATCGCAGGCGGACGGAAAATCCCCGCGGCCCTGCTGCTTTATTTTGGATCCCCGGCAGACCCCGTTTTTTACGGCTTTGTTTTTACCGCGCTCACGCGTTATTAACCAATCACGAGGCTCGATTGGCACTAATAACCAATCCAAGTTCTTCGCGGCCTCAGCATGCCGACGGAGGACCCATGCTTAACTTACAAGGTCATTTTTGGTTTAGCAGTGATGTTGTGAGGTTTGTAGGTCTCCTTTTGATCCTTTTCTCTCTAAATACTTTGTACCTATAGGAATATTTATTTTCTGTGTGTTTTCACATGTTAAGGTTAATATTTCATCACGTTTTCTAGCCATGTATAAATCTTAAACAAACCAATTTTAAGTGTTTAGCTAGCTAGCTAAAAACGTAGATTTTGAAACAACATGCTTAAGACAGCTAGCTATAGCTAGCTTTATTTATTCCTACATATACTTTTAAAGTTTTTATTCAGTTTGGTACATTATTATTTATTTTTATGTTGAAGTCGAGTCTACCTACCTAGCTCCTCTTTTAGCTACATCCTGCTAAAAAGTGAAAGTAGCCAAATGCTGTTTGACTGCAACACAATTTTTATGTTCAGCAGTTAGGCAGCTACCAATTTTATTACTGCTATGAAAACTTGCGCTACAAAATAAAATTGCCAAGAATTTTTTTAACTGAATATGATAACGACAGGCGGTTTCCTGAATTTTTTTTAACCGAAGTTGCGATAAGTTTTTAAAAAAATTGTGTTACACCTATATACCCATGTGCAACACGGTTTACCTGAGTGTCACGATTAATTTGTTACTGTTTACTGAAACTTATTCTGCAAAATAAAATAATATTGACTAATTCCTTTTGCTATGACGGGGTAACAACGGTACCAATTTTATTACTGCTATGAAAACTTGTGCTGCAAAATAAAATTGACACATATTTTTTTAACTGAACATGATAACGACAGGCGGTTTCCTGAATTTTTTTTAACCAAAGTTGCGATAAGTTTTTATAAAAATTGTGTTACAGCTATACTCATGTGCAACACGGTTTACCTGTACTAAGCGCTAAGTCCACTGTCACGATTAATTTGTTACTGTTTACTGAAACTTTTTCCGCAAAATAAAATAATATTGACTAATTGTTTTTGCTATTACGGGTTAACAACACGGGATGTAAACTGTGCTTTTATTTAGGCTAAAGTTGCAGTAAAGTTATATTTTCAAAAATACATTACAACCGAAACAATATAATGTTATGTGCGCTTTACTCGATTAACAACATATATACTGCATACCTAAAGCGCTCCACCTAAATGTGTGACTTTGCCGTTTTTATTATGCACTCCACTTGGCCTTCACCGCTAGGCCGCACAGTTTCACGACATACTGTATACCCGTACTAAAGCGCTTCACATGACCGTGTTAGCGGTCCTTATTAAGCGCTTCAGGGCGTTCAACAACAGTTACTTGTGGCTTACCCCGGCGTTTCGACGCCGGGTTTCCCGGCTAGTCTCTTTAATAATAGCCGTATTTTTGTCTGTCCGCGAAAGCCGCGTCCTGTTACGGAAACACGAAATGCGATATATAAAGGACGGGCGACCCCGTGGATTGTTCCACGGGTTAACGGCTAGTCTCTTTAATAATAGCGGTATTCCGTCTGTCTGTCTCTGCGTGGACCCCCCGCTGAGTTAGAAAATGATGTTACGGTAACACGAATATCAAATGCGATATATTTTTATCCACTTTGTTGCGACGAGTAAATATAAATGACGGGCGAACCCGTGGATTTTTCCACGGGCAACGACAAGCGACTTGTGTTAACCACGCACGAAATACAAAATACCCAGGGACGAGAAACCCGTCGGGCCCCCACCGGCACAGGGACAATTGCCGCTAAAATAAAGGTCCAATCAGGAGCGGAGTTTTATATAAATGACCAATCAGAAACTAAAGCTCTTTATATTTCTTAGCAACGATTTTTACGTTATCGGTCCGAAATTTGGCAAGCAGATTGAACCAACTCATTGCTGGAGAAAGAAAAGTTTCTTAACTGTTTGCTTTAATAATGATTAATAAATCTTGAGTTTAATTCGGCCCAAACTTCTTCAGGTTGTGAGTTAATAATTGATTTTGAAGAATACATTATAAAAGATATGGGCGATAGATACGCGAAGCCGTTTGTTACAAGAATGACTGTTTTAATAAACGGTCGTTATTTTTAACGTCGAATACGATGTCGTGACATTGCGCGAAGCAACGAATTAAAAGCGCGTAGGTGCTAACGTGATGTGTTGAAGACGTTGCATATAGCGTTATTTTGATTAATGATTTTACAAAAGTTGGTCGTTGGTTGTATTAAATTTAATTTACTATTTGAAGGGGATATTCTAAAGTTTAGCCCAAGATTGCAGTTTCTTTTACTTTCGGGTATTTTTTTTTATTTGTTTACATGTTTATTCACCTATACTTTATAGTTAGCTAGCTAGCTACTAGCTAAGCTACCTATTCAGCCACCTAAAGATTTGTATTAGTTTTATTTGCCTCTTACTGTCACGTTCTTTAGCCATATATTAATCTTAAACAAAACCAATTTTAAGATTCTGGCTACCAACGTAGATGTTAGCTAACATTTCTGATTTTTGTGTTAACTTTGCCAATCTGATTTTTACTTGGTTGTGACTGGGGTTAGCTACCTCTAGCTAAAATGTAAAAGTAACCGAATACAGTTGGCTGCAACAGAATTTTTAAGTAATCTTTTTCATACTAAATGCAATTAAGTAGTTAGCTACCACTTTACTGTAATATAAAATTTAGCAAAAGTCAAAAGTTTATTAATGAGACACAGAGTACCTGTGCTATGTGCCTATCCCGTGTTGTTAAATGACGGTCTGTTTCCTGTGTTTTTATTTAAACTGAAGTATTTTGGAAAAGGCTATTAAGCTTATAGGCATGTGCGACACATTTTACCTGTACTAAGTGCTAAGCTCAGTGTTAACAATGGACTGTTTTTTTGGAAAAGGCTGTTACGCCTAGAGCATGTGCGATGTGGTTTACCTGTACTAAGGGGTCAGCCCACTGTGACAATTACTTTTTAAACTTTCTCGGGAATCACGTCTGTACGGGTGTGCAACACTGTTTACCTGGACTAACCGCTCAACCCCGTGTTGGTAATGGACTGTTTCTTGTGTTTTTATTTAAACAGAGTCTGCGAGAAAGTTTTTTCAAAAGGGTATTGTCCCTACACGCCTCTTCAACTCTGTTTAACTGTACTAAACGCTTAGCCCGATGTCACGATTAATTTTTTAACGTTTACTGAAACTTATTCCGCAAAATAAAATAATATTGACTAATTGTTTTTGCTATGACGGAGTAACAACGGTTTGTAAACTCTGTTTTTATTTCAGCTTTTGTTGCGGGAAAGTTACTTTTTGAAAAATATGTGACAGTTGCAACACTATAATGGTGTATGCGCTTTACTTGATTTACGGCATACTGCATACCTGTACTAAAGCACCCACCTGACCGTGTGGCACAGTTTACGACTCTTATTAAGCACTCCTCAGGGCGTTCAACAACAGTTACTTGTGGCTTACGGTCTCCCGGCTAGTCTCTTTAATAATAGCCGTCATTTGTCTGTCCGCAAGAAAATTGTCGTGCAACGGGCACAGGAAATAGCTTGTAATTCAAAGACGGACGACCTCGTGGATCTTTTCACGGGTAACGACTAGTACTTTAAGGGCAGTAATTTTCGCGAGGATAAAAAGTCGCGAAATTTCGCGAAGTTAATTTTCGCGAATTCTACTTTTGGAAATAAATTTTACAGAAAAAACTTTCGCGAATTTTCCAAAATCTTCATTTTTGGGAACAAAAACTTTCGCGAATGACAATGAATTTCAATGAAAAAAAAATTGATTTTAAATCGAATATCTTTCAAATGAAATAACAATACTACTGTATATATATATACCGCTCACCACCGCTCACCTTTAGTTCAAGGTGGACTTGAAATCAAGTGTGAAGTCATGATAAATGTGCGGTTAACAATGCTTCAAACAAGACTGACAACACGCTACTTAGAATTGGTTCACAATATATATACTGAACCTGTGGAAGAAAAACTGATGGGGGAACTTATTTTCAATTTTGTGATGACACTTCCTCCGTTAACTAGCATGCCTGCCACACCGTTGAAGAAAAACAAGAGAAAGAAAAAGTCAACTTCGGATCAAGATTCTGGAAATGGGAGTAGAGATATTCGTGAAATGCTTTTGAGCGGCAAAAAAAAGAAGAGAGTCCAGCAAGAAAATTGTATTGTTATCGAGTAATTCTTGATATAAGAAAACAATCAAATATTATATAGAAAAAATTCACCAAATTATTGTCTCACTCTTCTCTTCGTTTTTTGTCTTGAAATTTGAAATTTCTGATACGAAGATATTCAAACCCTTCCGTTTTTCGATTTTTAGCTGATTTCCCCACATTGAGTCGGGCTTTAGAGCCATTTTTTTAGAGTTAGAGTTTTAGAGCCATTTTTCGGGCTAATTATTTTTTTCGTTGTGATTCTATTATTTCTACCCTTGTCCTCTGAGCCCTCGTTATTTAAGAGTTTTCGGCTTTTAAAACTTTGAAAAAACTTTCGCGATTTTTAGAAAAAGTTGATTTTTCGCGAAAATAACTTTCCCGAATTTCAGGTTAAATTTCTTACCGGGCAGAAATTTTCGCGAAAAGGGGCCAAAATCGCGAAAATTTCTGCCCCTAGAGTATATTATATTAGGCGTCCAGGCACTAGCTTTTAAACAATGCGACGGAGGTCCATGGTCTAGCTTTCATTTAAAAGTTCAGTGAATGTTTTGTTGCACAATGTTCTTCTCAGGGTTAAAGATAATTACTTTGGAGACTTAGATTTTATAGATTTTTAATTATCTATTGAGATTTTTGTTTTTATTCTAGTATTTCATGTTTTTATTGTAAATATGCACACAGGAGTTTTTAATTGTACGTTATAATATAAATACTCAGCATCGTTTGAAACTTGTAGCTGATGATAGTAATAAATTTGAAAGCTTGTCTATCTTCTTTTTATGCTTTAATATATTTTGGGAGGTTTAATTTCTTGTTGTACCAACAACCTCGATCCCAGGGCTCTTTGTCTCTTTTTTTAACCGTCCCTGATATCGAAAAGAGAAAAAAGTCTGGGGGTTGAGGTTAGTTATACCAAGTAATAATACTTGAATGCTTATTGTCCTAAGTGTAATTGTTACTATGGTGACCGGTGGGAGGCATGCGTGAAATTCTGACTTAAATTTTTACGTTTGTGCAACCAGGAAAAGTTTCTTTGATTTGTTGGAAGGCGAATAATCAGTTTCTATAAAGTGGTTTCTTATGGAAAAAAAATATAAAAGTAATTAAATCACACATACAGAGTAGTGTGTTATGTCGGTTTAACCTTTCGTCACGGCGGCAGCGGTAGTCTTCAGGATATTTTTATCATACTGGATTCTAATCATTGTGGAATCAAAATTGTCTACTATTTCCTCGTGTTAACAAACACTTGCTGTTGTTGTGATCTCCTGATATAAAGTTCAGGAAGAATGGCTTGTCTTTTAGCTGTTTTTGTTTGAGCATGGCACTAAGTTAAGACATAGAGATATAATAATGGTTAAGATGGAGAAAGAAGTTGTTGTTGCTGTGCTATGAGTCTTCCAAAATTTTGAAGTAGAGATGAAGCAAAGCGAATATTTTTTTTTAAATCAACGATTTTAGGATGGCCTGAAAAGACACTTTTTAAAATCTTAATCAAAATGTATGCCAGAGGTTGGCTTTATTCTTGACTAGTTTTTCTTCCTCCTTTGACATATTCTAATTATTCGCATGGACAATATTCTTCCATTCTTAGTCGGTACGCGTGCGCTGAAATGTTTTTTCTATATACCAATCGCGGTTTTTTGTTATACTTCAGGTCTGTTGCGCAAAAACTAATACGTGCAGAAATAAGCTACAACGAACTTTAATCAACCGTTGGATAATTTTCTATCGTAACTAATGCTGACCTTTTAAATATTTTTAGACACAAGATGACAATGGACGAGCTTTCTTTCGTCACCCTCTCAGAAGCCGCACGAGAAGGAAACCTAAAAGTTTTAAAGAGCTGTCCAAGAAAAGAAGTAAACAGGCGTGATAGCGATGGTATGACGCCTGTACAATGGGCTGCTTCGTATGGAAATATTGAAGCTC
Organism: Hydractinia echinata; assembly: GCA_030067915.1. Lineage (NCBI taxonomy): Eukaryota > Metazoa > Cnidaria > Hydrozoa > Anthoathecata > Hydractiniidae > Hydractinia > Hydractinia echinata. Next base: position 124,832 of record JASGCC010000173.1, read on the forward strand.
TTCGAATATTAATGGGAAAGGGGTGAGTTTTAACATACTTTTATCGGCAACTTTATTAAAAAAACTTCACAAGAAAGAGGCAGTCGGGAAATAGCTAAAAAGATCGCCTATATTAATAGGCTACTTCCGTTTGTTTGTCTGTCTGTAACAGGAAATGTAGATGTATTAATTTTCGCTTAAAGTCTCCGAAGAAGTTATGTCTAATTTGTTAAACTTATTAAAGTTCCATTAGGGCATAAATCCCACCTGTTTCGAATAGTATAGTATAGTATAAATATATAAATTTATTGAATTTCTAATTCTTTTTAAAATTTTTTGGAAGTTCATTATAGCATCTTTCTTGGTCTTGAAAGATATTGTTCTTACCAGGCTTAATCATAGACTGGTGAGAGGAAGATTGCAGGTTTTTTCTCGGTTAAATTAAACGCTAAATAACTTGTAAACGAAAGGAAACAACTCATATTATCTACTGCGCAGGTAATTAGGGATCACCTGGGAAAAAATGGGATTAATTTCCTGAGCTTGGTCAATCCACCCGTTTCGGAACCAACGGTCTTATGACGTCGTCAAAAAAACATTTAAATCACAATATCTCAACATCCGTTCGTTAAAATGATCCTATACAATTTCTTAATCAGCATTTGAATCTCTACACATCATAGGCAACGGGTTAACAAAAGATTGGCAGGTCGTGCTGACGTCAGCACAATTTTTAAACCCTTTATCTCCTTAACCATTTTGGGGGGGCAACGGGTAAACAAATTTCTCAAAAAAACAAACTTGTCTATGCACTGCTGAAGTCATCAAAATCTAGCTAATATAAACCTTCGCAGTGACCAAGATATAAAATAATAATTGGATCAAAAAAAAATTTAGCTACAGTAGCTTAGCTAACTAGTCTTACATATCAGTTTCACCATGATTTGCATCATATATAGCTATACGCAATTTCGCTTGAATTCCCGTCAAAATTTAAACAATACAGACACAAAAAACACAAAACACTTATTACTAGCGCAAGGGTTTATATGGCCTCGATGTCCTGGTAATGGCTTTAGTAATATTGCGATTAACTGAGGAAAATAACCTAGGATTGTCAGTGACTGGTGCCAGGGCTATTTTTCCTCACCGCCTGAGATTGTCAAAAAGAGAAAAAGAGCCCTGGGGACGAGGTTGCCAAATTAGTACAATCGCCTCAAATATTGTTTAAACTTTAAACAATTGCCAAATAATTATACGAGAAAAAACCCAAAAACCCAATTTTTTTCTTAAGCATACTAATAAAACTCTCGAATGCGCGAAAGTTCCGAAGACTTTAGGTTTAAACCTGGAATTAAACAACCGCCTCTCTCTCTATTTTTAATGTTTAGTGTCCCGCATACCCCTATATATTTGGGTATACTGATTCTTTGTCACCTAAAATAACGTTTTAGAAAGGACTTAAAGTTATAATCTTCAAACTTTACAATTTTCGTTTTGTATTTTCTTTATGCGCGACTCTTTAGTTCAAACTTCAATTTAGCTAACTTAGTGAAAAGATTTAATCTAGCCATAAATTAGCAAAAGGAAGTATCGCAAAAATGGCGTGCATTTTTTTTCGAAATAATTTTTGTGTAACGTTTGAAGCAGAAACTTTCTTTGTGTTGTTTCTTTAGAGGCAACCCTGATAAACCAAACAACGAAGGTTATACTTCGTTACATCTAGCTGCTGCGTCTGGTCAATTGCACTGTCTCGTTTTCTTGACCAATTTTGGTGGAAATGTATACGCAGTTAGCGATAACGGAACAACACCAATCCAAGAGGCATCAGGCAAAGATTTTTTTGAATGTGTCCGCCACCTTGAAGCGTTAATTACACACCAAGTGGAACAAGACAGATACAAAGTTGATAAAATGCAACAAAAAGCCAAACATGATGCAGAGAGGCGTATAAAAGCAAAAGCAAAACTCTTACAAAAACTGGACCGTGATTATGAACAAAAGCTGTCAAAGCATAGAAAAATTGGCGCAAGTGTTACTCATTATAATGGCCAACAAGTCAATGTTCACGCGCAGGGGTATGATAACTTGTATAACAAGTTAACACTTTCGCAACTTTCTGAATTGCCTCGTTTTGAAAGAGAAAGCTTTAGCGACGAAAGTCCAATTAGTAACATCGATGACGATTCAAATAGTACAGAGTCGTCTCGCCATATCGACGAATTTTTAAAGATAAGGTCGTTAATTGCGGATGATCTATTTGAACGCCAAAATGGTAGTATGGGTAATGATAAACTTTCAGATACAACTGACCGAACTGAGTTGACATCGCTTTCCCAAAACTCCAGGTCGACATCAAAAATACTGGCTTCGTCTCTGCGATCACTGCACTCTAGTAATAGTTTTACTCAAAACAGAATTGGCGTCCAGGGTCATCTTGGGCCCATGGTTACATTAAGAAATGGACAAATAGTAAATATTACCCATACTTCGAAAGGAATTCTTACTAACGGCCAATTACTTCATTCGAACACGAATAGGCATGGTCAGAATGCCAATGTAACAATAACTGACATGTCAGTAAGTAAAAAAGAAATACGCATGGCACCTTTATACACATTTTTACACGCGTTGAAACTGGACGAATATAGAGAAACGTTTTCAAAGGAAAAAATCGACCTAAGAGCTTGTTTGTTATGTGATGAAAATGACTTACGAGAAATTGGACTGCCGTTAGGCCCTCGCAAGAAAATCACGGACGCAATCAAACGAAGAAACACAATATTTAGTGATAACGATGAATTGCATGACTCATCAGTGTGAGATTGTTAACTTGCCGATTCTCGAACGATAAATTATAACCAAATTGTGTTTTGCGCAAGACGCATAACAGTATAAGCTGTCTTGTATAAAAATTCAAATGTAAATTTAATCATGCATTTCATTTTTCGATTTAAAAAAAAATTGATTTAAATAACTCATTCTTATTGTTTCAAGGTTAGTGAGCCAATAAACAACAAAAGTATCTTTCTTTTCCTGTTGATTTATATCGTAATCCGATAATTAAGTATGTCGATGGTACTGTTTAAAATTGGTTTCCTCCAAATGCATATCTGCTGGTGTTCCTTGTTGTACACGTACCAGGAATATAGTATTAATCACACGAACCATCAGGCCATCCATCTTTCCAACGGTCCATCACTTTACTGCAATCAAATGTATTTTTTCCAAGCCTCAAGTTAACTTCATTGTGCACATCACAAAACCATTTCGACAGCGCTGTGTTATTGGATGTGTCTGGACTCTCAGTTTTAAGTCTAAAAATTGAAATAAAGCTTTCATATCTAGTTCAGTCGTTAAACAGAAAAAAACCCTACACAGACAAAATTAGTAAAAAACTAAAATTGTTCAGAAGATCCCTACAGGAAGTAAAAACCACCCAAAAACCGCCCTTAAATCTGTTGTCAGGAACAATCATTTTTCATATTGAAGATATTTGTTGGATTTCTCTGTTCAGTGTTCATATAATTAGGGTTTGCCCGGCCTTAATATATCGCATTTCGTGTGGCCGTAGCGCAGCTATAAATTCGCTACTGTGGTACTATTTTGCGCAGAGACAGACAATACGGGTATTATTAATATAGAGATAGAGATCAAAATAGATGTCCAACTATAATTATAATTATATAAAATAGATATCCAACATCAGTATTAAATTATTCTTACTAATTTTTGAGCGTATCAATTTTCATGCATTTGCACAAAAAAGTACATTTCTGTCTTATTACAGAAATTAAAATATACTTTTCTTTTCAAGATCCAGAATTGAGTGCAAAAAGCTTTTAAGCGTCAAAATATCTTTTTTATTTTATTTTTTTTCCATAATTTAGAACAAAAACAGCTGAACAGTATAGTTCTACAGTTTACATAAAGGAAAGCATAAATTTTTATTATTTTCTTCCTTGTTATTTGTGGGAGAATATAAAATAGTGCGAAAAATAATACGCGCGAAATACATTCGTGTTGCTACTGCGCAAAAATTAATATGCGCAAAATAGATTTTTTCGCTACATAAAAATTCAGTAGGAATAAGATATACCTAAGAACGACTCACAAATCGGAGCTAAGCTAAATTTCAATCTGACAAATTATTCGTCGTGGATGATATTTAGTTTGTAAAAGAGGATTTGGTATTGTTGGGTTAAATTTTTCGGTGCAATATGTTCAATGCAAAAACCATCAAATGAGCTTGGCAAACCAGGAAAAACAAATTCTGAAATGTATCTGATCAAATTGGAAATGTAATGTTTTTAACTGATTGGTCATAGATATTATAAATTTCATGGTGCTTAGGAAGACTCCATAATAGCACACGAATATAAAACTGCAGACTTGCATCAACATAAATCTCATACTTTGGTACCATATGAATATCATCATTGCAATAAAATTGGACACTGTTCTCTGGATAATTATATTGCCAGTCACTAATAAAATTCAGAAAATGATTGATAACATTCAAAATAACCAGGTGTTTCGATTTCTGAAGGTGGACGTTGTGCTCTCTTTAATAAAACGGACTACATAGTCCGTTTTTAGACCGTTTTATTAAAGAGAGCACAACACAAGCACAACCAACCAAGAGAGCACAACCAAGGAATTCATCATATGATGAATTCCTTGGTTCTGTTATGGTCGAAGAAGAAGGGATACGTTTGATGGGTAAATTAAGGCAAGGTAATTTACCAGGATTCTATGAAACTCTGCTGTCATGACGACAAGTGCCGTTGACAAATGAAGATTTTTTTATTTGTTATTCTTTCTTCTTTTTATTTGTTATTCTTTCACGAAGTGCTTCATCAACCACACATCTTTGGTGACAATGGCTCTCATTTTTTTTTCTCCACTAGGAATCGAAAGTATTATCACCAGTTGGAACTTCAAAAGTAGTTATTTCTTTAGGCAGCCAAATATTGAACACTTATCTCCAGGCATATCAATAACAATTAACCTCTTTGTTTACTTTGTAACTTGAAGTAAAAATAACAAGTTACGCAGCCTATCAACAGCGAGTTCAGGGGTAGTTTTGGCCATTAGAGGGTTTTAAGGGCGGTGGCTTCCAGGGCGCTGTCCTAGACCTGTTAGGGGCCTCACAATGCCCCCAAACCCCCCCCCTAAGCCTCTTCGAGGCTATTTTACACCAATCACAAAAAATCCTAAATTCGCCCCTATACTATCCCTGTATGTTGATTTCGGAGAAGTTTTTTTGAACTTTTTGGTATATGCGCCATTCTGAATGATGTCTGAATACAAGATTTACTCACATAAGCACAGTAGGTTGTTTTTCAGTCATGTAAATCTCACTGATCATACTAACAGTTTACTCTGTGGTAAGACACGCCCCTGCGAAATGTTCAATTTTTTCTACCCTGGACATACTAATTCTAACCCACCACAGCTATTAAACTTTGATTTCCCGAACGCAGCTCTCCGCTATCTGTCACCTACTTACTCACTTTGTGGATTTTAATGTTTAAAAGAGGTATAAAAAATTTCCACTCAACTGGCTAAATTTTTCCAATCCCTGCTTATTCCACCACCCCCTTTCGTTTCGCAACAGATAAGTTGACGACGTCCTCAAAAAACCTTTAAATCCCAATATCTCTTTCGCCGTTCGTCAAATGGATATGATCCTATACATTTTCTTGAACACCGTTTTAGCTCTACGCAACAGAGGCCACAGGTAAACAAATTTCTAAAAATATTCCTGTGTATTGACGGGTCAATGCTGACGACGTCAAAATTCAAATGTTATTCCGCCTGAGTGGGTTTTTCCTTAGGCTTATCGAATAGTAATTTTTTAATACTACAATATTTGAATAAGTGATAGAGATCTAAATAAGAACAGTTTGACCATGTGCTTTTGTTTAAAAAAACATGCGACACTGTCTATTTTTTGTCCAATGTATTAAATAAGTGCTTTGAAAAATAATGGGTGGTGGTATAGCTATATAAACAAAATAGAAACTTTCATTGATGGGTTATATATATACAAGGCTTCCTAGGAGATGAATATAAGTGTTACGTACGGCTAAACCATTTTTAGGGACAGATACCCACCTTCTCTAAATTTGGTGAAAGTTAGTACAGAGGCTATTTTATATTGTACAATCATTAGTAACAAATTTTAGGTCCCAACCCCTCACGGATACAGAGATATACACAGTTGGTTCCAGCGTTTAAATAACAATTCGCGAATTGCGATTCGTAGGTCATTTCCTTTTCTTCGATATTAAATTTACCTACTGTACATAAAATTCGCAGATCGAAACTTAATACTTCAAAGATATATACTGCGCATAAATTTTACTTAATATTGCAAAATATACAACAATGTATCTTTACATGTACGAGAGTTTTACGATGTCGTGTAACGACGCTATAATTGAACATTTTGTTGTCACATGTAACGTGCATGCTATTGTTTCAAAGCGCTAACGATCACAAAAGCTATTGAAATTTTATATATATTTTTAAATGAATGGACAATCCTTATTTTACACCAAATACTTTTGATAATTTTTTAATCCGTTTTGATTGCTCTATTTTTATAACAAAACACGGCGATTTTTATGTTTGTGGGGGCGTTTTCCCTTCATTTTAAAAGAAGTAAGGCGATTTTAAAGCTTTAAAAGAACGTTTACTCGTCATTTTAGAAAACGTGCGGCGATGTTTAAGCTTCGAAAGGACGTGTTCTGGTCATTTTAAAAGGAAGTAAGCCTTCTAGGTTCGTTTTGTCATCATTTTGAAGCAAACTATAGCAAGTTTTAGGCTTCATAGGATTGTTTTGTCATTTTAGAACGAAATGCAACGATTATCACACCTTTACTCTAAAATAAGAATAACAAAGTTTGTTTCGCTACATTAAAGCGTGATCGTATGGAACTTATCGTGGTATTTCATCTAAATCTAGAAAACGCGATCGCATGGACATTAAATAAAGGTCGTATTTTGTTCTGAAACAATCAAAAAGCGATCGTATGAATTTTAAACGTCGTATTTTGTTCTGAAATCATCAAGAAGCGATCGTATAGAACTTAAACAATGCCGTAGTTTGTTCTAAAACCACCGAAACGCGATCGTATGCTGTTTAAACAACACTGCATTTTGTTTTACAAGCATCGAAACCCGATCGTATGACGTTTAAAGAACGTCGTAGTTTGTTCTAATAGCATCAAAACGCGATCGTATGAATTTTAAACGTCGTATTTCGTTCTAAAATCATCAAGAAGCGATCGAATGAATTTTAAACAACGTCGTATTTTGTTCTTAAATCATCAAGAAGCGATCGTATGGAACTTAAACAATGCCGTGTTTTATTCTAAATGCATTAAAACGTGAGCGTATAAAGTTTAAACAACGCCGTAGTTTGTTCTTAAAGCAGCGAAACACGATCATATGCCTATTAAACAACGCAGCATTTTTTTCTACAAGCATCGAAACCCGATAGCACGAAGTTTAAACAACGCCGTAGTTTGTTCTAAAAGCACCGAAACCCGATCGTATGCCGTTTAAACAACGCCGTAGATTGTTCTAAAAGCACCGAAACGCGATCGTATGAAGTTTAAACAACGCAGTATTTTTTCTACAAGCATCGAAACCCGATCGTACGAAGTTTAAACAACGCCGTAGATTGTTCTAAAAGCACCGAAACGCGATCGTATGAATTTAAACAACGCCGTAGATTGTTCTACAAGCATCGAAACCCGATCGTATGAAGTTTAAACAACGCCGTATTTTGTTCTACAAGCATCAAAAGGCGTTCGCATGGACCTCAAATAAAGGTCGTATTTTGTTCTAAAACCATCAAAAAGCGATCGTATGAATTTTAAACAGCGTCGTATTTTGTTCTCAAATCACCAAAAAGCGATCGTATGGAACTTTAACAATAATTAATTAATTATGTATAAGTACGCTGGTGCTTTTTAAGTTGGTTTAGTAGATGTAGGGAGTGAAGATATACAGGAATTCGCTCCTTTCACACCTTTACCCCGTCAAACCCCCGCTTCCACCACCTCCAGGGGATTCCCTACTCAAAGCCAGACCGATATTTGAGGCTGGGCTCACAATAAAATGTCTTCCAATGCACGGGAAATGTGTACCAGGGTGGTGGAGAGGTATCCCTGGCTGTTCAAATATGTTCCGGACTCTTTCAAGACGCAAGAAATGTGTACCGGGGCGCTTCAAGAGGACCTCGTGATGCTCCTATATATTCCAGAAATTTTCAAGACCCGGGAATTGTGCACCAGGGTGCTTCAAAGCTATTCCTGGGCGTTCCCGCATGTTCCGGAACATATCAAGACACGGGATATGTGTATCCGGGCAGTTCGGGAGGAACCCGAGTTGCTGCAGTTTGTTCCGTATCATATCAAGACACGGGATATGTGTATTAGGGCAGTTCAAGCGGACCCCTGGGTGCTGCAGTTTGTTCCAGATCATATCAAGACACGGGATATGTGTACCAGGGTGGTGGAGAGGTATCCCCGGCTGTTCAAATATGTTCCGGATTGGTTCGTTGACCAGGACATGTGCAGCGGGGCGGTTCTGGTGAATCCCCGGCTGCTCGAGGACTATCGTCAGCGGAAAGCGACAAAGGCTAGAATTAAGGAGGAGTTGCTTCCAATGGCATGGCATCCCGACAGGGTTACGGACTGGTGTTTCTCCGAGGATGAAAAGGCCAGCCTTGAGATCTTGTGGGGGTGGAGGGGGTCAAATAAACGATGAAGGAACAATGTGACGACTGTGAAGTGACCCTCGATGAGTATGACCGATGCCTGCAATGCCAACGGAGGCTCCTTATACAGGGCAAAATGCTGTGCTGGTCCTGCTATTACTTATACATCACGTATAACGGCGGCTACTGTCCGTGTACACGACTCTAGTTGAACCCCCATATTACCAAAATAAAAGGATGTTTAAATTTGGTACCGAGACTGTTAATTCAAAAGACTTTTATGCCAAGACGGCTCCATTAAATATCAAGGATGTAAACAATGAGAATATCGTGCTAAGTGATCCCTTTAGCGCCAACAAGGGCAGGGATGAGCGCACTTTAATTGGATATAATAACGATGGTAAGATCAGGCATCTAACGATCAAAACACCCAAGGAACTATATTCCAATGGCGCCTCGCGCTACGATAAAGAAGCATCACTCACCATGTCATTCGACATTTACGATAAATCCCGATGGCTGGGGAAGTTTAATAGCATCATGGATAAAGTACAAGCCTTGAAAGGGGCAAACTTTGCCACCCAACCTGTTAAAAAGGGTAAGTACATTACCACAAAAGTGAAAGAGTGGGAAGGCAAGGTCAGAACAGCCTTCAATCCCAAAAAAGTCCCTGAAAAACAAAGCGGCAGGTGCCAGGCCATTTTCAAACTGGCGAGCATTTACAAGCACGGTTGAGCCATCACATGCAGATTACCCTGGAAGAATGCAAGTATAAAATCGAGGATTTCAATCCAACCCTCTACTTGAACTCGGATGACGAATCGGATGATGACAATGAATTCCTTGCCTAGATCCAAAAATGTGTTATGTGGTTGGTCTCCAACCACATAAAAACATGTTCGTTACCGAATTAAAAAGGGAAGCCAAGGCGCTAAAGATCCGTAACTATTCAACCATGAATAGGACCCCCCTTATCGAAGCGATCCGCAAGGTCAAGTACAAGGACGCTTCGACACAAACCGATGGCCCCTATTGCGAGCCCTGTGTGACGATAGCGTGGGAGAAAAACCTCGAGCAGTATGCGCGGCAGCTATCCGAAAAGAAGAGACGTGTCGCGCATGATGGCGACCACACCTTCGATCGAGACACGGGGGAAGTACTCGTCTAGTATGTTGAACAACATATTAGACATCATAAGCAGGTGGCTCATCTAAATACCGCTTACATGCTGTACAGATTGAAGTTTTTTCATAAGCTCCTGTTTGCCTTCCTCACGCCCCTTCGCGACTAGCTGCTGTCGTTCGCGTTCATTAAGGGAATCTACGATCCTTCTAGTTCGTTGACGTATTTGCTCCTTGAGTAGCATATAGCGTTGCTTTTCCTGCATAATCAAGCTGAACTCATAGTCACTAATCACCCCATTCTCAACAGCTCTGCTAATAAGGTCGACAACAGAGTTGAGCTTGGTCTCTGCCAGCAGCCTGATGCTCTCGTGCTTCTTGCTCTTGACATCTAGCCTCTTGTCCGTGTTCCTCAGTCCCGCTTGACCTAATCCCACAGCTATGGTGATACCTCTAATAGCCACGGCCAGAGGCACGCCAATTCCGGATAACATACTACCAATCCCAACACCCGAAGTGATGACACTTACAGCCAATAACCCATGGTCCGTATACCTAACCCACGTGTCATGCATTTTGAACTTCTTGGCGAGTTTGTCCCGCTCCTTGATCTCGTTACGTAGATATTGTTCTACTTCCTCAATTTTCCCGAGTCTATACACTTGGCTTTCATCAGCCTCCGTGCCATCAGGAGGTGCACTCGGTGATAAGCTCGGATAGAGCTTTGTAATCTCTGTCATTTTATTCTATGAGCAAGTGCATCGTTAATCCCACGAAAGAGACGTTCTTTTCATGATGATACTCGTCTGTCAACATGAATTCCAAGCGATCTGTGGATCCCTTCAAAGGAAGGTATATCGGAGAGTCAAAACTCCAGGTTATCATGTCCCCCCAAGCGTCTAGCTCCTTAGTAGGCAGCAGGGCGAGAATCTTAGATTTTTTACCATCCAACAGACAATCATCCTCATCCAGTTGGGGGCAAACGAGACGTAGTCTAATGTAAACATCAGTCCTGTAGAGACCATCATAGTCACCCTCCATATAGTACTTTTTTTTTGGATTGTAAGTTAGACCCAAGAGTTCATGCAAAAGTCGTCCAAACACAACCGTATAGCCTTTATCAACATGTAGTCTACAGAGTCCGTTCCTCAGCACAAAGATCTTGATCTTGTCCTCCGGCTGTTTGTTGACAATTGCCGCCAAATCTTCGATATTATACAGGCCGTTCATAATGGTGATCCGAGTCTCTCTTTGATCAGGCCCCATCTTGCGGATGGTGAATTCGTCGTTACCGTATATGTTTAGCCACGTAGGTCTGATACTGATGGATTTCAGAGCTATTCTACTATCCTGCCCCAGGTAGTCCTCAAATATCGTGGGCTTTGAGATATCTGTAATATAGAGCTGCTTCATGTTTCTTCTAACAATAAACATGAACATTTACAGCTATAACCACAAGGCAAAGTACAGCTCCAACAGAGGTGAATGGCCTCTCGGTGTACTCCAATTGGAGCATCAAGACCTCTACGTTTCTACCGAATCACACATCCCCATAACCTTCCCAGAGTTCACGAAATACCCCATCAAAGTCCCCACTAACCTGTTGAACGACCGCGTGAGCGTAAATTGGGCTGGTCAAGCCCTTGACTACTGGAACATCCAAGTGAATTTCGCTTGTCATTGCGCTAGCACCGCCTTGGGCATCTCCGCCAAACACCTTGAAGGTTCCGTCCCCCTCATCAACAGCATCTTTAAATTCCACGTCTATTACCACATGCGTCGCATCCTAGCGAGAATGAAAGTACCCATGCCATATGATGACGGGTTCTCGCGCTATATGAACCCTTATTCAACCTCTGGATATGCTCAAGTATGCCGTGAGTCTGGTGCCAACCCAAATGCTATCTACAAATTCAAATCGGTAGGTGCCTCACTCACCAATGGAATATGGTGGCCCCAAGTTGATGGGGATTGGGCCAAATTCATCACCCCTACAAGTCAGGGGTTGACATCGGAGGGTCTAACCAAGCTTAGCGAGAGCATTCGCGTTTACGTGGTCCTGTTATTGGGATCTCAAGCCGATGCCAAAGCCTCACTACTAGGCTCGGATGCGGATAACTATACCGCGAGACAGATACTCCTGCAGAAATTCGAAGCTATGGTACAACGTGAGGAGAACGTAGGCCACGACATAACCGAGTTCCAAAAGGTGCTCCAATATGCGAGAACGCCCGTGAATTTTGCCGTCATGCACCACGTGTACATGCTACCGTCAGACATGGACCTGCGAATCGGTAAAATCGTGGGGTACAACAACAACATCTTGATCGCGCCCGCGCCCGCGAGTGCGATGATCGGTATAAGGCTAGACCTAAACAACAAGCCCGCTACTGGAGGTGCTGCTGCACAGCCCCGGGGTTTAAAAACCACCGGGTCACCACCTCGGCAAGAGCTCGTAAAGGGTGGGCATAGTATGCCCCCCCTTGAGAGACATGAGGACACTATCTCTGGTTGAAGTAAAGAGTGTCTAGTGTGTTTTGTCAACACACTAGATCGAGACATCTATGACTTTTTTCCTCCCCTCCCAACGTACATCACAACGAAAGCGACAACAGCAGCCAAAGCCATGTACAAGTGCTTGGCTGCGAATTCGACAATCTTTGCTGCTACTCTGAAGAAGAAGGAGACCATGCTGCCGAGGATCCCCGGCAAAGCAGCCCCCGCTTTCCCAGCAAGATACTTCAAGAATTTCCCGAGTCTTTCCAGCTGTCTTTGTACAAAACCTTTCCCACTTGCTGAACCTCCTGCAGCATCAGCTCCACCCGCGCCACACCTGTAACTGCGAGCACGATGGTTGACACGAGCAAGCCAACGGCGGAGACGATGCTCGCGATAGTCAAGCCTTGTTCCTTGAAGAGAATCTTGAGCTCTTCCGGCAGTGACGTGTCTTCTCCAGCAATCTTCATGAGGGTATCCTTGATTGCTTTCAGTTGACTCTGGGTGTCGGAGGAAAGTAAACCGTGCGCTTCTCGTACGGCTTGCTTTTGATCGTGGATCTTTTCTAGCTCTTCCCTTGCCTTCGCGAGGTCTTCATTCCAGATGGCTAGCTGTTCCTCGGATGCTCCAGGCGTGGCCTTCTTGCTCTCGAGCCTCTTCACCTTGGCTTCCGCTTTATCGATCTCGCTATCGTAAAATATCATCTTGCTTTTCAGATTCCTCAGATTACCCCTTATCGTTTAAAGCTCGAGGTTGAGCCCCCTTCTTTCACGCTCTGTGAAGGCTTCGCTGCCGCCAAAGGAAGTATCTTCGATAAGGCTCTCCGTCTCGTCTAGAACATTCCCGAGCAGTGGCAGCATCTCGATGTCATCAGCCCTTTCCTCAATATGATTCAATTCGTTCATAAGTTTATGGGCCGCTGCTTTACTACCTTTGTGTGGTGTAATATAGTCGGTAAACCCCATGGCTCGCATGCGATTCGTCCCCAACCTCCGTTGTATCTCGGCAACACTCCTCAGCTCACCATTCATTTTCGTGAGCTCCACACCATCGTAAAGAAGCCGGTTCCCGTCGACCTCAAACTCATTGTAGTATCTAGCGCTCGGCTCACCCAGTTCATCACCAAGAGCTTCGTAAAGGCTATCAACCTTAGATCTTAGAAGCTCCTGCCTTGCCGTGGGACCTACGTGCCCCGTCGTGGTGTCTCGTGAAGGTGTTGCGGGCGTGGTGGTGGACCCCGGAATATCCCCAGGTCTACTGAAAGATCCCTGCTCTTCCCCACGGTCAAGGTCCTCCTCCGCCGTGAAATCGTCATCGAATCCAGGATTATCTGTCATTTATTCCACTCTCATAACGCTACTAATAAAAATGTACGGAACTGAGCTTGACCCATATGCAGAAACGAGGACTATGCTCTCCATAAAGGGGAAGAGACAGCGTGTGAAAGTATCGCACACACCCAGCACAATCAACCAGAATGAGGACTTGTACGTGGACTTGTACGTGGACATACCCAACATGGGCATGAATAATGTCATTTGCCCCGGCTCCCTCAAGCTCCTCTTTGACCTTGAAATCACGGGGACCAACACGGAGCGCACGACCGTTAACAACATTGGTAAGGCCATGGTGCGAGACCTTCGCATCACGCTAAACAGCCGAGAAGTGCAGAACATTAGCGACTACAGCACCTTGGCGGTGTACAGGGACCTCTGGTTGCCCAAATTTGAGCGCGAAAATGAATTGACACTCGAAGGTATTGGCGTGCCGGACGGTGCAGTTAGACAAATCCAAGTGAAATCTACATTTAAAACTGGAGATGATGAAGCGAAGGCCATCGCGAAGGGGTATGGCAACACCTTTTGCATCCCGCTCGGCAAAATGTTCGAGTTGACGAGGGACTTGCCCTTCTATCAAGCGGGTCTGCACGACAGATTACAGTTCGTGCTGCACTTTGCGCCATATACATCCATCATCAAAGATGAAGGCACACCCCGGTCGGGGTCTGGATCTAGTGTGGTAGAGGCTAAACCCGCGGATGCAACCTACAAAATTACCAATATCGCGCTCGAGTTTGACAAGGTATACCACGAAGGTCTGGCTAGTGCTATGGTGTCAAGGTATTCGAGGCTAGCGCTACCATACGAGCGGGTGCTCCGCAGCAAAGTTGTGAAAATGCAAAAGGCGGATACCAGCTACAATCTCCAAATTGATACACCAGCAAAGTCTTTAAAGGGCGTGCTATTACTGTTTCAAGACCCTGCCAAAGTGAAGCCATACTCTGGCGTAAACGAGACGTTCTACAACCCCAAGATTGAGAGGATCGCGATCACTGTGGAAGGCGAACCGAACGAATTATACAGCCACACCATGCTACCCAAGGACCATTTCAGGAATGTTGCGGGGCTGTTTGGAGGTGCGCACTCTACACTGACAATAGGCCAATTCTTCAACGGGAGCTATGCGCTCTTCATAGACTTTAGGGTCTCCATCGATAACAAGCTGCACGGTTCGGGTAGAACCCTGCAAAGGCTTAGTGATGGGATCACTTTGCACATGACGAAGGAGGCTGATGGAACCGGTGATATTACATGTTATGTATATCTCCTGCAAGACGCCCAGCTGAATATTTTTGATGGTAGGCTAGAGAATGTGATGTACTAGAATAAACATGGCAACTATTGGCGTTCTAGTGGCCGGAGCGGCTATAAACGCCCTAGCATTCTCAGGGAGTAACTATCTGTTCTCCAAGCTCTCAGGGCATGGTGAAGCGGAGCGCAAAAGGCATGATAAGGCTGTGGAACAGCTGAACGCTGCCCAAGCACGGTGGGTCCGTGACAGACAGGCCAAAAACGATTGGTACAACAAGCAGCGTGAGCTCAAGCGCCAAGCGGGTGAGAGCTTGAAAGAACTCGATGAAGGCATGCGAGAGTACTATATCGCAACGATCGAGAAAGCTCCAAAGCTTTCAGACTACTACACACCTTCGAAGCAACAACAAGACGGCGAACTGACGTTCATCGTGGGGTCACTGGCTCTTTTGGGTTTCGTGGCTTACAAGTTCGCCTAGCGGCTCCACAGGAGTTATATGTAAGAACGCTTTTTGACATGTATAATAAAGACATGTCAAAAACGAACGTTGTTACGGATGAAGAAGCAGAAAAGCTTAGCAGTATCTATTATACCCCGGAGCATCTGTGGACTGGTCGCAAGGCGATCAAATTACTTGCAGGGGAGAGTGGTCTCTCCAAGAAGCGCGTTACCCATTGGCTTACACGTCAACTCGCTTGGCTTCGACATATTCGAGGACCTAAGCGCATCAACTACCCCCATTTCACCATCACGAAACCCAATGAAATGCACCAGTTTGACTTGCTCTACATGCCGCATGACAAACTCTATGGTAGCACCTACAAATACAT
This sequence comes from Hydractinia echinata, assembly GCA_030067915.1. Classification (NCBI taxonomy): domain Eukaryota; kingdom Metazoa; phylum Cnidaria; class Hydrozoa; order Anthoathecata; family Hydractiniidae; genus Hydractinia; species Hydractinia echinata. The sequence goes on from JASGCC010000173.1 coordinate 140,584, forward strand.
TTTGACGGGCATCGATGTAGCCTCTCGCTACAAGGTGGCGAGACCCTTGAGAACCAAGAAAGCCAGCGAAGTCGCTGAGATGATCAAGGATATTTACAAAGCGGGGCCTCTCCGCTATCCGAAGACATTCCAATGCGACAACGGTAGTGAGTTCAAGTCAGATGTGACGAAGCTGCTAGAAGGCAAAGGGGTCGAACTCAAGCGCGCAACCACGAAGTACCACCACACTTTTACGGCTTTTGTCGAGAGCTACAACAAGGTGCTCGCGCAGAGATTGTTCAAGCCCCAAGATGCTCAAGAGCTTGCCTCTGACGAAACTAGTACCACTTGTACACTATCGTCAAAAGGATGAACAACACCAAGACCGTCATGATCGACATGAAACCTTCGAAAGCCATCAAGCTGGATGAAGTCCCGCTTATGAAAAGTGAGCAACACCCGGAGGAAAAGACTCTACCGGATGACGGCTTATACTTGTACTTGCTGCAACCTGGAGAAGAGCACGGTGATGCTAAAAGACGTGCGACCGACGCATGGTGGAGCAAGAGAACGTATAGACTGGACCGTATCGTGACAGGCACGAGGTTGTTATACTATCTGGCAGATGGGCCCGATCGAAGCTTTGTGGCGGAGGAGTTGATGCTAGTACCAGAGGGTGTTGAAGTACCTCCGGAGCATGTCAAGGAGTGGTAAATGTGTTGTTTTTGTGATAGTTAACGTGAACCTGTGGTTCACGTTAATACCTACCCTAGCAACATCCCTTTAATCATCATCCTCATCATCGTCGGAGTCATCATTCAATGGATGAAGGCGTGTATAATCATAAGGATGAAGGGTGTAGAAAGGATAGCCATCCATAGACGATGCCCTTGATGACATTAGGCTCGATATCAAGGTCGATAATTTCGACCAAGTATCTATCCTCTATAGGGAATTCGAGTATATCGCTAATTTTCTCCAAGTCGGCCAGATCTGAGAGCCTCAAGTCCTTATCTTTGATGACATCGCAGCAGAACATGCCCCAGTGTTCTGCTTATTGGAGACGATATGAAGACCCAGGTCCCCAATATAATCTTCGAGATCCTCATCCATATATTCCGTCGGGATTGTTGCCCATGGCTTTTCACCCGATACTACTCTGTCTAAAAGCTCGTCATCATCCGGATATACTAACCCTTCGTAGTATGGCCCATTCCTAAATCTAAAATTCTCCAGACAAGTGGGACAATAACCGGTAGTAGATCCTGCCTTGATGCAGCATCTCAGCACGGGTACTTGAATATCGTAAAAGTTTCCAAGTTGCAAGCTCTGTACATAGGCTTCCATTTTTTTCCTTGATATTTAACTACCTTTTAACATACATCTGAAGTGGTCAAGCAGCATTATCATGCGTGTTTTTGTGTCCCGATCTCGCTCTAGAATCTCACGAAAGAATCTTCCAAGTTCGAGGATGCTCCAGCCTCACGTACAAGCAAGCATGCTTGGACTTCTTGAGCTGAGCCTTAATAATGGAAATTTCTTCCCTACTTGAAATTACATCGTTCTCTTCATGAATGAGCTCAAACTCCTTCCGATTCTTTGGATACCAGACAAAAAGCTGTTTCATTTGATCGCTTACTGTTATTGGGATCTTCTTATATCTTTGTGTTAGCAGCCACAAGCTATGTCTTCTGTGTCTACCCGAAACAGCTAGTTCTAGCAACGCCCCACGAGTTTTATCAAGGGTTTCGTCGGCTATCATGTCGTCAATGATGAAGAGGGTCTCCTCACCGGCAAGGAGCTCCGACAATTTTTGGATCCAATCGAACAGCTGCTCCTTGGGCTCTATAAGGAACACGTAGTCATCTTCCCACAGCGAGGATCTCTCCAAGTAAGTGCTATTCCAGCGGAGAGTGGGGCAGAGGATCACGATATTGTGAAAGTGGTGCTTGTACTCGCTCTCCAGTAGGTCCAGTACACGCTGAGTTTTACCACAGCTTGTAGGACCCGTAAAGATCGCAGTATGCGGGTCTTTGACTATGTTTAGCATTTATTCTTCATGTGTGCCTGGGGTACACACGAACCTTGTAGGGCGCTTACTTAGGTTTTGGAACGATAGATGCAGGGATCCAGCCTTTTGCTACCGCCATCTCTCTTGAACCTCTACCTGCTGTAAAGTAGACTACCATCTTCATCACGTCGTTAGTGTCCATTTTTGTGCTGGGGCTGCTTATCCCCAGGAACCTTTTACCCGCCATGGCATAGGCAAAAGTGAACCCAAGGTCCACGACTGTCTCGTAGATCATATCGATGATCTCCTTTTGCTGAGGTGTCACGTTTGTTGACATGTTTATTAAAGGGTTTCTTTCATGTTGAAAATGTCAATATCCGGCTTTCGCGTGGGCTTGGGAGCTGTGTGTACTCCTGTGGAGCCGTCAGGCAATGGTTCCGAGGTTTTAGTCGGCTGCTGCTGCTGCATGGGCATGGGCAGCTTACGTAGAATATAGTAGACCCCACCTACGCAAACTAGTACGGCAACGAGACCTCCAGCGCCATAGATATATACACTGCCTGTGGACTTGGAGGGACCTGCGGCAGGTTCCTGACTCTCTTGGGAAGTACTTTTGCCCAAGTTCTTCTTCTTCTCCAGCTTGTCCTTGCGATTCCATTCCGCAAGTCTCTTGCCGGCAGCAACACGGCCCTCGTTCTTCTCGGTAATTACTTGGTTAGGTTCTTCACTCATTTCTTGTAAGCCATGAGACTTACAGAAAGCATTTCACTCTATCATACTTTCCAACCATATCTTTCTTCATAAAGTATACGGTTTTTATATGGTCTCGTCTCCAAAACACAGACGTGAGGCGGGAAGCGCGCCGCTGCAGGTGTCAGGATTTCTGGACCATGTGCGCCATGGTCTCCAGCGAGGCTGCACAAATCCGAATATCGGATAAGGCCGCGGCTGGTCCTGGCACGAATTCTCTCGTAAAGGTCACGATTGTTCAAGCTTCTCTTTGATAGACTGTTCCCCATTATTCTCTTGTTCTTCATCGGCTATCTCTTCAACCGCTTTGGACGTAGATAGTTGGCAGTGATTGATAGTGTGTGTAGCCACTAGAAGGGGCGTTAGAAACTTTCCAAAAGCGGAGTAGACGAGTAGACCCAAGTCTGCCATAGAGTCGTTGATAATAGGATCTTCTTCAATATCTTTAGACAGGGCCTCCGCGCTATCGAGCTGCACTACACGCCCTACGACTTTGGCATACATGCTAATGGCTTGTGACGATAGGGCTTTCGCCGTCTTTTCCCCCTTTTCCTGGAGTTCGCGTTGAACAAAGTCCGTATAAGCTTTTTCGATCACCTCAGGTGGGGCCTTGTCAACAAAGGCCTCAGTGCACTTTTTCGGCAAGAGATGCTTTTGCCCCCTACGTATGGCATCCTTCAGAGCTTGACGCTTGTCGATAGGTTTGTCGCGTTGCTCTGGCGCTGGTGTGTCGACTACATCAAATATATCAGCGAGATCAGACATTCTCTTTATTATTCGTCGATAGCGATAGAGGAAAGCGAGTATCAAGACGTATGGCAGGAGTGCGACGATATATAGGCATATTTCGTATGGCATGTTTTTTTCAAAGCAAAACCCTCGTAAGGGAACCCTCTGGGTTTTTGTTTTTTTTGTTGTTGTTGTTTGGACCCAGAGGGTTTTTGATTCTGTGAGTATACCACACAGAGCCTTTGGTTTCCCATATCCAAGTAGCCTAGTTAACTAAGCTTTCTTCTTCGAGTTGATAAAATGAGTTTCTCTCAAACAAAAGCTTAGACGCGAACGAATGACTCAGCGGAAACCCCGAGTTTAAATTGGACAATGTGACTAATCGCTTCGGAGGACATTTTAATTTATCTGTTTACCAAGCTTGGCCACATCTTACTCTGGTAAAAACTTTATAGTTTACTAATGTTTGTTAGGGTGAGTGAAACCACTTGCTGGAATATTCGGATGAAAAGGGCTTTCCCCGACATGGACCACGTGAGCAAAGAACAATAGAATTAGCCAATCAAAAAGCGCGGCCAGATTTTGGCCGCAGAAAAATCGTTTGAGACCCAGCGTTATTTTTCCAACCTTAACTACTCCGATTTCCCGGTGGTAAGAAAAATTACGCTGGGTCTCCTGGCTAATATCCAAGGTGTTTTTCAAGGCTTTAGACTCAGCATACCTGCTCTTTATACTCTATACAGAATGTCGTGCAATTTAACCGGTATTTGGCACAATTTTTCCCGACTGGCACAATTTTTCAGTCGTGGCACAGTGTGGGAGAAACCGGGGCGAGACGGCCGCCTCCAGCTAGGGCGTGCTCTCGCCCGCGCACCCCTAACCTTCAGCCAGGAACTAAGCCTGCTCCCACAATTTTACTATATATCGAGCTTTGTATACATCTATTCAATATCACCTTGAGTACTACCTGTGTGAAAATTCACGCATCACCGGTTTGCTCTTTTGCGCATCATTTAAAAAACCTCTTGATTATTCAGAAAGTGTTTATCATTTCTGAATGGATGAGGCAAATGAGTTTGATCTTGTTGCTACCGCTTCATACTGATGAGGAGATATATCGACAACCTTTCTTTTGATTCTCCGCGATCCACATTGGTTGCATGTTGGTGTAATGGAGTCTCTCGAGCTGCACCTCATCGCTGGGGTACTCACCATTCTCTCTGTATTTAACAGGGATTTTATGGTCGAAATCCCACTCCCCTCTGTTTCCCCAGCACATGCCATCTCTGAATTGGTCTTGGATATGGCCTATAAAGGTGCAGATATTGCACCCCAGGTACTCTTGGGAGGCTATCTCTGTATCATGATTTAGAGCATGCCTAATCCTGGTTAGAATAAGATTGTGCTGATACCTGGGAAAATCACATATGGAGCATCTTTCTTTTTTTATGTTGGCATTTTGCAAGCTCTTTCGAGGCCTTCTTACTATCGAGGCATTTAATACAAATTTTTGTGCGTTGACCTTTGTTTTGCCCTTTGTTTTGGATTTTGAAGTTGTCGAGTGGTTGGCTTCTTTTACATTGTGTACATTGCTTAAACGCCATTTCTTGTTGAGTTTTGTAAGGCATCACTTCACAAAACTCCGGACAAACCCCCACTACTCTTACATGAGTGGGGATGTATGCACGTTATCCTCATGCACTACTCTTTTGTCATAGAACGCCGATAGCCCCAGATTGTTTTGCTCATACGTGACCATGCCCTGGTTGTGCACCCGGAAACCCACGTTTTTAGCAGTGTCTAAACTACCATTTAGCGTACTCAGGTGCCTAGCCCAGGTCACATCATTCTGCCTTTTTGACATGCCTTTGCAAGAGAACTTCGTGCCTTCTTTGCCCTCGACAAAGTAGCACTTCGCCGTCAATGCAATCATGCGAGATCCTATGAATTCGGGTTTGAACAACCCTCCCGTTCGACTCGAGTGCTTGTCGGTGACGAGCCATTTCGGGACATCAGCGTCGTACTGCTTGATGAGTTCAAGGCGAACGACATCTCGCAGCTCATCCCCAGAGATGGCGAAATACGCGCTGTCCGTATCCATGTACACATACTCAAAGTCTCGACGGTCTACGTACTTGTCAAGGAAGTCGTAGTAGAATTCCAGCATGCGCAACTTTGCCCGTTGGTAGACAGCAATTCCACACTGATAGGCTCGATCGATGCTGACCCCTTGCTTACCCCTTCTTACTTCATACGCATCTCCAATCTCTTCAAGGTCCTCGAGATATGGGCTCCTCATTGCCGCATCTACCACCTTCTCGTCCCTGGTAAAACTGGTGTTGGCATGCCTGGCCAAGTCTTCGATCATTTTTCCATAGAAGCTGTTGCCTTTCAACTTGGCGGTATCTCCCGCGATGCGCTTGTCGGGGTCTTTATCTGCCTGGCGTCGCGCATCCGCAAGGTTTACCTCGTGAGTACTTGAGGAACTGGTAAAAAGCGGTGACTTTTAGCCCATGCTCTAGGTACCACTTTAGCACCGGAGTGTACAACAAGATCCTCTCAGCTTTCATCAGTCCCAAGACTGTACTGTTCATACTCTTCAGGGGAGAGTGTGTTTTTCCCGCAAAGACTGCTATAGAAGTCTTCATGCTCGACGGGGCCGACATGGTTCAGCTTGTCATAGTCCGACAGCCATTCGTAAGGAAACACGAGCTTTTCGAGCCCACATTCCAGAGACTTACACCAGCCGTCATAACTCATCCCGGGGGCGAGAAAGTTTTTGATATCGAGGAATTTGAACTTTGATGTGGTGAGGAACATAGTCATTGTCCTTCTTTGCCACTTTGATCTTCGAGTCGTCGTCATCTGCAATTCGCTCGACAAAGTACCGCTTAATCAGGTTGATGTCATACTTGCCGCTGTTGAACCCTATCACAGCCACTTGGTTCACCCACTCGTTCCAAGCTTTTTGGGACTGATTAGTGAGCATGTCAAAATCCTCTGGTTTGGGGTGCAGTCTTTCGACTTCTTCGACTATGAGGGCTTGCCTCTGCTCGAGTTGCTCAACGAATTTCCGCACCAACACCTTGGGATACTCGTGCATGATGAACGTTGGATGTTCTTGAAGACTATCGTGGATGGCGACACTCACTGGGATATGCTCCGAGATGTATGTTAAATCATCCGTTTGCCGCTGGTGTAAAGGTGCTAGGAGAGCTTCAAAGTCAAACACGATGAAGTGGGGATAGGGTCGAAATTCGTTTTTGAAGAGCCTCTTGGCTTTTGGAGGGTTCTCGCACTCCCAGATACTCACGAGGCTATAGCCAAGTTTTTGGATAGACTCTTCCTTATCCAGAGTCGCGGAGTACCGATTCTTATCTGCTTTGGTTCTCTGCGGTTGACAGGTGCATCCATGCCACTTGCAGCCGTGATATTCGTAGACTGTTTTGGTCTGGGCTTCATAGCCGTGTACCTTGTAGAACTCGTTGTCTCTCTTCCCGTAACGAATCACTCGCTCTCCGCCATGCCCACAGAGCGCGTGGTGTATATGATTTCCGGTTTGCTCCGACATGGCTTCTATCCATTGACACGCCGCGTAGCTGAAACCCTTATCAGGGTAAAAGACCTTTTCTGATTTGCTCGGTATGCGCTCGACCTTTTTGCCTTTGCAAATGATTGTCGTCTTGACACCTTCACACTCGTTCTGCTTGTGCCGCGTAAGGTTTTCAGATCTGGTGAAGATTTGGGTGCAAGCCTCGCATTCCCAGCTCTGAGTCAAAACATCCATATTCTTGATGTAGAAACAGTGACCCTCGAGCATACCAAGGTTGATCACGCCTAGCCCCTTCTTGTACTGATTTTGACCGTATACGAGCCGCCATGGGGCCTTTTCCGAGTTCGTCTTGGGCTCATGGACTTTGATGTTAATCTTGAAGTGCTGGGCGATACCCTCCAAGTCTACAAGCTTCGTGGCACGTATATCTTCACGCTTTAGCTTGGGGTCCTCGTAGTACTCGCGCGCTAGTTTGAGGGCTGGTCTTGTTAGGAACTCTGTCCCCCTTTTTACGTCGGCCCTCTCCCTTACAGCCAAGCATCTCCAAAAGCACAGGTTGTCGGTTCTGACATCTTCACCGTCCATGGCGTAGATGCACCTTTTGCCCCGCAGTCAGTCTGGAAGTGGTCCGCATCCTAGTAGGGGCTCTCTCGTAGAGATGATCTTGACCTGTATATGCTTGAAGACTATCTTACCCTCGTATGCCCCCGGAGTCTTGATGGTTCTGTCGGGTGGCAAGTAGGCTTTAGTCCAAAACTCTGTATCCTCCAGATCCAGACGCTTCATCTCACATTCTTCCACAAAGGCTTCGATTTCCCCAATGCTCGATAGTGACTTCTTGGAGCTCTTGATCTTGTGGTAAGCCGACACGTCGCCACCGCCTCGGTAAATATCGCAGCTGAAGCTGTAGACTACCTTGACGCGCATGTCTACGTGAGGCGTGATTTTTCGCATGATAGCCCCCGTCAGCGGTTGGTTGAGGTTCTTGTTGAACCGCCATGTCTTGATGCGGTTTCCGTCTTCCAAAAATTGAGTGTCATTCTCGTCAAATATGTGCTGGATATCCTCGATTCCCTCCGGGTTCGTGGCTTGCTTCGATTCCTTGGCGAACATGTGTTTAAGGTCGGCGATTCCCTGATATTCGTCTTGGATGGTGATCTGTTGAACCTCGTCGTGGAGCGTTGTCGCTCCTGAGATTTGCTCCTTCGCCTTGTTATAGTAGTAGGTAACGGCATCCCGCACGCTCCGTACTCTATCGGCAAGGGCGTCGCGAGTTGCTGCTACTGGTGCCGACACGGTGTCGTATAGCTTTCTGATGGATTTCCTGAACCAACTCATCTTTATTATATACAGATTTCAATTTCAACCAAGTGGTCGGAGTTTGAGTATGGGGATTACCCCTACTCAATTGCGCATGCTCTGGATTTTGTTGATGTCAGCAATATTACCAATAGCTTGTGCGCATGTCCAAGATTTATCGGGTTCGGGTTTGTTTCGGATTTGTTTTCGGATGCCGTCGGATTTTCCGATTTTGGAGGGATGGGGGCTGGGGTGGGGGTGGAGGTGGTGGAAGCGGGGGTTTGACGGGGTAAAGGTGTAAAAGGAGCGAATTCCTGTATATCTTCACTCCCTACATCTACTGGTTTCATCTTTAGAAACATTGTATAGTAATTTACTTCGTTTATTTTTCGTATCAATGATTTTTTTTCTATTATGGAAAACTTCGTTCAAGTTTGTATCATTTTTTTAAGAAGTTCGTATGAACTTCGTTTAAAACATTTATTTAAAACGATGCACTTTGCATGGCTTTTGTTTAACGAAACCAAGTAGTAGTAGTGTTCGTATATGATACAAAAAAAACGTACAAACATTTTGAGATGGTCCCTAATTTGAATGAGTTGTATACAATGTTCAATTTTTAAGCATATTGCCCAGCCTCGGTGAATCCTTCTCATGCGTGTTTTTTCTTGTGTGATGGGTATTTTGATTAGACAGACTTTTATAATTCCTTATACACAATAACTTAATTAACACCAACATATTGTCTGAACTTGCCATGTATAATTATAACTTCAGTTTTGTTCCTGTTTTTTTAAAGGTAAAATGGTCCCCTATGTCATCCTTTCTTTTTAGGCAACGTATAAGTTTTAAGTTTTTTCCCCAATAAGCATAACGTAAGCATAATCTAAGCCTGATTGTGTTTTTCGAACAAGCATATGCCAGCCTAATTTTAAATTTTTACTTGCTTAAAAAAACATGTATATCACAAAGCCACAAGTGCAACTAAGAAATGATTTAAGGAATGACGGATTTCGAAAAGGAAATATTATTCGTATGGGAAAAATATTTGCCTAAATTTACCTGCAATTACTTCTACTCGAAGAAAAATTACTATCTCAATTCTTCTCCCATAGCTAGTTCAATATGTACATAGCAAGTAAATGAATCTTCAACATGTTCCAACTTTGCCCACATCTAGGAGGATAGAAATAGAGGAGAAACATCGTTTAAATTTCTATTGCACTAGGCTCTTCTTATGTGACCTTTTTTGTTATTATAATTTTAAAGTTTGTCAGTTCCCGCGCATTATTATTTGAAACTAGTCGATAAAGCCCGTGGAAAAATCCACTGAGGCAGGATAAAAATGAAAAAGAAGCGTCATTTGAATTTTGATGACGTCAGCAATCCATCCACAAAAAAATTAGAACCTTGTTTTCACGTTGCCTCTATTGTGTAGAGCTTAAACTGCTGATCAAGAAAATGTATATGATCATGTGCTTTTGATGAGCGGTTAATGAGATATTAGGGTTTAAAAATTTTGCTGACGTCAGCAATGGCCCGTCAAAAACCCCAATTTTTTTTTAGACATTTATATACCTGTTGCCTTCATCGTATAGATCTTGAAACGCTGATCAAGAAAATGTATAAGATCATGTACTTTTGACAAACGGTTGCAGAGATATTAGGGTTTGAAGGTTTTTTGATGACGTCATCAACCCGTCCATTCCGAAACGGATTTGAGGACCCAGGTTTGGGTAAATTACCCAAATTGGTCCTAGGTGGTCCCTAGTTACCCACGCGGTGAAAATCATTGACGTCACCACCTCGTTTCCAAGTTATTTGGTGCACATTTTCGCCTGCTCATATCTGGTGACATTGAATTAAACCCAGGTCCAACATACTGCCCCAAATGTGACAAAACTGTCCGGGCAAACTCAAAAAGGGTGATTTGTGAAACCTGCAGACGAACAACCCACTCAAAATGCATCAAAGGATCATCCTTTCATTTCGAAAATTCCCGAATTGCCGCTAGTTGGACCTGCACAACTTGTTTGCTGTCGACTCTTCCTTTTAATAATCAAGACTTCACAACAACCAACATACCACAAAACGATACAAACTTCACAACAGATCGTCATATACAAGCTCTCCAACAAAAAGGTACGAAAATTGCTCATCTGAACACGAGATCGTTATGTTCGTCCTTTCCCGAGTTTCAACTTTTCGTGGAAACATACAAGTTGACATTGTAACTCTATCTGAAACCTGTTTAAAAGATGATAAACTATAGAATACCCCTAATATATTGTCTGACTCGACCAAGACCTAGAAGACTTGTGGATTGAGGTGAAGGGTAGGAATAAAAACCACTCTTACTTAGTAGCGTCTTTCTATCAACCGAATTCTGACTCCGCATCGAAATACACCTGGCTTCAACAAATTGAAACTGTTTTATCTGAAGTAAATAACATCCCATCGTCATGTGTGGAGATAGCAATATCGATTCGGTAACAAAAAGCCAATTAAACGATCAGTACAACACTTGAACAATTCAATCTTGAAAACGTTGTCAAGAAACCAACAAGACATGGAAAAAGCCTCATTGATCACATAATGACCAATATTCCTGACAAAGTGTCACACTGTGATGTGATCCCTTGCGAAACGATTAGTGATCATGATTCACCTTATGTTATAATGAATGTCAAAGGCGAGGTATTTGCCCCAAGATACAAAGTTATCCGTGACTACAGAAAATTCAATTTGAGAGAATTCGTAAATGACTTTAGCTATCTTCCGCTGAATGTTGTGTATGCTCTTGCAGATCCACGCGAACAGCTTGAATTATTTAACAAGTTAATCTTGGATTGTATCGAAAATCATGCTCCATTCACAAAATTCAAAATGTCAAGACCTCCAGTACCGTGGATGAAAGATCTTCAAATTAATGCTCTACGGCAGGAGAGAAACTGACTTCGCAAAGCAGCCCATACAACACAGCTTTCAATAGACTGGACACTCTTTCGTAATGTTCGAAACAAACTTAAGAAGTGTATTAATGAAACAAAACGCTCATTTTACCGAAAAGCTTTATCATCAAAAAGACCAAAAGAAGTTTGGAACGTAATAAACCGAATACTGCATCCAAACAACAAAACTATTAAGCACGATCCTGAAACCCTGAACAACCACTTTAATACTGTTGCGGAAAAACTAACGAATAGAAAGTCTCTAACAAGTACTGAACTACACAGTATAATAAAAACATTTCCAGACAATCCGCAAGGGTTCACGATTAAACCAACCACCTACAACGTCGTAAAAACTGCCCTAAACAAAATAAGGGAAGATTGCTCAACAGGACATGATAACATACCAATTAACCTCTTGAAACCAGTGAGTGATTACATTTTCTCTCCACTCTGCCATATAATCAACGGTTTCATCACCACTCTGCCATATAATCAACGGTTTCATCAGCGAGGGTACGTTTCCAACAGAGTGGAAAATAGCAAGGATCAGTCCCATACCGAAAGTCAAATCTCCATTCGAAGCAGTAGATTACCGACCAATATCTGTCTTGCCAATCCTGTCAAAGGTATACGAAAGAGTCACACTACACCAGTTGTTAGAATATATCGAAACATTATACAAGAATACACAGCATGGTTTTCGAAAATCCAGATCAACGGTTATTTGTCTTCTTAAGCTAAGGGACGACATACTGAAAGCGATGAGTAGTGGGGAGGTAACAGTAGCTGTCTTTGCCGACTACTCTAAAGCGTTTGACACCATCGACTACGCGACTCTACTGCGAAAGCTTGAAAAACTAAATTTCTTCAAAGACTTCCTTCACTGGTTAACAGAATACATTGCCGATCGCAAGCACTTTGTACAGATTGACGATAATTCATCTAGCATGCGTAATACTGGTTTCGGTGTTCCTAAGAATCAATACTTGGGCCAGTAATCTTCAACCTTCACGTCATCGACCTCCCTAATCATCTGAACGTATCCGGATCACTCCAATACGCCGATGATACGACGGTGTATGACCACTGCAAAGCCACAAAGGTAGCAGAAAAGACTGGCGAGCTCGTAAAAGATTTACAAAACCTTATATCGTGGTCAACAAATTCCAACCTTGTTTTTAAAGGAGAGGCGAACAGCCGCGGCACGGCTGCTGATTGAAAATTCATGATGCCTGAGATCATTTCAAAGACCAGATCCGCTGGTCTGGAATATCCTGTAAAATCTTGACAATTGTTCAGTTTTTGTAATATTTAGTTAGCATCAAATCAGGTAAAAAATGGTTTTGTTGAAAGATTTGGTGTTTTTATATTAAGGGGGTAATAAATTAAAGCTGCTTGTTTAAAAAAGGTGAATTTGTGGCTTAAAACTTTGCAGCACAACAACACGTTATTATACTCACATTATACCCAGAACATCTCTTCATAGAAGTTTATTACAAAATACCAGTTTTTACTTTTATCCTTGAATGCTGAATCATTCATAGTATTTTTACACATTTGCCAAACTGGTGGTTATTCAGAAACAATATTAGATTTTTCTCTACATTGTGATGGCCACGCTTCGATGATCACACAGTTTTATTAAAAATGATGCACAAGTTATTAAAGATCAAAATAGCAAAAATGCTATTAGTTGAATAACACGAAGAAAATATTTATATTTTTATTACTGAACTTAGTAAACTAATTCATGAGTAAAGATAAAGAAAATAAAGATTTGTAAACAAAGTTTCCGGTCTGTGTATTTATTGTAAATTTGGCGCCATCTCATCACAACAAACTTCATCGTTCGAAGTTGGATGTATGTTGTGAAAAAGCGAACCAAATTACGAAAAGAATATTATTATTAGCTGTGAAAGATGTTTATAAAGTTCCAAGAAGTATTAACGAAGGTTATAAAATGCTGGCACTACGATTGTATGTAAAATATTCTTGGTTATCTGTAGTTAAAGATCTTATTTTTAATGTTTATTGGTCTCATCTCAAACTTGCTTCTTTTTTACCCACACAGCCATAAAAACTTTGTAAAAATGTTGCTAGGAAGGAATATGGATATTTATTTATGAAACATAGTTATTTGTGTGTCGTTATAGTAGTTATTTTATTAGATTTTGGGATTTAGACGTTCCTTAATTTTTGCTACTTCGCCTAAAATTTATTTTGTGGCTGCCACAAAAAAGTTTTTTGTTCGCCTCTCCTTTAACAATAAAAAAACAAAAACAATGTTATTTAGCACCAGGCAACTTTCACGAACCCACAACATAAAAAACGCTGATACCAAGCTTACGTGCAATGGTCATCTCCTGGAATCATCAGAGGAGCTCAGAGTCCTTGGAGTGACCTTTAACCAACATCTCGACTGGAAAATGCATATCAACTCTGTCGTAAAAAACTGCTTCGGTACACTCAAATCATTGAAGCTCATAAAGCGACTGCTACCATTTTCTTTAAAAAAAACAACTTGTAAACGCATTGGCTTTGTCTAAGCTGGACTATGGCAACTCGGTGTACATCGGCACGACTCCAGCGTACCCACTTAAAAGGCTTCAAAAGGTCCAAAAAGCAGGGCTGGTTTTTTTTACAAAGACATGCGAAGATCGCAGACGTTATAAAACTGTCATGGCTGCCAGTACTTGAGCGATACAAGTATGCGATAGCTGTGCTTGCCTTCAAAGCTTTACATGAAATTGTTCCCGACAACATGCAAGTCAAACGAAAGATCAACAATCATCGAACCCTTCGAACTAACACCAACAACACAGGAACAATGATCGACTGTAATGACAGCGTTACGACATTTCAAGCAGAAGCAAAGACTGTCTTTAACGATTTACCAAAGGCCATTAGGGATTGCAATGAACTTAATGAATTCAAAAACAAAACTAAAAAGTACTTAGTTGACAAAGCCTTAGCACGGGCAATGATATAAATTTTTTAAGTTATAACAGTCTCCCATACCTAAAAATTTTTGATGTTGTTGTTGTTGTTGTGTGTGTATAAGTGGTCCACAAGTGCTACCAATTCCTGTTCTTTCAATTTACGCGCCTATGATCCTATCCTAATCAACATGTCAATCTTCTTATTCTAACTGGATTTTCTTTCGTATACTCAAGTATTTAATGTTTAATTGTATTCATTTATTTATTTATTAATTCGTGTGGTGTGTGTTTAAGGTGACGGTATACCTATGGAGCATGGTTTTTTAAATCGCGATTTTTTCAGCGATAGTTAATCAAAATTTATTCATTCATACATCACCAAAAGGCATTTTTAAACACCTATCAAATGGTATAAAAATAATTTGAAACTTTTTAACTCGTGAAAAGTACAGAGACATTTTTGAAACACACCCTGCCTTCAAAAAAGTGACTTCATTTACAAAACTACTTCGTTTCCAAATCTCATTCGATGTTCTTTAGAATCGTGATAGATGTATGTAAAAACGATTTTTTAATTCCCCGTTTTTTATTTATTTTACTTTTTCTAAAAAAGCCATTTTTTAACGTAAACTTTCGTCTTTAAGATGTAATATCTAGAGAATCGTTGATTTTTTGAAAATAAAAAAAAATCGCTTTTAGATAAACACGTTGGCTTCAGCACAGTAGCACTCTCCATTGTAGATCTTCTGTAGTTTTGTAAAAGAGATTTGAAATGTAATAGATGGTATACGAATAAAACAACACTACGAAAAAGTGTTTTAAAGATTTTTTAAAATATCACACCTTTCAAGCATACTCATAATGATTGTGATACTTTCACACTTCCGAGGCGATGAATATTCAGAAAGTTGTCCTTTTAAATTTATTATTCGCAAAGACGTGACTGAGAATACCATAGAAATAGACCTTTCTAAGTCGTTTAACATTTTTCTGTGACTTGCAGAAACAGAACAGGATGGCATACATTTTTAGAACTGAAAGTGTTTTTTTTCAGATGGTCATTTCTTTTCGGAAAGGAAATATAATTTATTTTTAAAAGTTATACTCAAGAGGATGATAAAAACATTCACTCTTAACTCTTATTCAATTTGAGGTGTGAAAGACCGATCAGAAAAAAAGTTAGTTATTTGGATAAAGTCAATATTCCCCTTCGAAAAATAAATAAATAGTTTCACCATTGGAAAGATCGTCGTTTCTTTAGTATAAATGGCTAATAAAAAAAAATATCGATTTCTTGATACAATAAAGGTATACCGTCACCTTAAGTGGTCCACAAGTGTTACCAATTCCTGTTCGTTCATTTACGCGCCTATGATGTTATCCTAATCCTTACCAGTGTCTTTAATTAACAGAGTTACTTCCGCATAATAGAGCAATTAATGTTTGATTTTCGTTCTTTGTGTTTCAAGGATTTTTTACTTTACGCTATTTCATATATATATATATACTTACGCATTTCAAGATGAAGAACCATGTAATTTATGGATATGCTTGAAATAAATAGGTTATTATTATTATTATTATTATTATTATCATTATTATTATTATTAATGGCTTTATTAATTTAATTTAAGACATTGACATTACATTAATGTTATTACGTCGCGCCGTAACGTCAGAAAATATAACATTTGAGACAACTTTTTCGGCGATATCAAAGGAAAATGAACACATCCACTTTGCCTGTCACAGACAGACACACTCTCCGTATTATTATAGAGATTTGAAATATGGCGCGCTCATTGGTTCTTAATAAACAATAAACATCGCGCTATGATTGGTTATTAAATTAATTAATTTTCTCAAAAACGTAAATAAATATGGCGCACTCTTGGAAGCAAATTTTTAATATATATTTTTTTAAAGTATGATGTATTGTTATTAGAATAGTTCATTTATGATGTGCGTAACTGTGACGATTTACGCGTTGTATCGTGCCATTGTATGTCCCTTGTGTAATGTATATTTGTTATATATAGTAGTTTTTTAGTGTTTTGTACACAGATAACCTTAGACATCTAAAAGAACGCAAAGTAGTGTTAGTGAAGGCTAACAATTCGATTTGTGAACGAAATTTCAATTCAAATAACTGCCAATATTTGAAGTTACTCAAGCACTTGTAGCTAGTCAGTTATTCGTTTATGTGTATGTATTTGTTTGTATTTATTCGGAATTATTTGTTAATGTTTATTTTTATATTTGCCACCAGTGTTTGGTCTGTTGGCAGTAACAATACCATCTTCTTCATAGGAGGTCCTCTCTCTTTGTCAACAAAACCAGGAAGCTAACATAACACATATTTGATATATATTTATTTCCCTTGTTTATACATTTGTAAGGAAAGAGACAAGTGTCATAAACTTGACTTAATATAATAAACAAAAGCGCGGTAATAGAAGAAAACAAAAACAATTATACCCCAAAGAATCAAAATTGATAAGCTATCGTGTCATCTCGCACACATTCATAATATGTCAAGAGAAGGCTTGACATTGTGAAGTATATCTTTTGAAAAAATGCAAACACTCTCGCTAGTTATCTTGCGATGAAAATTTGATTTCATGCAAAAATACACGACGTACATTATGTGAGAATGAAGAAGTGTTATGTCAGAGAACTAATATAATGCATAAACGTTATATATAAAAGTAGGGAGTATTTGTGTTTTATACTGTGATTTCTCTTTATTTATCGTGACGAGCTAGTTTCTGACAATTTTTTTGAAGTTCTTGGCTTTTGTACTGAGGGTTTGAATTTTCCTTACATCTACTGTCACTTTTCTGTCGTCCAAAATTTACAAAACACGAATTTCAGAGTTTTTCTGCATTAATGTTTAATGGAGTATTCCATGGACCAGAGAAATAAAATGTTAGTACAAAACTCTTCTAGACTTGTTTGTGTTAAACAACTCTTGAAAATTTCTGTGTCACTTTATTCACAAACTTTAAATGTAGCTAGCTATACCACTTTTCAATCACCTTGACCACAGAGTATCTTTGAGTAGAGCAACGTGTGATAAATTATATAAATTACATTTTTGGTTTTGTTATCAACTTTTGCACAATGTCTTTCACACAATTACTTTGCTGAGCTAGCTTGCTAGCTAGCTACCATAACATTAGTTCCTGTATGTTTGGGAACATTAACAACATAACAAATTTTTATAATATCTTGAAAATCCAGACATTTTGGAATTTCACATGGCTAGCTTCTTTCAAAAACAAACTTCTGTGGACATATCACATAACATTTGTAGTTATAAGAAGTGATTTTACACGCCCTATGTTCCTTTTAAATTTCATTTTCATTAATTATGCAAAAAAGTTTGAATTTTTCATGCTACCAAACTAATAATATCTGACGAAATTCTAAAGCTTCAAGCATAAAACTTCACAAAAGGATGCCCGAAACATCACTGAATAAATCGTATTGCAACCCCTTTGCAGCCGCTTCTAGTTTGTTTGTATTTCGTTAATCAGTAGACACTTTCAACCTTCAAACTTTAAAATGGCGATTTTCAAGTTATTACAAATGTCGGTAAGAGGTTCCTGCAGCTTGTGCGAAAACACTTCCCAAAAATCCACCAGTTGAATAAAATCTTCAACACCAATACATTGAAAGTTAGCTACTCTTGCACACCTAGTATGCATAACATCATAAGTCAACACAATTCCAGCCTGCTAAACAACACAGATGAACAAGAAAATCGACCCTGCAACTGCCGATCAAAACCTAACTGCCCAATAAATGGTGAATGTTTGAAATCATGTATCGTTTACAAAGCAGAAGTAATTGCTGACGGTGAAACATATATCTACTTTAGAGTAAGTGAAGGAGAATTTAAGACGCGCTACAATTATCATGTGAAATCGTTCCGACACAAAAGGTACGAAAACAAAACGGAACTATTGAAACTGATATGGAGACTGAAAGATGAGTCCAAACCGTACCAACTGTCAAGGAGTATCGCTGCCAGAGCACTCCCATACAAATGCGGAACACGGAACACGGAGTGATCTTTGTGATGATGATCGAATGTGATCTCTGCTTCTTAGAGAAAACGCTTATAATTAGATGTGAACCCAAGGGACTCTTGGATAAATAAAATGAGCTTTTATCAAAATGTCGACATGGAAATAAGTTTATAATAGGAAATATTAAATAGTTTACATATTTCTATTCCCTGTGGTAACAAACTAGATGTTTTTTACAATATTTAAAGTTATGTTTTAATTGTAACCTGATGATTGTACAAGATACATGAAACTTTAAGTTGTTACAAAGTTGTAATATTCTTACTTGTTTAACAAATATTATAAGGCTCTGTTTTTATACATTGAGCACTCTGGAAATCAAGAAGAACCGTTAAATACATATATATATATATATAGCTCAGTCCAAGTTTTCACTTTCGCCAATAGAGATCACATCCACTACTGAATAAATATATATATACATAATATACATATACATAATATACATATACATAATATACATACATAATATACATATACATAATATACATATACATAATATACATACATAATATACATATACATAATATACATATACATATACATATACATAATATATATATACATAATATACATCATATACATATACATATATATATATATATATATATATATATATATATATATATATATATATATATATATATATATATATATATATATATATATATATATATATATATATATATATATATATATATATATATATATATATATATATATATATATATATAGTAAAGATAAGTTATTATCTGTCATTTTAGAAAAAGAAGATGAAAAAGAGAGGATTTTTATTTAAATTTTATAGTTTTTTTCTGTTTTTTTTGTATTTTTTATAATTTCATATATATATGTACGTATATATAACACCCTGAGGATATTAAATTACAATTATCTCAATAAGATTTCTTGGAAATACGCTTACCGCTGTTGCAAGTGTATAGCACAGTGATCACATGGGTAAAATTTTGAAAACAGTTTGATAAACTGCTTCATTTCGTGCTGTTGTTTATTTGTTGGCTCATTTGGATAATACGCAGCCATAGTATGAAGAAAATTCCATGTTGAGTGTCCAAGAACATCTTTATCCACAGGACATTCAATCCTTTTATCCTCTTTTGCAGCGTTAAGGTTTCTATTTTCTTGTTGATCCTGGAAAGAATATTAGTTTATTACTCTCGGAATAATATGTAAAAACTATAGTCGATAAGACCCGTGGAAAAATCCACTTAGGCAAAAAAGAAATAACAAAGATACGTCATTTGAATTTTAATGACGTCAGCAATAACCCGTCGACGCACAAAGATTTTTTTCACAATGTTTTTTAGCTATTACCTGTATTTTGTGGAGCTTGAAACGCTGATTAAATTATTGTATAAGATCGCGCGGTTTTGGTCAGGGGTTAAGGAGATATAAGAGTTTGAAAATTTTGCTGATGTCAGCAATGTCTCACCAATGTACAAAATGCTTTTTTTAGAAATTTGTTACCTCCATTGTGGAGCTGGAAATTCTGATTAAGAAAATGCATAGGATGGTGTGCTTTTGACAAACGATTGACTGGATATGGGGATTTAAAGTTTTTTGATGACGTCATTAACCTGTCTGTATCGAAACGGCTGGGTTGACCCAGCTTTAGGAAAATGGTCCTAATTTAGTTCCAGGTAGTTTCTAGTTACCCATGCAGGAGATGAAGTTAGTTATTTCCACCTGTTTCCAGATTTGAAAAAATTAGAAAAATGGTTTCAATTTTCACAAAATTTTAGGTGATTTGACATAGAATTACCCATTACCCTGCCATTATTAAATCTTAAACTTTAAAATTTTGGATTTTTTTTGTCCCAGGTGTTATTACAAATTAATTATTATTGAAATTATTTACCCAGGATAGTCTCTTCAGTTCCTATTGGTACTGCTTTCCAAGAGGGTCCTGCAAAGGGGGTCCTAACGCATTTAAAGCTCCCATTTGAAAGTCATGCAAGCACAGCAATCGCTCAACTAGACAACCGCTTAAGATATCAATCCTATTCTCATGCTGAGCGTTAAGCAGGAAGGACAGATTCACACTTTTATTGTCTCTGGCATGACTTGGCCAGGGTTTGAACCCAAGACCTCCCGCACTGGAAGCGAACGCTCTACAACAAGGCTACCAGTCAGTTAAAGGCTCTTAATTGAAACAAGGTAAGTTCTTACAGCTGCACAAAAACATGAAAGCGTATAAATATCAACA
This sequence comes from Hydractinia echinata, assembly GCA_030067915.1. Lineage (NCBI taxonomy): Eukaryota > Metazoa > Cnidaria > Hydrozoa > Anthoathecata > Hydractiniidae > Hydractinia > Hydractinia echinata. The sequence continues at coordinate 161,119 of JASGCC010000173.1, forward strand.
ACAACAAAGTCATCAATATAGTAATAGATAGAAATTGCTTTGGACCTGTCCAGTAGAAAATTTTACATTAAATAGGCAAAGAAAATTTGTTTGCAAACAGCTTTTTAACTTGGTGACGCAACAACACAAGGTTTTTGAAAACAGTTTGATATTTATAAAAAATCATCAATTTTATATGGAGAAACCATTCATGGATGTAAAACAAACCTGAAATTTCATCTTAACTGCCCAAGTGGTGCCAAAGTTACAGCACCTCCAAAATTAAACAAAATTAGCATGAAGCACTATTTTTCGAAGTTCACAGCCTTACAATTTTAGTTTTGGTTATGTAGGAATGCTCAAAGTGGGTACCCATGTAGTTTTGCACCCATTTTAACCATTTTCGCTGTCTGCTTCTCTCAATTTTAAACAGTTAAGGAGCTACAAACCTTGGAAAACTGTAAAATGTGTTATTTTAGGGGGTTCTGCTGACTTTTTGGACAATGATTACAGACAAACTGTTTCTAAAGTTAATCTTTATGTATTTTTTTTCACCCATATAGGTTTGTTTTAAACAATAATAACAAGACTTTAAGTGCTACTTAGAAAGTATAAATGGTCCAAGACGATGCAGGCTTATTAATAAGAAAAAACACACGCGCGATAAATCGCGTGCCCCAAGCTTCAATAATATTTTTGCGCAAGCGATCCCAACATATAAAAATTAAAATTCCTTTGCAGGGGCTAAGAAATTTTGTTACTTTACTGTACACTGCACCAGGGTTGCTGTTTTTGCCTGGTGAACAAACGTATCACCAGTTCTAACAATGCTCACGGCCGGGAATTTCAACGTAATATCAAAAGTTGCAAGTCAAGTCATTAATTAAACTTTGTGACTACTTGTAGAACAAGAAATTATTATATGTACATTAAATTACGGAAATTTGAACGGCGGCTAATAATGACAATACTGATGATGGATCATCAAAATCATTACTTAAAGGGGAACAGAGGTCAAAATGCAAGAGAATGCACCATTTTCCGCTTTCCCGCATTGGTGTTTTCATGTTTACAAAACACGAAAATTTCGACCAAAATATTCAAAACAGTAGGGCATTCGCGTATGTTTTCACTGTTAATGGTAAAATGGGGTTACATTGTGCAGTGAGAAATTGCTCTAATGGTAGCTACAAGTTAAAAAAGTTAAAGGATAGTTTTTGTGAAGTGCATCAGACAACAAAAAAAGAATGTTCGTGTAACTTATTTTCATTGATACCGTTTCCAACGATCAAGAAAGATCCAGCTTCCAGAAAGATCTGGATCAACCTTGTGAATCGTTCAAAACTAGGCTCAAAAACTAAGTTATTTGAACCTGGAAAAGATTCAAGAATATGTTCAGCACACTTTAAAGATTTAAAACCAACTAAAGCTAACCCTTATCCTACTCAAAACCTTGGTTATGATGCCACAAGGAAGTTGAGTTCCTTATCATCAATGTTAACACCAAGATCTTCAGTAAAAAAAATGCTTAATCCTTCATGTTCTTCTAAAAATCATGAAGTCGAAGAAATGGATATTGATGTAAGCAATCACAGTACTAATCCAGCCACTGATAACTGTGAGAAAGACCTTTCCCATTGTGGTGTTGATGCTAATGGGGCATCTTCTGTTGTATTAGAAGATCATACATATTTTTTACAATCACAACCTTGTTGTGACCATGCTGATATCATTAACAAATTAAAAAATGATAACGTTAAACTAAAGAAAAAAGTGGGTGATTTGATGAATCAAGTGTCCAAGTTGAGGAGAGGGCAATTAAAAACAGGAAAAAAAGTTGAAAAAGTTAAGGAACAGTATATAACAGAAACATTGTTCACATCTGACAAAAAGTATAATTTTTACACTAACATTAATTCTTTACAATTATTTCATCAACTGCATGATATAATAAAACCATATGTTCATTACCGTTTTCACATTTGGAAAAAAAAGAAAACCATATCTACCCCAATACGTAAGAATTCCAATGGAAAACGACAAAAATGCTCAACTCCAAAAAAAAATGCTCAACTCCAAAAAAACGTGGACCCTGTAGAAAATTAAAGTCAGAAGATGAATTTTTATTGGTGCTTATGAAACTTAGATTAGGACTACTATATAATGATTTGGCAGATGTGTTTGGTGTGTCAGTTGGTTTATGTTCAAAAATATTTGGATCATGGATCAGGGCTATGTCCCAGTGTTTAAAGTCCATAGTTTTTATGCCTGACCAAGAAAGAATCAGAGAAAATCTTCCTGATAAATTTAATGAGTTTCGTGATGTTGTTGGCATAATTGATTGCTCTGAGATTTTCTTAGAAACGCCAAAAGACCTGGAATTACAATCAGCCACATGGTCAGAGTACAAACACCATAACACAGTAAAATTCCTAATCTCAGTTACACCAAATTCATTTATTACTTTTATGTCGGAGCTATACACAAGAAGAATATCAGACAAAGCCATTACGATAGATTCTAATTATTTAGACAGTGTTCCTCCTTACTCGAGAATTATGGCTGATAAAGGTTTTAATATTTCAAAAGAGTGTGCTTCTAATCGAATTTATTTAACAGTGCCACCTGGTAAACGTGGAACTTCTCAGATGACGCCACAAGAAATAAAGAAAACAAGTCAAGTAGCTAAGGTTCGAATCCTTGTGGAACAAGTTATTAGACGGGTGAAGACGTTTCGAATAATAGCAAATGAATTACCATTAACATTGTTGTCTCACTTACACGATATTTTGATATGTGCTGCATTGGCTAACTTGAAAAACCCTATTATGAAAATTTAAACATTTTATAGCATGGAATCTTTTATATGTCATTTCATTCCTTGAGATAAACCTGTGGTCTGGTTGTTTAGGTTTTTATGTACAGATAAGAACTAAGTTTTGCCTTTTTTCAAATTGCTTCTTTATAAGAAACTGTGTCTTCTTTTATGTACAAATATATATACTAAACATTCTTTTAACACATGTATAATTAACACAACATAAAGCAAATCCAGTAGTAAATTTATCTTTAAATTTTTTTTACTTAGAAATCACAATTTTGATGATATCTGCTTTTAAAATGTCATTTATTAAGTCTTGTTGAAATGACTCAACTTTATAATTTGTGATATTCGGTTTTTTTACGACTTTCAGTGTTTCGTCTGTTACTATACTAGTCAAGAGAAGTTCTGGAACAACGTACTTTTCCCAACAGAAAGTTAGGTTTGCTTGTAATAAACACCAAAAATATCTGTCAAACTGGATCCTTTCTAACTGAAATCCCTCTGAAGTGAACACAAAAAAGTCTCCATACAAACACTGGGTAACTGCCATTTGTCCCTGAATTTGGAAATAATATTCACTACTTGTTTTCAGCCTATTTTTCATGCCATTGTTTTCTAAGTGACTATAGTTGTTGTGAGTTGGAAGCTGACCAATAAGTTTTGCAGGACACTTAATTTCCACAACACCTTTTCCATGACAGGAACATTCTATTTCCAGGTCTGGGGAAACACTAATAAAAGGATGTGTATTAGATATGGTCATACCAGGACACATTTTTGTGTATTTTTTTTACTTCTTGTTGATATTTTTTCTTCGCATGATATTCAGTTGCAATACCATGCTTCATTTGCCAAGTTTGAAAGGGTGATGAATATCCCAATATTTCAGAAATTAATTTTGTATGGTCCTCATTGTTATTTTGTTTTAATGTGTTTATTCGAGTATATATTCGTTTGAACTTTGATGCAGTCAGTCTTCCCTTTCTCTGGTTAATCCAGACAGTAGAACCACTCTGGTTTATTGTGCTTGCATACACAGAATTGATTTGACTAGCACTTAAGCTAAAACACTCAGTAAATTTATTTACAACATCTGCTGTAATTTCTGTTTAATGACAAAATCGACATTAGATTTATCCAGCATGATACTGGCAAAGCAGCTTTCTGGAACTAATTTTTTTGTCCTTCCATATATATCAGCCCTCATTTGTTTTTCGTTTCGCAGATATTCCTTATTTTTTTCATGTGCTGGACTAAAAAGCAACTTGCGTTTCTGTACCTCTTTTGCTTCTGTGTCATTTTTTTGATGTAAATTTTTTGCTGTATCTGTGTTGTTTTAATAAAAAGTTTGAAAGTTTTCCTGGTTGAATTTGTTTTTTCTTTGAGGGAACATTCCATTGGGATAGCTGCATTGTGCATGTAGGATGTGTTACTCCAGTGATTACAGCTGCTTCAATGCGAAATAACATGCCTGCAACATGATTACAACTTCCTTAAAAAAACATAAAAAACATTTAATCCTTTGGTGTTTAATATTTTTAACCACACAAAAATGTAAACAAATACACTGATTGGCCGGTTGCTTATTTTCTAAAATTCTAATTGGCTCGTTAACTTAGAAAACAAAAGCTGATTGGTCGGGGTTTTTTTTATTTCAAGCTGTTCTCCGTTGTGCGTACTTATTATTATTATCGTGCTGTTTTTATATCGTATTTTGAAGATCAATGGAGAAGTGTTGATTCTTAGAAACAAAAAAAAACAAGCTTGTTGTGGAAATAAAACTTCAAGTAGCACACTCAAGAATTATGTTTATTTGGTCTACTTTAAGTCTTATTTACTAGTTATTTATTCGTACATATTAATACAAGGAAAAGAGCAAGATTGAAACAAATCTTGTAGAGGTTATTTACCTAGCAAGCCTGCTGTACATGTACAGTACCCTGTGATAATTTTTCCTCCAGGAATAATCCCAATGTCTTTCTCCACAACTAACCAAACATCGTATTGCTTCGCAGATACCCTTTGTGACGGTAAACACTTTGCTTTGAATAAACAATACTTTGAAGAAATCTTGTTATTAATCTGAATCTCTCCTACGAAACCGTTTGAGAAATAGCGATAGGCCTTTCCCTCTTTGTACTCGCACTCCAGACGTTGCCACAGATTACTACGAGATATAACCTCCAAATAATATCGAGATATGTCCATTATATACAATTTTGGCCAAGTACATATGCCCTCTTTTTCACCAACCCATCCATCTTTCACTGTCATTGGATCAGGCAATAAAATATCATCAAACTTTTTTTTGTACTCATTGAGTAAAGAGCGCTCTCTGTGTTCCAATTCTGTATCAACTGGACATCCTTCTTCGTACGCAGCGTAAGCTCTGTAAAGATAAATGTTAAAACTAGAAAAAGGTATTGGCAGAATAATACCCTTGGCTGATAAGAGCTATAGCTAGCTAGCTACAGCGAATAAAATCTAGTTTATATCGAAGAACGATTTTCTTACCTTGCAACCAGTGTTTCGATGCTTCCCACAGTAGATTTTTTCCGTAAGGACAAGTACTTTTTTAATGCCAAAGAACTGAACAACTTAAAGTCTTCTATAGTTAAGATTTCTTGAAGATTTTCTTCATTATCCATCTGTAACCACACGTGTCTCACTTAATTAATTTTGTTTTGGTCGAAATTTTTAAATTCCCGCAAAAACAGTGTGTAATTTGCAGAACGCTTTTAAAACTAGAAAAAGGTGTATTATGAGATAACAGAAACGTGTTTTATCTATTTTTACTTTAACGTTAAATAAGAGCAATTTAAAATTCCAATGGTCATGACGACGTCATAGTTGCGTTAGGCTTCCCATATTATACTCATAGTTAGTATGTAATTAACAAAATTAGGACCAGCAAAGGTAGCAGGTGCCAGTCTGTCTGTAACAGGCAAAGTGGATAAGTTCATTTTCCTTTGATGTTGCCGAAAACTTATGTCTCAAATGTTAAAATTTCTGACGTTATGGCGCGATGTCAATAACACTACTTTAACATCAATATCTTATATTAAATTATTGAAGCCATTACAGTGCACTTAAAACTTTGAGGCCAAATAACTTGGAAACGAGGTGGTGCCGTCAGTCATTTTTCACCGCGTGGGTAACTAGGGACCACCTGGGACCAATTTGGGTAAGTTTCCCAAACCTGGGTCCCCAAATCCGTTTAGGAATGGACGGGTTGTTGACGTCATCAAAAAACCTTTAAACCCGAATATCTCTGCAACAGTTTGTCAAAGATACATGATCCTGTACATTTTCTTGATAAGCGTTTCAATATCTATATGATGAAGGCAACAGGTATATAAATTTCTAAAGAAGATTTTTTGGTACTTTAGGGGACTTTGCTGACGTCAGCAAAATTTTAAAACCCTTATATCTCCTTACGCGTTCGTCGAAAACATATGATCCTATACATTATTTTGATCAGCGTTTCAATTCTCTACACATTAGAGGCAACGGACAAACTAAATTTCGCAAAAAAAATTTTGTATACGCACTGCTGATGTCAGCAAAACACTTTAAACAACCTATTCTTCTGCCTCAGTGGATTTTTCCACGGGCTTTATCGACTAGTACATAATAAATTAATAATAGCTTCCATATGATATGTTACTTCATTAAAACCACATTACCAATACGCATCTATTACGTCAAAAAATGAACTTTGTACTCGAAAAATGGAAATTTGTAAATGCTTGTATTTCGCTCAGTTTACATTAACTTTTTGAAAATTATTTTTTGTTTAAAACTTCTGTTCCCCTTTAAAATAATTGTCATTTTTGACATTATTGTCAAAGATTTTTTATCTTATACTTTAAAAATGAACCTTGAAAAAATGAAAAATTTTGCAGGTATTAATTTTTGCGGATTGGAAAATTCTAAACATTTTGCGGTTACAAATTTTCGCGGTTTTAGACATAAAACCATTAGGGTAATTAAACTTAGAATATCGAACTACTGGATATCAAATATCAATCAGTTTAAGGTATAACAGAACAACTAAGAATATCATATGATATCAATATTTTCTTTGAAAAAGCTGCTTACGGGAGAGACCGGTTTACCGTGGCTTGTTTTCGGGCTGTAGTTTGTCTCGATTGGTCAAAGGGTATGCTTTGCAACATTATAAAAATGTGCTTTGCGAAATATTAAAAAGTTTACAGTTGTGTAGTGAGCTAGAGCAGAGTAAACGAAACAGTACAAAAACTTTTTTTTAAAAGTCATGCCTTTCGCAGGAAACTTGTCCGAACAAGGAAGAAGATTTCATCTATAGGTATGATGGGATTAACTAAGAAGCTAGTTCCATAGTTAGCAGCTATTTTAAGCTTCAAAGATTTTCTAACTTGCTAGCTAATAGCTATCAAGTTATAGCTACATGTCTTAACAGGTTCAGTTGTTTGCTCATTTTCTGTTTAGAAAATAAAGAAAATAGGGTGAATTTAATGTTGTTATTCCTACCATCTGAAATCAAATGCATCATGTGGTTTTACTGTTTTATACGACTAAATTGAAGTTGTGTTATGTTCCCCTTCAAAAATCGACCATGAGCAACATAAATATCTGGAACTTTTTTGTTACTCCATCAGGAAAGTATTTCTCTATCGTGAAGCCAAAAATAAGAAATTGCATTTGTACAGTTTTCCATCCAAAATTGCACCTTAGCTATAAATATCTTAAATCGAGTTGGTGTCTTAAAAAAAACCTTGCTTACAAGGGGAAAAATTTACTAGCAAGATCTGAAACTCTGTTCTGTTTCGATTCCCAATTTTGTTGCTAGAAAAAATGTCTTGGTAGTGTTACCATTTTTAGGTTCAGTTTCACTTCAAGCTGGAACAATTATTTCGTAAATCACTTCTATGCTGCGATTTGCAAATTATTTTTAAATCTTCTGCACGATTAGGTTCATCTTTTAGGTTTGAAGATAAACTCCCCAAGTTACATAAGTAATTCTCTTTCTTATTGCAGTTATCTCGATCCCTTGGATACACACCTGATAAAAACTCATCAAATACTAGAACACGCTCTTCCTGAAAGAATTATGAAAGCTCGGAGGTGGGCAGCTAAGAACAGTTAAGGATACTGTAAGGGTAAGACACACATTCAGTATATTCATTATTTCTCAAAAATTATGTTTTTTCTTCAAAATTATTTATTGAATATAAAAGCAAATTAAATTGTCTATTAGGATAATATAAATATGAAATTAATTTTTTTTTTCCAGGTAGCCATAAATCCACATCCTTGTTTTTCACTAAAACGTCCAAAACTCCCCTCCGTTTTATTTTTTTTCTGCGTCATATTTATCAATCACTTTAGCATTACCATAGCAACACTAATTCGTCACATTTTTTTGAAAAAGCGTGTCGTTCGTTTTTTATTTAAAAATTTGTGAAAAAATGAATTTTCGCTCGCTCTTTTGTGTTTTAAGCTGTCTATTTCTTTAAATAATCAAAATATACATAAAATGTGACAAAGTCATTTGCAGCAGGTATTGATGAGCACGTGTGCAAAGTTTTGTTGAGTTTCTCCATCGTGGAGGGGAGTTTCGGACATTTTAAGTCATGTATACATCGTGAAAAACGAACATCTAAAATTCGTCGTAAAAGAGTTTTTTGCAACCTGACCTTTACAACAATAGCCTAATCAAAGATGTGCAGGTGTTAAGCGAACTACCGATAACTTATTAAATATTTATAAGTTGGTAGAGAATATCAAACTCCACATATTTTTGAAAAAAAAATTATATTTATACCATTACAGTATCCTTAATCGAAAACTAAAAGATACCGCACGAAATAATTCACTTTATATAATTGTATTGAGTGACATCTATCATGTTATTTTTCTGTGAAAAAGATCCTTGCACTTAAAAATAGTTTGGTTTATTGCAAGCTATTTTCCATATTTTAAACTTCCTAACTACGTGAATAACTGAATATCTGGTGCTTATTTATAATTTCAACATTGACCCGCAGCACTTTTTCGGCAGATGCGCTGAATTTAACACGGGTGCTTATATGAAATAAAAGGAATAAAACTTTTACATTTCATATATACAATATGTATTACACGATTGTCAATACAATTGTCATAATAATATTGTAATACTAGTCGATAAAGCCCGTGGAGAAATCCACTTAGGCAAAAGGTCAATAAAAAGAAAGTTGTTTTAGATGTTTTAGTGCAGATAAAAAAATTCGCGAAATTTGTTTATTCTTTGTCTGTAATGTGTAGAGGTTGAAACGCTGGTCAAAATAATGTACAGGATCATATGTTCTCGACGAACGCCTAAGGAGATATCAGGGATTAAAAATTTTGCTGACGTCAGCAAAGACCTGTCGAAACCTTAAAAATATTTTTTAGAAATTTGTATACCTGTTGCCTTCATCGTATAGATCTTGAAACGCTGATCAAGAAAATGTATAGGATCATGTACTTTTGATAAACGGTTGCAGAGATATTAGGGTTTGAAGGTTTTTTGATGACGTCATCAACCCGTCCATTCCGAAACGGATTCGGGGACCCAGGTTCGGGAAAATTACCCAAATTGGTCCTAGGTGGTCCCTAGTTACCCATGCGGTGAAAAATCATTGACGTCACCACCTCGTTTCGAAGTTATTTGGCCTCAAAGTTTTAAGTGCGCTGTAATGGCTTCATTAATTTAATATAGGATATTGACGTTAAAGTAGTGTTATTGACGTCGCGCCGTAACGTCATAAAATTTAACATTTGAGACATACTTTTTTCGGCGACATCAAAGGAAAATGAGGATATCCACTATGACCGTCACATACACTCCATATTATTATATAAGATATTGCTGTAATAATATTGTCATTCCATCCTCTTCCAATAAGCACTACTTATGTCGTACACTCTAGTGAATTTAGAATTGCTCTGGTATTTACTGGCAAAAAGTCTTTGGCAATTTTAAATCTCAGTCTACCTGGGCTTTCCGTTTCAGCATTTGGCCCTGAAATAAATAAATAAATAAATAAGTGCGCGCTTGCGTGATTTCTATCATAAGACCAGGTCCGAGGCTACACTGGCTCATACTACCTTGGCCAGTAGGTGTTTCAGCTTGCACACGTCCGGCTTCTCTCATTCCTCTAGCCATTGTTAGACCCTTTTTAAAACTACACTGTGTCTTATGTCAGTAATTTTAATGAGAGGGTGGAGCTGGATAGATTGCGATGGTATATAGCCGCCAAACTTTGCGTTAAATGTGTGAATTGAGATGGCTTCTCTCATTCTTCAAAGCATTGTTACACTTTTTTAAAATTACACTGTGTCTTATGTAAGTAATCTTAATGCAAGAGTTTAGTTGGATAGATATATTTTAGTACGGGACAGTAATGTATGGATTACGATTTAACAATGGTACGCCAAACTTTGCGTTGGATACATATGTGAATGGAAACGGCTTTTCCCAATTTTCTCAACATTGTCAGACACCTTTGGATATATATAATTTAGTAGGAGTCAGTAATTTTGCGCAAAACTTATAAGAAAAAGCTTCAGCACATCAAAGAAAATAAATTTGGGAAAAGTTAATATGAAGGCAAGGTAAAGTAAATGTCATATGAACCAAGGGACTGTTAAAACGCAAACATATAACAAACGCATTATACATGTTGGTCAATAATTAACAGAACACGCAGAGAGCAATGAGGTGTATATTTATTTACTTTTTTAAAAAGTACATATTCCTCCTTTTAATGTTTTACAAACAATACACCCTTCTGGCTTGAAGCATAAAAAATGAACACACACAAATACACGTTCGACATCAATATTTTTTAAGCCATTACACATTTCCAATTTAAAACAATCACTAAGCTTATTTTAGCTTCAATTCGAATTCCAAAAAAGCATATTGTACAGAAGCTTTGTCGAAACAGTCAAAAATATTGATATTACACTTGTAAGAAAATAACATACACCAGAGAAAGGTTTAAAAAGGTTTTTCCTTTCAAAGGAATTAAGCTTTAAAACGAATTCCCAATTTTAAACTCATGGATAAACTTTGGCAAAAAACCTATAAATTGCAAAAAATGGTGAAACTTTCTCTGGCATAAATTAGGGTACTTGAAGTGCAGAAACTTTCACAGACAGAAACTTTAGTCAGTCGAAAAATTACCTTAGCGAACATTACCTTTTGTAAATGAGCCATATTAAAAGAATTCGAAAACATGAACTTTTGCTATTGGATGCTCTTGGAAAATTTTGCAAACATTATTTTTTTCTAATCGATGCTCTTGGGAAACTTTGCAACATTAACTTTCGTAATTTGGCCAAAATTTACACATGACACTACCTCTACTGTTTTATAAATAAACTGCACTGCCCCAACAAAAATGTCAATTCCTTCTTGGGATAACTGTCTGGTAACATTAACGGTTGTTGTTAAGTCTTGCAACTGCGCATTTGTTAATGGTGCAGTATATCGCAGTAACACTATTTTAATAATATCGGGTTCTTCCAAACCGTTTTCCTCAATAAATTGATTTACAACATCATCAACACTAGCTAGATTTCTTCGAAATGGCAGCATTGTTTTGATCATGATGCTGGACACTCCCTGCATACTACAGTTGGCAGGGTGTCTGGTAACGCTCTATTCGTATACCATGTGAGTTATGGGTCATTGTCCACGATTGAAGGGTTTGCTGTATAAGTGGTGCATAAACATTTTGTAAAGCAAACATATGAACACTATTCTGGATATCGAGCACTCTATGATGTTCCATATGATAAAAAAGTTTGTAATACCGATCCAGGCATTTACAATATACATCTCTCCACAAACGTCCAATGCGCTGGTTATGCACTGATCTACCATGCATTAAGCTGTCACGATTCTCCCCATTTATCATATTCATCAACGTCGACAAATGGTTAAATTTTGACCCACCATCAACTCTAACACGACTGTGGAAGCCATATCCAAGAATTGCCGTTACAAATGATTGTAAATCTCTTGAAGCATAATTGCTTGTAGAAACATGTTAGAGCAGGTACAAGACGAAAATAACAAAATAATATTATAAATGGAAGTAAAAAAGATTCTAAAGTATGGTTACATTATTCAAATAAAAAAATCAATGCAAAAAAACTGGTAATTCTCTGTTTTGTCCTTTTCTGTAATAACAGGAAATGGAATAGAATTGCCACAAGCAAAGTAGAATGATTTGAAATATGGAAAAGGGTATGAAAATAGTGAAAATGATGGAAGTCTGAATTTAGGGCATAAAACTTTCATTAATAATGAATGTCAAACTATATATATAATGAATAAATTTTCAAAAAGCAAAAACATTTGTAAAAAGACTAAAAATTTCACAAAATTGCAAATGTTTGTGCCCATGCAAGTTTGCATATTCACTTTTCAAGGTAGCTAGCGGACACTTTTATGGTCGATGACATCTTACAAGCACAAAATCCATCGAAATAATGAACCAATGGCTGGAAACAGGAGATTTATCTATTGGCTATACGTTGGAACTATTTTCCAAACATTGCTGGACCCCTACCAGTCACAACAAGATGCAGGCGCTGCATAAACTATCTCGCTATTAAAAATGCACAACTATGAAACATCGACAATGCGACCCAATTCTACAATTTCTGCTAACAAAAAATACAGCCTATCATTCATGGTTTATGGTCTTAAACGGCATTTAGGTGACAAAAAATTAACACTTTGATGTGACTATCATGTTCAGTATATACTTTTCTTGTTAACTGAGCCAAATTTTGTCGAAAATAAAGTAGTTTTAATTTTTGGGCAAATTTTGATCTAAAATGACATTTAGGTGACAAAAAATCCAAATTTTGATGTCACCATCATCTTCAGCATACTTTTCTTGTTAACTGAGCCAAATTTTGTCGAAAATAAAGTAGTTTTAATTTTTGGACTAATTTTGGCCTAAAATGATATTTAGGTGATAAAAAATCAAAGTTTTGATGTCACCATCATGTTCAGCATACTTTATTTGTTAAATGTGCCAAATTTTGTCGAAAATGAAGTAGTTTTAATTTTCGGACCAATTTTGGCCTAAAATGACATTTAGGTGACAAAAAATCCAAATTTTGATGTCACTATCATCTTCAGCATACTTTTCTTGTTAACTGAGCCAAATTTTGTCGAAAATAAAGTAGTTTTAATTTTTGGACTAATTTTGGCCTAAAATGACATTTAGGTGACAAGAAATCCAAATTTTGATGTCACCATCATGTTCAGCATACCTTTCTTATTAACTGAGCCAAATTTTGTCGAAAGTAAAGTAGTTTTAATTTTCGGACCAATTTTGGCCTAAAATGACATTTAGGTGACAAAAAATCAAAGTTTTGATGTCACCATCATGTTCAGCATACTGTATTTGTTAACTGTGCCAAATTTGGTCGAAAACAAATACCAATTTTGGTCTGAAACGTCATTTAGATGACTTCTAAGTACGAGAGTTTAGGTACGAAGTTTAAATCTGTGACGTTGCAATTGACCATTTGGGACATAGTTAGCCAGTTACGAGTTGGAAACCAATACTATCCTCGCAGGCGAGATAATAATAACTCATTCTTTGCAGAGTGCTAGTTGAGTTCAATTATGGACACATGCGTTCAATTACGAACGAGACGTTGGAACACATACACATGGTCACTAAAAGTCTGTCATATACATTTATTATGTTAGTATAGCTATTATATAATAAAAATAATAAAAATTAAAATAATTACCTCGATTAAAAAGGGATAAAAAGATTTGTTGAGCACGATTAAAAATCAACGAAAAAAAGTGAGTTTTTAAAATCCATTGTTTAGTTATGTGGTAAAATGTTTATTATACTTCTTCGTAACGTTTACCATTGCGGCTATGCTATGTATGGTCTGACCATAAATAGAGATGTTTATTATATCTCTATGGTCTGACGTGACTGTGAAAGCAAGACAATAAACAAAGATATCACATTTGCTTTATAAACTGAGAAAAATATGGTGGTGATGTGCCTAGTTTCCAGCTGATTCTAATGATAATCTGGGTTTATCGTATGGTATACCTAGTATATCATTTAATATACCAAGTTTATCATTTGATAAACTTAGTATATCATTTGATAAACTTAGTATATCATAAATGTGACTTTCTGCTTCCATATAAGGCCGGCAAAATTTTGCCGTTCTACAACGAAAATGAGGTTGGTGAAGCCAATTTGGAGGCACTTCAGGGGTCGGCACGTTATATTCTCCTTTACTCTGGGGATTAAAATTAAAATATCATTATAATATCTTTTGCGGACGTGTTATTCTTCCTTTTCATTAACAACTTTGACTTAGAGCAGCAAAGTCGATTTTAAAAGGTCTGAAATAACTTAAGATGCGAATTCTACGTAACAGATTAAAATGGAGTGAAGTGGTTTTCCTTTTTCTACAACAAACGATGTATTAAAAACTTAACATTAATTTTTTTTCTCACTTTTTTTAGCTAACAGAAAATACAAAAATCATGTCTTAATCTCCACTCCCAGAGGAAGAATCAGTAGACCGTTTTTAAAGCCTCTTGCTATTAGGGCAGCGAAAACAAACATTCTGGAGCAATCTGAATGCTGACATGAATTGACAGGGCTAATTTTAGTTTTCTCCTAAAAGACGAGCGCATACCAGCGCTTCAAATGTTTTCAAACCTGACGATTGTAAGTAACAATCAAAATCCTGACGATTATACTTTCCTAAGAAACGTAATGATCACGCACCCTGGAAATAACAATAATTTTTGTTCTATTGTGAAGAAATTAACAAACAAAAGCCTTTTTAAAACCAACCGGTACATCCTAGCTAATCCACCGACTCTTGACCCAGATAAATAATTACGTAGACAAGATATATCATCAACATGGCCCCTTCGTTTTATGTAACCGCGGATTACAGCTGATTACCTAGCCATGCGATCCTTTACTGGTGCGGAGATGAACACGGATGAGATACGGATGAAACAATTGCATAATTGCACTTAAAAGCTCAACAGGCAATGCCAACAATGTAATTGTTGGCATTATTCCATTTAAAATTATTTTTTAATTTCGTAACTAATATACCTTGACGGAAGAAATTTTTGCGCAATTTCTAGAATAATCACACAATGACCTATTTTTTCTTGTTTGGTGCTTCTTCTACAGTGCAAATTATAACGTAATTGCACTCTGCGTAGTGCAATTATTCCTTAATTGCACTCTAGAATCTTAACTGCACTCTTTAAGGAGCGCCGATAATTTAAATATTTATTTTCTTGCGTTTTATGATAAGTCAAAAAAAGATATCTTTACAATGAATCGAACTAATTATAAATCGGGTAATAAAAAAATCAAAACATTGAAATTGACATCCTGTGCCACTCTTACAAAAATAGTTCATTGTGTGATTAGCTCGTAATCGAACGTTTACTCCTGCAATTGGAAATAATCGAACTCGTAATTTTTTTGCTTTTTAAATTTATCCTCGTCCTAACGGACTCGGAAAATTAAAAGCAAAAAAAAAATACTTGTTCGATTATTTCCTAATTGCACTCGTAAACGTGCGATTACATATGCAAATTAAGCAATTCACAATCTTTTCTTCCGCAATTCAAATAAAAAAATAAAAATCGCAATCTAATTTTATCGATTTCCAAGAAAAAGACGAGCTACTTCTGTTGTGTTATATGAAGGTTTACAGGGGAATTCCCCTTAATTAGTTGCATCAAAAGAATTTTTTAAAGCAACAAATCTTAATGATTAAGATCAAAAAATTTATCAAGCAATTTCGTGGAAAAATTCATAGATCATTGCTTCAATTCGCAATTATAAATTTCGCAATTTCTTGACACAATACCAGTCCGCAATCTTTAATTCCGCATTTGATGATTGTATCACCAATTCGCAATCTTTAGTTTTGCAATTTACGATTTTTTCGACCATGAATTCACAATCTTTAATTCCGCAATCTTTTCTTGGGCAAACTTTTCTTTACTTAAGGTATGTTAACGAATTATTAGGAAAAAAATTAGAGTACTAAGTTTGGAAATCAACATCGCTCAGCTAGCCATACATTTTGTAAACTGGGGGAGCAGCTATTATCCCCTTTCTCAGAATGCACGAGAGCGATCGCTCGCCCCTTATTGATAGGCTTGAAGATGTCACTTTGAACCTATACTTTGAATGCCAGGATCATAGCAATACTGGCATAATCTAGATGACAAAACCTTGAGACCTTTTATGTTCTCTTTTGCCCAACTGAACAGTTCATGTGGAGTTTAAATCTGGTTGGTAATGGTTACTTTTTTGTTATGATTGTAAAAGTTTGTTTATGTTTTATGTCTACCATCTTGTCTCACTGTGTTGTCTACCATCTTTGTTTACATCAGTGCTTGTTGTCTCATTCATCTCTGTAACATTGTCTCAGTTATCCATAATGTCTGAATGTATATATATGGGATGCTAGATCAAGAATAGACTCTCTATGTAAGCAATGCTACTTGTTACTGAACACAACATGGTGTCGGAAGTGGGATCAACCTAACTTATACAAATATGGAATTCACTCCACCTGAACATATGACCTTTGATGGGAACTTGAGGGAACACTGGAAGAAATGGAAACAAGAACTGGAATTCTACCTAGTGGCTACAGAAAAGGATAGCAAGTCAATGAAAGTTAAGTCAAGTATTTTGTTAACATGCATAGGTCCACAAGGAAGAGAAATTTATAACACATTTTCATTTAACGATGATGAAGAGGCTATGGACTTTGACCTAATTATAAATAAATTTAATGAATACTGCTTGCCAAAAAGGAATCTTACTCTATTAAGACACAAGTTCTTCACATACAAACAGAAAGAAGGACAATCATTTGCTGAATTTGTTATACAACTCAAAAAACTCTCAAAAGATTGTGAATTTAATGACTTAAGAGAATCTCTAATAAGAGATGTTATAATTGTAGGTGTAAGTGATGATCGACTAAGAGAGAGAATGTTGAGAGAACCTGACCTAAACCTAGACAAGGCTTTGCAACTAGGGAACTCTGCTGAACAAACAAAAATCCATGTCAAAGAACTGAAACAAGAACAGTCTGATATAAACGTAATACAGAAAGTAAGACCTCAGTTGTTAAGGGACAATCCTAAGGTCGAATTCATTCGTAATTGTCGATACTGTGGCAGACAACATAAAAAAGGGGCGTGTCCAGCATATGGTCAAAGGTGTAAAAAGTGCAACAAACTTAACCATTTTGCTTTTGTTTGCTTGTCAAAGTCTGTTAACATTATAGATCAACAACAACATCAAGATAACAATGAAGATGATTCATTCCACATCATCACAATAGATGCCAAACCAGACTCAAAAGCCTTTATTGTCAACACCATATCAACAGACACATGGAGCATCGATCTATTGGCTAACGACACAAATATGCAATTCAAAATTGACACTGGGGCTCAGGTGAATGTGATATCTGATAAAACGTACAAACAGCTGTTGAAACGCCCAACAATGAAAGAATCGACAATCAAGCTGACAGCATATAATGGATCTGAAATTCCTGTAACAGGACAATGTCTACTAAATGTTCGATATGCTGATAGGGTCTACCCATTGTTATTTATTATTGTCGGCACTGACTCTGCTTCAATACTTGGACTTAAAGCAAGTGAAAGATTGAATTTAATCCAACGAATTCATGAAATTTATATTCCCGACAATGACATTTTAGAAATGTTTGACGACTGCTTTGATGAAATTGGCACGTTGCCAAAAGTACATCACATCACTGTTGATAAACACGTTACTCCGACTGTCCATGCAGCAAGGAAGATTCCAATCGCGTTAAGAGACAAACTCAAAGTAGAACTCGATCGAAATGATACACTTGGACATTATAGAGCCAATCACAGAACCAACAGAATGGGTAAGCCAACTAGTGATCGTAGAGAAATCAAATGGTAAGCTAAGGATATGCCTTGACCCAAGAGACTTAAACAAAGCCATTAAGAGGCATCACTATAAGCTACCTACAGCTGAAGAACTGTTCGCAGAAATGACAGGTGCTCAATACTTCACAAAACTTGATGCAAGCAATGGTTACTGGCAAAAAAAAGTTGATGATGAATCTTCGAAATTACTTACATTTTCAACTCCGTTTGGCAGATATCGTTTTAAGCGTCTCCCATTTGGAATCCATAGTGCGAGTGAAGTATTTCAACAAAATATAGCTGAGATAATTGAAGGATGTCCTGGCTCACGAAATAGCCAAGATGACATTATTATATGGGGCTCAACAAAAGAAGAGTTAAGTAATCGAACTATGAAGGTTTTAGAGAAAGTGAGAAATTCTGGACTTAAACTGAACAAGTCAAAGTGCATCATTGGTGCTGAATCTGTTACATTCCTTGGTCACAAAATCTCTGCAAGCGGTGTTTCTCCAGACCCTGCAAAGGTAAAAGCCATCAATGACATTCCACAACCAACATGTAAAGGAGATCTACAACGTTTTCTTGGTATGACCGCTTATCTTGCTAAATTCATCCCCAATTTATCAAACGAAACTTCAATGTTACGAGACCTTTTAAAAAATGAAACAGTATGGGACTTCACAAGCCATCACCTTGAGCAATTTAATAATATCAAATCTTTAATAAGCAGAGACATTTCTTTGAAATTCTTTGACCCAAAACTGCCTACAAAAATCACATGCGATTCTTCAAAATATGGATTGGGTGCAACCCTTGAACAGCAGCATCACAATGGTTGGCAACCCATAGCATTCAAGTCACGATCATGCACGAATGCCGAACAACACTATAGTACACTGGAAAGAGAAACACTTGCAATAGTGTTTGGATGTACTACATTCCATGAATATTTGTATGGTCGAACATTTTCAGTTGACAGCGATCATAAATCATTAAAAAGCATTTTCAAATACAACATTAACAGTGCACCACCTCGGATACAAAGATTTTTGTTGCAGCTGCAGAAATACGATTTCACAGTTAATTACGTTCCTGGAAAAGAATTAATAATTTCAGACACTCTTAGTCGTGCACCATCGAAAATTCAAGTTGCTGAGATTTGCGAACATGAAATCATCGCTCAAGTTGATTCTGTTATCTCAAGTCTACCAATTAGTGACAACAAATTAAAACTCATTCAAGAGGAAACATCTGCTGACAACACAATGCAAGAACTTTGTCGGACCATACTTAATGGTTGGCCATCTAATCGATCATGTGTAACGAATGAACTCAAACCATATTTCAACCATCGCCATGAACTTAGTGTTGTCAATGGTATCATAATGAAAGGAACTCGTATTGTCATTCCTCTCTCACTCAGACCTGAAATGAAGCGCATTCTTCACATTGGACATCTTGGAATAGAGCGAACAAAAATCAATGCACGCACTGCACTCTTTTGGCCTCATCTTAATGAAGAAATAGAAGACATGATTAGTAGTTGTGACACATGCCAAATATTTCGAAATAAACAATGCAAAGAGACTTTGATTCAGCATGAGGTTCCTAGTGAGGCCTGGGTGAAGGTGGGTACTGATCTCTTTACTCTCTTTAATAAACTCTTTCTTGTCATCGTAGATTACACTAGCAAATATTTCGAAGTGGTTCAACTTCCTAATGGCAAAGCATCAACCGTCATCAATTTTACGAAAGGCATATTTGCCCGTCATGGAATTCCAGCCGAAGTTGTTAGCGATAATGGGCCACAATACTCGTCATTCGAATTCAAACGTTTTGCAAGACAATGGGATTTCAAGCATACAACTTCCAGCCCTAAGTTCCCACAAAGCAACGGCCTGGTGGAAAGGACGATACAAACAATAAAACGAACATTTCGAAAATGCAAATCTGATGGTTCTGATCCTCACCTCGCGCTATTGGCATTGCGTACCTCAGTCAATAGTGCTAACTCGTCTGCTGCTTACTCACTCATGAAACGGAACCTACGAACATTGATTCCAACTGTGAATTCAACAAAAAATCAATATGACAAACATGCTCGAGATTTACCAGCATTGAACATTGGTCAAACTGTAAGATTCCATCAAGGAAAGAATTGGGATCGTCTTGGCCAAGTTATGCAGACACATAAAACTCCACGGTCATATATACTTCGAACTGACAAGGATACAACGATCCGTCGTAACCGTCGTGATTTACTTCCATCGAAATCTGAGTTCAAATTGGTCAACGAGAATTATGATGACGAAGAATCAGGCACCATGCAAGAATGCCAACATGGTGAAGAAAACGAATACCCACATGGTGAAGAAAACGAATGCCAATGTGGTGAACAAAACGAAGGTCAACTTGATGAAGAAAACGGAAAAGAAGAGAGAAGAAAATATCATTTCGGGCATACAACTTGATTATAAATAAAATAACCAGAAGCTTAATCATTGTGAAAATCAGAGGGATGTAAAACGATTTTCTTTAAAAACTATATATTCGTCTACACATTCCAGTAGACATCATCAGAGTGTATATTTTACAAATTAAAAGTTAAAATGTTACAGTAAGTAAGCGTTACTATGGATACATATATATTATATAAAAACAGTAATAAAAAATAACGACCTAATTCAACAATTTCAATGGCACTGATTGTTCTTGAACATTCAAGGTTGGTTCAATGGCACTGAATGTTCAAGAACAATCAGTGCCATTGAAATTGTTGAATTAGGTCGTTATTTTTTATTACTGTTTTTATATAATATATATGTATCCATAGTAACGCTTACTTACTGTAACATTTTAACTTTTAATTTGTAAAATATACACTCTGATGATGTCTACTGGAATGTGTAGACGAATATATAGTTTTTAAAGAAAATCGTTTTACATCCCTCTGATTTTCACAATGATTAAGCTTCTGGTTATTTTATTTATAAGAGAGAAGAAACAACGAAAAAATGGAATTCAAAGATACTGTGTCAATGACCGAACCATATAGAACTCGAAGTGGTCGACAAGTTAGAAAACCAGAGCGATTTCGAAAAGACTCTGATTGAACTCTGATTGAACTATAGATTATATATGTAAAAAAAAAAAAAAAAAAAAAAAAAAAATTACAATTTATTATAGTGTGGGAATGTTATGATTGTAAAAGTTTGTTTATGTTTTATGTCTACCATCTTGTCTCACTGTGTTGTCTACCATCTTTGTTTACATCAGTGCTTGTTGTCTCATTCATCTCTGTAACATTGTCTCAGTTATCCATAATGTCTGAATGTATATATATGGGATGCTAGATCAAGAATAGACTCTCTATGTAAGCAATGCTACTTGTTACTGAACACAACTGAACACAACTGGCATGTGCAGCTTTTCTTTGAACGTGTTTAAAAATTGTGCAACATTTTAAAAAATTTATTTTTCAGTTTTTTTACATAAAAGTGCATGAATTAGGCTCACTTTCATACCCAAGTTTAAAATTTTGGAAAGTGACTCAGTTCAATAAAGTCTTTAGGTTCCGTAAGTTTAAAAAGTATTCTAAGTGAAGGTAACAGGTTTAAGTGTGATTTTTGTTTTGTTTATTTGTAAGCTCAGAATGCTCACTTCATTTGTTAGACTAAATACAAAATTAAAATTTGTATCTTTATAAGTTACTCTTGTATTGTTAACAGTGAAATTTATAGCCTTGTATTTCCATATAAATTTAGTTTTTTTTATACATAATATTGAATATATAGCTAGATATTATCTAATTTACTTGAAGCAATTTCAAAAATTTGAGAGAATGTCAAGATCAGTGTATATTATCATTGGAGTAATAAACAATACGATGAAGTGAAAAAACGGGCTTACGACAAAATAAAACTGAAAATATTTATTGCGTAAGCCAGAAATTTTCACAGATAAGATCATATAATACATCCAGTGAGTTAACTATAGACAAGTTTAAAACAAAAAACAAGCATCTTATAACAAGTACAAATTCCGGGTTAACGATCATAAAATCCACAAGACAAGCTTACTATTATGTAAAACGTATCACCAGCTCCATAAGACTAATTTTTTTCAGCTGGATCTATATGTTGTTTATCAAGGATACCAAATAAAAGCAAGGAATAGTTTTTTACTAGAAAAATTGATTGACTTCCACTAATATAGACACACAAATATATATAGACTGAGGCAGTATGCTTCATGCTGTAAACCCAATATTTTCACCCAAAATGTATAGTCTATTTAAAGATTGCAGTGCATATACAACACTGACTTATACTTGCGTTAAAATAAAAATATGCGTAACTACCAGTACATGGAATGAGCAAATATCATAAAAACATAGTAACAATTTAAAACATGAAGTATAATAATATTCACTACAGTGGTTTGGAACCTGTATAAGCCATAATCCTTCACCTACTTATGGAATTTAGGTATTATTTACATGTGAAAAAAGGAATGTCAACTTCATGTTTCATATAAGTTAAAGGGAACCCGAGGTATAAAATGATGTTGGACTTATATTATAGAGCTGAAAAAGTTAGTTAACAAGTCTTTTTAAATTTTTTAAAAAGCTCTTTTCGTTTCCAGTGGATAAAATTAAATAGACTAATTAAGCAAAGTTTGGTCTGTAATTTCAACTGTCATCGCTACTTTCAAGACTTTTAAAGTGCATGTTGATTTTGATATTTTTGTGATAAATGACATCTTCTTTGACCATTTATATATACTAATGTTACGGGTGGTATATGGGTGAAAAGGAAAATACATAATTTTAGAGACACTAGTTTGTCTGTAATTGCTGTTCAAAATTTTTTACAGTTTTCCAGGGTTTTTAGCATTTTAATTATTTAAAACGGAGTGAAGGAAATAAAAAAAATGGTTAAAAATGGAGCTAAATGAACATTTAGCTCATGTTAATTGTGGTGACTGCATTAAACTTTTCTGTTGCCTTGTACATACTAATGTTCTTAGGATCAGAGATAAATAGGGGGCTTGGGGGTTTAAGACATCTTATACAAGGAACTTTATTTTATACGGCTAGCCTCACAAAAATTGACCAATATACTCTGTCTATTATTTCCGGGAGGAGCCATGGCTTCGACGGGAAGTCCTAGTCCAATTTCCCTCACATGGCTTGGGTTAACATTTACTCGGCCATATTGAATCAACGACAAGGGGAATCGAACCCCAGTCTCCCGCAAAGTGTGAGAGTTATAACCACTAAGCTGCGGCACCAATAAATCCAAAAATTGAAATGGACAATGCACAGTGCCAATGTACTCGCTTGTTGGGACAGGGCTGAAAATACCTGTACATTGTCCATTTCAATTATTGGATTTATCAACAACGGTTAGAGCTAAAGATTCCCACCCGCTCTCCCTATACTATTACGGATGCTGCATCTGTTCTGCCAAACTATACCAACATTTCTTATGTTTTTATGTGATGCCACTCTGGTCAACGATGCAGAGTATCAGTGACTCATCACCACATAATGTTCGTCATCACTGCCATTGTTAAAGACAGAGTGTTGATGAATACAGCTTATGACTGGTTTCGATTGGCTTATCACTCACGCATCAAGAAATATGGCGACACTGTTGCTCTAGCTGCCCGGGTTCCTTGAACAACCATTTGGCTTAGAACGTTGTCAAGGTTTTAGTCCATGAGTGGGAGCAAGAGTCCTGGCTAATTACCACTTGCGCGTTTTACTGATGGAGATGTCGGGCTTCCTAAGTCAACCAAAAAATATTGGACGGATACATGTATGTGGCTTGTTTATTATATCATTACTCAATATTATTACTGTATGCTATTATTAGTTTATATTATTATTTATATTGAAGAATAGAAAAAGAATAATGAGTTCCAGGAAGTTTAGTGACCTTCATAGGAGACACTCACAATGGAGTGCAGTCAAGATGTGCATGTCATTATGAGTGTGTCATACCATTCAAGTGCATTATGATAAAGAGAATAATGAGATATGCCTTGTTAAGATTTTATCATTTTATTACCCCTAAAATTGTTTTTAGGCATTATTAAATAAGACTTGATATGATTTTAATGCTCTTTACAAAATACAGGACATTTATCAGTAAATTGTTCAAATACTCTGATAAATTTGTGTCCTGAAATTTTTTTTTACTAAATATACCATTAAAGAGTGCTTTAAATAGGGTAAGGAGATTGAAAACGCAAGGATAACCAAAGAAATGATAATATACTAACAATGTTACTTTCTTATCAAAATCATGTACCACAACAGGTTTTTTTGGTATTTTGACCAACTTAGCTTTTGAAGAACAAGCATACGCAGCATCCCTGAAAATTTTAGAAAACCAGGCGGATTTATAAACAAATTATGAGAAAATTTTGCTTTTTTGCTTTTTTGCCATGTCCAAATCAGTGTCTGATATTTATGAACTTGTCCTTATAGTCTCTGGCATGACTCAATGGAGTTTGACCTAAGATCTTTTGCACTGTCTAGACGGTCTAAAACAAGGCCACCAGTCAGTGAAATTTGAAGATAATCTGAGGTGGGTCACATGGAAACGTCTACTAAACTGGGGATGAGGTGCAAGGTTAACATTGGTTTATCGGCAACAACTTTTAAACAAAGGTAACTAGAAAAAATCTTTTGAAACAGTTAGCTATATACAAAAAGACACTGACCTGTGGAATAGAAGTGTGGAGTATAACAGATCAGAATTACATGGCTAGCTTAGCTAGCTACCCTTAATAACATGGAAAATAAGCACTCTTTAAAAAACAAAAAGAAAGAAGAAGAATAGCTACATATTCTCACATTTGATTTTTTCGCACCTGTCATTCTCTTGGTCCAACTTTTAAAATCACTACAAGCACGGCAGGGTTTTTCAGTCTTTTGATTTCTATCAGCCATGGTCAAGAGGTTAATGAAGAATTTTATAGCGCTGTGCCATCCCGCGATGTCTGTCGACCCATGTCGTCCGATATTTTGAACTGTGGAAAAAAGACAACATGGGCAGCTTTCCGACAATATGGTTGGTAGGGAGAGTATTGCGAAAGGTGAAAAAAGAAAAAGTTTCAATGGTATTGATTGCACCTCTTTGGCAATCTCAGTCATGGTTTCCACTGCTCCTAAAAATGTTAGTTCAAGTACCATTGCTGATTCTAACATCCAAAAATTTACTAACAAACCCGTTGGGGGAACAACACCCCATGTTGTTAAACGGGACACTACATCTAGTAGCATGTCTGATTTCGGGAATAGACCAGCGGGTGGAGCAATTTCAGACATCTCTTCAAAATTATTGGGAAGTTCCCGAAGGCCAGGTACTGAGAGTCATTCTTGGTGTGGTGAACAACAAATTGATCCCACTGACGCACCTTTGAATGTTATCTTATTTATGTCATTTGTTTGATAAGGGCCTAGAATATCGTACCATTAATGTACACAGGTCTACCTTATCGGCGTATCATAAACACATTGACGGTAAAGCAGTTGGCCAGCATCCGAAAATAGTGCAGCTCATGTCAGGCGTGTTCTATACTAGGCCGCCACAACCAAAATACTGTTTCATATGGGATGTAAACACTGTCCTGGATTATATCAAACAGGAATGGGCAGATAAATCTCTATGCATATACCAGTGTCTAACTGACTGTCTTAATATTTTGGGGCCTTGGAGAACAGTGGATAAATCACAATTATTATTGGGTATCATCAAACCACATAACCCAGTTGCATCTTGTTCTGTTGCACGTTGGTTAAAAGATGTACTAAGTCAGGCAGGAATAAATACAAACATTTTTTCAGCTCATTCAACGCGATCTGCTAGCACTGAATATATATAACTGTGAATATGAGTGGTTTATCTGTGAAGGATATACTTCAAAGGGGAAGATGGTCTAGCGAAAATACGTTCACTAAATTCTATAATAAGCCGATTATCACCAAGAACAATAAAAACGCCTTCGAGACAATAGTGCTTCATCAAAAGAAGCTTTGAACATACGATATTAATCTGTAGATCTTATGAAGATTTCACGAAATGAAATTGAAGAATTTCATATGGGCGCGAAGCGCCCGAAATGGAATTCCGATTTCATGAGTGAAATCGGAATAAGATCTACAGATTCCCACCTGCGCCACCCAATGCTTTCATTAGTTAATATCTTTTATTTCTATTAGGTAATCATACACTCCTTGGTAGCCGTGGTGGTGCAAGACATTGACGTGTATATATTTCTGTAATTTTTATTAGGAGTACTGTACGTTAGTTTATTTTGAAATAACTTTCACAATCAAAAACAACTTTCTTGTTTTTTATTCTCAATTTAGCTTGCATAACATCCGGATGTGTCAGATGCGAATGAACTTGATTTAGAAGATGGTAAGTCATTCTGTTGCTACGTGTTTCATTTGTTTTGTTTTTTGACGTATATGTGAACAAAAATCTACGTAACATATGAACAAAAATTCACGTAAGGAGAGATTTTTTACATAAAATTTTCCGTAAGCCTTTATGTAAAATTATACGTACATGTGAATGCGGCTTTACAGTGTTTTTTTTTCATCAAACATTGTAGCTACCTGTGTATTATATCCTTAAAACTGCATTGACATCTATGTACTTTTTTACAGAAGGGCGATCCGAATGTTAATTCATTTTCTATGTTATGTGGCCCATCACATGAGGAATTGCATAATATCTATTTTATTTATAAGAAAATTAACATGAAAGATACATAAGCAAGGAAAAATTGCGCATTGTAGTTAGAGTACAATAAATTACGTTCGAAACTGCTATCTTTGTTCTTAGGGTTTGTCGCTGGCTTTTCAAAATGTATGCTTTTTTTTATGTGCGCTGTCATTGATTTAATTAAAAAAGTTATTTCGATCAATAGATCTATAAAGCAAAAAAATTTAGCTAGAAGATGAAACGTAAAAATCAATAAAAACAACTATTTTTGATTTATATCGTTTTTAAAAAAGAATTTTAGCCTGCTGAAACTCCTTGTAAGCAAATACAAATCTAGCTTCATAAAATTTCAGATCACAAAAAAAATATAACAAACAACCGTTGTAGTTTGGTGAAACTGGCGAAACAAACTGAACATAAAATAATAATTTAAAATAATTTATTTGTAAAAATAATAGGTTTTTGTACCTTTTGTACCGTTGAACAGGGTAGTTCTTTTATCAACACTCAAAAACTAATAATTTACGTACCACTACACTAGACTGGTACCCTTCCGTGCTTCACTAGTCTCGATAGTAAAAACGGCGACAAAAAAAGAAGCCCATTTTAAAGTTCTACCGGCTAAAGCCGTAGAACAATAATGGAAAAGTCAAAATAAGCACCCGAAAGCTTACAAAATTATTCGGAGCGCATTCTGGGGTATTAAAGAAAATTGAATACATAGTGAACAGTCAGAAATGGAAGTCATCTTGGCTTTTACAAGAGCCAAAAAGTAATTCTATGTTTCAGGTTCGGAAGACCTACTGGATAAAAATAACTAACCCTATCCTAATCAAAAATAATCAACCAATTGAGTCGTCAGATATCGAAGAGGAGAGCCAAGAAAAGTTTTGGATCAAAAATGATCAATATTTTCTTAAAATTGAAGATAGAGAAATCCTTAACTCGAAAAGTGCTTGGTTGAATGACCGTATAATGGATGCCGCGCAGAAATTGATATGCAAAACACTTGGCGAAGAAGATAATTATCAATCTGTTTTGAATACTCAAAAGAACACCGCCATCCCTTTTTCATCCTGTATACAAAGACCACATTCAACTGTTACACGACGGAGGTTCGCATTGGTTTTTGAGCTTTTGCTCAAGTGGTCGGATTCAGATTTGCGATAGTTTGAAATCGACTTTGAATCGTGTTTCTAAGAAATCCATCTATTGTCTAAGCATGTAGTTGGTGAATTTCAAAATGCTGCCCTAACATTTCTATCCGTGCAAAAGCAACAGGATGGATTCAATTGTGGAGTCTTCGCTATCGCTTTCGCAGCAGAGATCCTCGATGGTAATTCACCAATGGAAGCAGTGTTTGATATCGCTAACATGAGGAATCACCTCATGATATGTCTTGAACAGCAAACACTAATGCCATTTCCAAAGGTAGTGAATTGATAATCGAGATTTTAAAACACTTTCTGACGTTATTTTTGTTAACTTTAGTTTTTTTTAGGTACATACTTAGTGAGTCTTGAAAGGTACCAGAAAAAATACTTTTTCCTTAGGGTTAACCCACTTTGACGTTATTTTAGTTTCCATTTCTATGAGCAGGTTTGAAGTTTTCATGCTTTTGTATTCTACAACATTTTTTGATCTCTTTTATTTATCAGCAAAAAAAGATTTTTTCATGTCATTGAAAGTAAGCAAACTGAAGGATTTTTCTCATATTACTTTTATACTAAAAATACACACTAAACAACTCTTTCATAAAAGGCATCAAAAATTACCAAGATATTTTTTTTCATTTTGATCTTAGCCTAAAAAACCTTTGTTACGTTTTCTACTCTTTCTATCAATTGTTGACGTTTTTTAGGATTTATAAATAAAAGACACCTTATCTTTACCTTACGGGTACAGTGTCTTTATTCTTTCCTATTTTTATTAATTTGTAACTTTGCTACGATTTCGAGAAAATATATTCTGTACAGTGGAATCCCGTTAAAGCGGACACCATTGGGACCAAAAAAAACTCATTCCACGTAATAATACTACCTCGTAGTGTAGCATTCTTTTTTGAGGAAGAATAATCACCGTGTCGCTGTCGGCAGATACCTTTGCTGTATCTAGTTGTGTATCTAAACATATAAAGTTATGAAACATAACTGTCTGTGAATCCAAAATCGTCTATACATGAGTACACTAACAACACGATAACTAAATAACATTCAGCTTCGTATTTTTTAAAGAAGTGACTATAACATATTGTTTAAATGACTGAAACAAATTGTGGGGGAAGGAAGGGGATTTCTTACGACACTAGACAACAATACGAAAACCCTATTAGGAAACACGTGGGAAACAGCAATATTGCGATTTTTATACTAAAACGACATGAGAATGTAACCTAGCTAACCGCCATCACTGTTGATGTTTTACTGAAGTAACCTACTGCGATACCGGCTGTATCCTTATGAAATAGAATGTATTACAAACAATTACCACTACCACGTGGTACGGATCAAATAAAATGGATATTATTCTATTTGTAACGAATTAACATGTTATGCATAATACTTGTATTATATAACACGCCTGTCAATATAACTCTTGTTATTTCATCAATTTTTGATATCAAACCCCTTATGTTTTTAGTCTTATTTTCGATTTTAATTGCTCCTTTGGCTATTTTATTTCAGTTCGCCCGGCCCTTTGTTGCGCACTTGGCCCTGAACAGACCCTACTCGCCGCGTAGTTCACCAATCAAAAAACATTTTTTTACTCCATCAAATACAGCCAGCTCTGCGGTGGACCCGCGTTTCGAGAGTCCGTATACACGGGAGGGAAGGGTGTATGAGTACCTTCACCATTTCCTTTATCCCTTTACAGTGAAGACTAACGTTGTGCACATTTAACGGCTTTTAGAACTGTACATACACGCTAGCTCGGCCGTTAGCCTAGTTTTCTATTCATCCAGATTACCCCCAGGCGCGCGTGTTCCACGTCTCTAGCACTGCCCCTCTACCTTGTTGTATATTCGCTACTCACAAACTGTACGTTACGTCACTTACCCGAGGCGCAGTGGTGCTCTCGACCAATTAAAATCTCACCATTACAGGTGCCTTTCACCTACCAATTATATTTACCCATGAAATCACGTGACTCAGTCTTCTTTAGCAACGAGAAAGCACATTTTTCCCTTTCCTTTTTCACCTCGCGAATCATCGCACGTGGTTTGTTATCGATTACTTACAAAATCTGTTAATCATGGCCAACAAACAAATCGAGAAGGAAATATATAGAGGTAACCCTTCCGTTATAAACCCTTCAAAATGACCGACCGCTTACGCCAGGTCGGGTTGTTTTGATTCTATCACGGATCAATTTCACTACCCGAGCAGAAAGCGGTATAAGAAACAAGGCCTGTGCGTCTGATGAAGCCCTTGTTTCTTAGGTCATCCCTTTACCCACACAACATCCTTTCACTACATACGATACTTCGAATCCTCCACTGGAGAGTAGGGACACCCAATCAAAAAACAGCGCCTTAGGTTGCAAAAAAGCCGAGAACAGTAATTTATTTTTCATATGACGCAACGCATAAATTATCACGACTATATTTTTGAACATAATTTTCGCAATCTCGGGTACGATGGCCCCTATGGCTCACCTCTCTTCTTAATAAAAACACTTCTCTTCATTCCTTCGAAATCTTCTCTTCCGTTCGAAACACTCTCTTCCAAAGGGAGAAACACTTCTCTTCCATAAACTCAAAAAATTCCCAATATGCCGGACCAATTCTGGTCCGGCACATTGACTGAGCTGAGAAGAGAAAGTTTCCGACCACATGCAGGGAAGTGTTAAGTGCAGAAGAAAAGCGTCAAAATACAGAAGAGAAATGTGAAAATACAGGAGAGAAGTGTGAAAATACAGAAGAGAACTGTTTGGATCATAGACGAGAAGTGCTTTTAAATTGGAAGAAAAGTGAGCCATAGGGGCCATCGTAATAACGCTACAAAAATAACATTTCGGCTAACTTCGTTGAAGTCGAGTCATTTAGTGTTTCCACGAAACGAAGACAATCATGAACAAATATTTGCGAAGGGTGTAGGGTTATTTTCACTTTAAAAATATCCAAATTTTTATAAGAAACGAATAGTCTGAGAAAGATTTAAATTTTGTCTTGGACATTGTGACAAACTAATTCTTGAGTTTTTAAACATTTTTTTTTTGCTGGTAACAGTAACCTGCAACTGTTATATATGTATGGTGTTGCTGGCAGGGTAATTTTTACAATCACCAAACAATGCAATATTTTCCGCAAGAACAATTTAGCAAGAATATTTGAGAGCTTTTAAGAGAAAATTTATAAAAACAAGATTTTAAAATAGAAACAAATAGGAACAATAACAAGGCTGATTTTTTCCCGGTGTCACCGGAATTTTTGACTCCCCTAAATAATGACTCCCCAGTCATAATAAATTAGTTTATAATGACCTCCCAGTTAAGATACACTAGTTAATAATAACTCCCCAGTCATAATAAACTAGTGAATTGTTACCCCCTAGAGTCAACATTTCCTAGGAAATAATAACTCCCCCAGTTTATTTCGACTCCCTTATATTTCCTTTTGGATAGAACGGTAGAAAGTCGGTTTACTAAATTTGATATGACCAAAATTTTGCCCGTCTTTTTTTTACCCGACCAAGATCTTTCCCTGCATTTTTTACCTTAACTAAAAAAATTGTGAGCAAACTTTTTTTGCATATTTTGACGTAAATTTGTTCTTTGAACTGAAAATAAAAATTAGAAGTTTTGAGTGATTTGATAGATCTAGTCGGAAAGAATTTACCAATTTTCAAAGTTAATCGGCGGGAAGTGACAAAACTTGCTGAAAAAATACATAACTACAGTGGAATCCCGTTAAAGCGGACACCCTCTAAAGCGGACAGCCCGTTAAGGCGGACACTAGCACTTGGAACGGACTGATTTTAAGTCAAACACTTATAAAAAACTCTCTATAAAGCGGACAGTCATAAAGCGGACACTCGTTAAAGCGGACGATTTATTTTGCACCAAATGAATATTTTCCCTATAAAGACTCCCTGTAAAGCGGACAAAATGCGCCGTTGTACCGTCTTCGATGAAGAAAGTCAAAAAATGCTGACGGCAGTTACAAAAAAGATTGAGGATCTACAAATTAAATGCAAGAAGCAAGCCTCTATCAAAGACTTTTTCTTGTAAAGTTTGATTAATGTTTCTGAATATAGCTTATATACCCTCAAATCCTAGCCTCTTAACTTCTTACTTTAAGCCCAGTAAAGCATAAATCACCTTTTTCGGTCAAAATCCCATCTAAAATAAAATTTGACACAAACTCTCTATAAAGCGGACATCCCGTTAAAGCGGACAGTTTTTTTTGGTCCCAATGGTGTCCGCTTTAACGGGATTCCACTGTACAGAATATATTTTCTCGAAATCGTAGCAAAGTTACAAATTAATAAAAATAGGAAAGAATAAAGACACTGTACCCGTAAGGTAAAGATAAGGTGTCTTTTATTTATAAATCCTAAAAAACGTCAACAATTGATAGAAAGAGTAGAAAACGTAACAAAGGTTTTTTAGGCTAAGATCAAAATGAAAAAAAATATCTTGGTAATTTTTGATGCCTTTTATGAAAGAGTTGTTTAGTGTGTATTTTTAGTATAAAAGTAATATGAGAAAAATCCTTCAGTTTGCTTACTTTCAATGACATGAAAAAATCTTTTTTTGCTGATAAATAAAAGAGATCAAAAAATGTTGTAGAATACAAAAGCATGAAAACTTCAAACCTGCTCATAGAAATGGAAACTAAAATAACGTCAAAGTGGGTTAACCCTAAGGAAAAAGTATTTTTTCTGGTACCTTTCAAGACTCACTAAGTATGTACCTAAAAAAAACTAAAGTTAACAAAAATAACGTCAGAAAGTGTTTTAAAATCTCGATTATCAATTCACTACCTTTGGAAATGGCATTAGTGTTTGCTGTTCAAGACATATCATGAGGTGATTCCTCATGTTAGCGATATCAAACACTGCTTCCATTGGTGAATTACCATCGAGGATCTCTGCTGCGAAAGCGATAGCGAAGACTCCACAATTGAATCCATCCTGTTGCTTTTGCACGGATAGAAATGTTAGGGCAGCATTTTGAAATTCACCAACTACATGCTTAGACAATAGATGGATTTCTTAGAAACACGATTCAAAGTCGATTTCAAACTATCGCAAATCTGAATCCGACCACTTGAGCAAAAGCTCAAAAACCAATGCGAACCTCCGTCGTGTAACAGTTGAATGTGGTCTTTGTATACAGGATGAAAAAGGGATGGCGGTGTTCTTTTGAGTATTCAAAACAGATTGATAATTATCTTCTTCGCCAAGTGTTTTGCATATCAATTTCTGCGCGGCATCCATTATACGGTCATTCAACCAAGCACTTTTCGAGTTAAGGATTTCTCTATCTTCAATTTTAAGAAAATATTGATCATTTTTGATCCAAAACTTTTCTTGGCTCTCCTCTTCGATATCTGACGACTCAATTGGTTGATTATTTTTGATTAGGATAGGGTTAGTTATTTTTATCCAGTAGGTCTTCCGAACCTGAAACATAGAATTACTTTTTGGCTCTTGTAAAAGCCAAGATGACTTCCATTTCTGACTGTTCACTATGTATTCAATTTTCTTTAATACCCCAGAATGCGCTCCGAATAATTTTGTAAGCTTTCGGGTGCTTATTTTGACTTTTCCATTATTGTTCTACGGCTTTAGCCGGTAGAACTTTAAAATGGGCTTCTTTTTTTGTCGCCGTTTTTACTATCGAGACTAGTGAAGCACGGAAGGGTACCAGTCTAGTGTAGTGGTACGTAAATTATTAGTTTTTGAGTGTTGATAAAAGAACTACCCTGTTCAACGGTACAAAAGGTACAAAAACCTATTATTTTTACAAATAAATTATTTTAAATTATTATTTTATGTTCAGTTTGTTTCGCCAGTTTCACCAAACTACAACGGTCGTTTGTTATATTTTTTTTGTGATCTGAAATTTTATGAAGCTAGATTTGTATTTGCTTGCAAGGAGTTTCAGCAGGCTAAAATTCTTTTTTAAAAACGATATAAATCAAAAATAGTTGTTTTTATTGATTTTTACGTTTCATCTTCTAGCTAAATTTTTTTGCTTTATAGATCTATTGATCGAAATAACTTTTTTAATTAAATCAATGACAGCGCACATAAAAAAAAGCATACATTTTGAAAAGCCAGCGACAAACCCTAAGAACAAAGATAGCAGTTTCGAACGTAATTTATTGTACTCTAACTACAATGCGCAATTTTTCCTTGCTTATGTATCTTTCATGTTAATTTTCTTATAAATAAAATAGATATTATGCAATTCCTCATGTGATGGGCCACATAACATAGAAAATGAATTAACATTCGGATCGCCCTTCTGTAAAAAAGTACATAGATGTCAATGCAGTTTTAAGGATATAATACACAGGTAGCTACAATGTTTGATGAAAAAAAAACACTGTAAAGCCGCATTCACATGTACGTATAATTTTACATAAAGGCTTACGGAAAATTTTATGTAAAAAATCTCTCCTTACGTGAATTTTTGTTCATATGTTACGTAGATTTTTGTTCACATATACGTCAAAAAACAAAACAAATGAAACACGTAGCAACAGAATGACTTACCATCTTCTAAATCAAGTTCATTCGCATCTGACACATCCGGATGTTATGCAAGCTAAATTGAGAATAAAAAACAAGAAAGTTGTTTTTGATTGTGAAAGTTATTTCAAAATAAACTAACGTACAGTACTCCTAATAAAAATTACAGAAATATATACACGTCAATGTCTTGCACCACCACGGCTACCAAGGAGTGTATGATTACCTAATAGAAATAAAAGATATTAACTAATGAAAGCATTGGGTGGCGCAGGTGGGAATCTGTAGATCTTATTCCGATTTCACTCATGAAATCGGAATTCCATTTCGGGCGCTTCGCGCCCATATGAAATTCTTCAATTTCATTTCGTGAAATCTTCATAAGATCTACAGATTAATATCGTATGTTCAAAGCTTCTTTTGATGAAGCACTATTGTCTCGAAGGCGTTTTTATTGTTCTTGGTGATAATCGGCTTATTATAGAATTTAGTGAACGTATTTTCGCTAGACCATCTTCCCCTTTGAAGTATATCCTTCACAGATAAACCACTCATATTCACAGTTATATATATTCAGTGCTAGCAGATCGCGTTGAATGAGCTGAAAAAATGTTTGTATTTATTCCTGCCTGACTTAGTACATCTTTTAACCAACGTGCAACAGAACAAGATGCAACTGGGTTATGTGGTTTGATGATACCCAATAATAATTGTGATTTATCCACTGTTCTCCAAGGCCCCGAAATATTAAGACAGTCAGTTAGACACTGGTATATGCATAGAGATTTATCTGCCCATTCCTGTTTGATATAATCCAAGACAGTGTTTACATCCCATATGAAACAGTATTTTGGTTGTGGCGGCCTAGTATAGAACACGCCTGACATGAGCTGCACTATTTTCGGATGCTGGCCAACTGCTTTACCGTCAATGTGTTTATGATACGCCGATAAGGTAGACCTGTGTACATTAATGGTACGATATTCTAGGCCCTTATCAAACAAATGACATAAATAAGATAACATTCAAAGGTGCGTCAGTGGGATCAATTTGTTGTTCACCACACCAAGAATGACTCTCAGTACCTGGCCTTCGGGAACTTCCCAATAATTTTGAAGAGATGTCTGAAATTGCTCCACCCGCTGGTCTATTCCCGAAATCAGACATGCTACTAGATGTAGTGTCCCGTTTAACAACATGGGGTGTTGTTCCCCCAACGGGTTTGTTAGTAAATTTTTGGATGTTAGAATCAGCAATGGTACTTGAACTAACATTTTTAGGAGCAGTGGAAACCATGACTGAGATTGCCAAAGAGGTGCAATCAATACCATTGAAACTTTTTTTTGACTCTTTCACGCGATGCAATGTTTTGAACTATAAAACGTCATACTTGAGTTAGAACCCAGCTTTTTTTTTCTGACGCGCTTTTTCAAAAACGGAGATTTTTAAGAAGTTTGTGTCAACATTAGAGACATTTCCAAAACTCTGAGTTTAATGAAGTAAAGTTTTTCTGTTTTTATAAGTATAAACACGTGGAATTATTAAAAAAAAAAAAAAAAAATTTTTAGACCGAACTTCCCCTTTAAATAATTTTTTTTATTAAGAAATTGATATCAAACATCACAAAATCCTCTATGAAGTTGTTAAACGAAAAGATGCCATCAAACAAATACCATTTACTGGCGTTCCTTTTGTTGTCTTGTCTAAAAAAAGACTCGATTGCACACAACATGGTGTTGATCACAATGTTTCGGCGAAAAAGAAGCGAATGGATGCTAAATTTAGTGAAGTATGTATGATTTGTTTTAAGTCTATTTATATCGGATTAGATATTTTTGATAATAATGATATATATAATTTTACTAGTTAAAGAACGACCATTGTTTCAAGAAGAGTCTGTTCCATGCACAGAACACAAAAAAATGAATTGTCCAGCCGTCATTCTATTAAGAGACATATTGTTATTTCCTGAATTCAATGTTAGTTTATTTCAATTTTCCAAAGACTGTTTGTGCGAATTCTCCCCAAGCCTGTTTAATTAACTCTTAACCTTGAAATAATTTTTGCATTTTATAGGCGTTGTGCAATAGTCGTTCAGCGAAACAATCTGTTTCCAAAAAGCTTAGAGAAGCATGGTCATTGAAAAAAGTAAAAACTGAGCGAAGAATATTCATCAATTTTCCAGAAAAAGGATCTCACAAAGGCCATTTGATAAAACTGTTTAAAAATCCAGTATGTAAAAATACTCTTCTTTCAATAAGTTGGAACAAAAATAAAAGTTTAAAGTTTAAATCAATCAAATCGACTTAAATTTGACAAAAATGGTAGCTTAAGTCAATCTGTTGTTTCACTTCGCCATTCTCCAGGTGTTATACCATTTGTCGCCTCTACATCATGGTAACCTGGGGGGCAATAACTAGCCGATTCGTGTTTCATTAAATAATTATGGAGAGCCACCACAGCTTTTGTTATTTTCACAACAGTCTCTGTTTTTCTAATTATTGGTCGACGGAAGATTCGAAATCTTGAAGCGCATATTCCAAAACAATTCTCTATAACCCTTCGTGCTCGAGAATAGGGGTAGTTACAAATTCTTCTTTGTTTGCTATTAAGATTGCTTCTAGCTGGCTTTATCATAAATCGCTTGAGGGAAAATGCTTCATCGCCCACAAAAACATATGGGAAATTATCTTGAGTTCAACGAAGTATTCTTGCAACGTTTGAACGCTTATTGCCGTTTCAAGGTCAATATTTAAAAACACTCCTCCATCGCTATTCCGTCCAGACTGACCTATGTCCACTAGCGTAAATTCGTAAGTGGCATTACATACAGCTAACAGAACTATGCTGTGATGTTTTTTATAATTAGAAGTAGAGCCAGATGATGCAGGTGCTTGCATCATAACGTGCTTACCATGATCAATTGCACCTACGCAGTTTGGAAAGTTCCATAATTCTTCAAACTTTTGGGATATTTTTTCCCACTCTTCACTCGTTGTAGGACATTTCAAGTAGCCTTCTCTCAATAACATCGTCCAAAGAGCATCGCACTTTTCTGCAACTATGCGAGTAATTGATGTCGGACTTACGCGATAACTACATGCAATGGATACTTGAGAATCACCAGTCACTAAATAGCGCAGTGTTAAACAAAATCTTTTTGACGGACTAATTGTCTCCCTGCGCAATGAACGCAATTATTACCAAATTAATTGGAGCAATCAGTGACAACAAATGCTCAAACCGGGTTGGTGACATGCGAAATTGTTTAATAAAGTACTTATGGTCAAACAACTTCATTTCTTGAATGAGCATTATGATATTCACCTTTAAAAGTACGTTCGGAAAATATTTTACGAACCCAACATACTTTACCTTGCTTTAGATAATCTTCTTCGCAGCAAAATCAGTAAAAGCAAGCGTCTATTTATTGCAGCCATTTTTATTTTCGATTTCGTTTTCTGATTTTCCCGCGTTGTGGAAATGCCGGTAAAAAAAAGTTCCGTGGAATTTTTTTCCTGTCCACGGAAAATTTTCCAGAGTGGAAACAGGCCTTTAAGGTCAATTTCATTTCGTGAAATTTTCATAAGATCTACAGATTAATAGCGTATTTGCAAATTTACTCAGCATTTTAACGCTCGGTACCAGACCTATAATGGCCTCTTCAAATCTGCTCGCTCGACAAACCGGACGTGTATTTTTGCAGCTTCATATATTTGGTATATCTATATCTATATTTATCTTTTTAATACTCCCTCTACTATGAGTGATGCCTTGAGTGTTGACGGCGAGAATATCGGTGACCAAGAAAAACGGGATGTTTTCTGACAGCAAATTTATCTTAGAATACCGTGGCAAGTAGTGCTTATGACAAATTTAGGTTTTTATTGCGCATTCTGCCACTTTTTCCAACCAACCGCAAATATAAGTGCATAGCAACGCCCATAGCAACCTTTTTCGCATTTTTAGACAGCTTTCTTGCCCCTCCGTCGATGTTTAATTCCTTGCAATAGCTAGATGATAGTTTAGGGCCTCCTAAGACAATATATGACAGTTCTGAATATTAAATGTGGTGTTCCACAAGCATTCAGAAAGCTGTTTTAACGACGCACCCTCCGAAGTGAAGTCGTCGGAGTTTACTCGTCATCAATTAGACTTAAGACTTAAGGTCTTAGGTATTTGGTGCTTTTAAGGTGGAAATAGTGCTGGCGTACACCTTTTGTCGATCCACAAGTCAAGGATGTCCATAAAATAATCTTTAAACAAGTTTTTTGCCGTTTAAGTTTGGAATCCACGCGAAACAAGAATTCTCAAGATCGAAGCACCCACGCTTTACAATTTCTTCTGTGGATGCAGGCATTAGTACCACCTAGTGTTTAAACGAAACCGATTTTCAAATCGAAGTTTCGTCTTTCAGTTATTTTGTCGAGATACTGCCTGTTACGCCGCCCTGTTTTAGCTTTTCTGTCGTCCAAAAAATACCGCATCAGTTCTCTGGAAGACGAGTCAGCCTTGCTAAAATGCGCTTCGCTCAACCCATACACGTGACCCTTGAGGAACAAAAGCGGCCAAAAAGGTGCTTGAAATAACGCATGTTATTCAGTTATTTGGTTAGGCGTCGAGCAGCAAAATGTCATATTTTGCCTATACTTTTCCTAGCAACGGGTAACCATGGCAACCAATCAATGAAATTTTTGACTTAGTTTTGTCGTACCGTCACATACTATGATATCCTCATCAAGTATCTTCAGAAAAGACAATCCTCTGCGATATAGTTTTTTTCTAGGGGAACCGCCTTAATAATCTTAAGTTTGATTTCTGTATTTTGCATTAACATTTTGTCTTTCTTTATTTTAGCGAAACCATTTTTTCCAAAAAAAAAAAAAAGAAAGGTCGATGATTCTTGTGATTCAAGTGGGAATGGAACACTGTGTGATTCAATTGGAAATGAAAATGAAAATGGCAAGTCGCTTTAAAAGTTTTTGTGGAACCTCGTCGCCATCTGATAATTTTCTATTTTAATTTTTTATTATTTTTTTTTAAATTATTGTTTCTTCTATTCCTTACTTTATAGACTCCTTCTGACGACGACTTCATACATCCAACGTCACAACAGAGAGAAGAAAACAGAAAGGTGGAAGAATTGTTGAAACTGTTAAAACAACCAACTATATCAGGTAAAACAAAAATTTATGTTATCTTTTTCGACAATTATTCGATCGAATACAGTCCAACATTCTATTTATATTAAAAATGTATTGTTCCTTTTCGATAGATGATAATTTGAGTGAAATAGAAGATAATTCGAGTGGAGACGAATTTATGAATAACTCGAACAAGAAAAAGACAAAAACTAAAAAACAACATGAGAGAGACTATGAAAAGCCCTTTGGTATGTTCAATTATATTGAAATTGTTAAAAAAACTAACTTTTTTTTAACCATCTTCTTGGGTTTTAATATTTCTGGTTGTTGTTAGGAAATATATTCGATGTCGCTTCGAACTTCAAATGTATGGAAGACAATAATAAAGCAATACAGGACCATGAAATGGGAACCAACTCAAATTCTCGGTTTACAATACACATGGATGTTTTTATGAAAAAAGTATATAATATGTTCATTTAACCGTACTCAGATCTGATCCTAGTATGATTCTTAAAGGGGAAGTTCGGTCAAAAATTATATTTTCATAATCAATAGTCATAAAAGAAAAAAAACGGATACCATAATTCTTTTCAAGTGAAACCCTCTTTTTTCTGAAATAATCTGTGTTAAACACGCGTAAAAACACCTCCGTATATTGACCCCTTTACATTTTTACGAAGGCTGGGTCGAGTTTGAATTATGACGTTTTATAGTTCAAAAAGCGAAGTTCGGTGTTGGGGATTAGGTGTAATCACATGAAGAAGTATTTTGTCTATACATTTTTATTATTTTAATATGTCAAACTGTGCTGCCATCGGCTGTACAAATCGAAGTAGCGATAATTAAAAGACAGAAAAAGATAAGGGGAGCGAGAAAAATAAGGAGGTAGAGTACGAAAAGCTGACGACGAAAGACGAAGATAATAACGAAAGAAAAAATCGGGTAGTCTCTTATCAGATTCCCAGTGCGAAAAAAAATAAAGAGCTTCGAAAAAAATGGCTACAGAATATAAAAAGAAGTGGTACCTTGCCGAAAGACTCTGGATTTTATATTTGTTCTCGACATTTTGAACCAGAATGCTTCGAAAGTTTTGTTAGCTATGTTTGTTAGTTATGTGTTTGTTAGCTACGTTTCAAACAGCCAAACATTTGTCTTTCTCGTATTTAGAAAAACTCAACACAATTTCATTTATTATAGCCATTTCCAAAAAAAATGTCAAAAAAATTATTATATTTCCTTCCCATGTTCGCATTTTCTTTCCCCAGCGCTGAATGTTTGTTTTTTTCACATCTAAAATTCTTCAATAACATGCTTTCGTAAGACGGGGGTATAAATTTTGGTCTTGTCTGCTACCGAGTGCATTGCATCACCCCTTAAATTATTGAGGGCAGACAGTGCAGTGGTTAGTACTGGTTTACAAAAAAAACCATCCCAAAAATTTCGGCCTCAGTTATACATTGTTTTTCTAAAAAGAAAAACCTTTAAAATAACCCCTGTCTCAAGTTTTGATTTTTGAGCACGCTTTCTTATTCGATTTGTAAGGCATATCGGAAAAGTGAGACGCGGGACGCGGGACCCTGTTGAGTCAGGACGCGGGACTCGAGACGCGGGACTCGGGACGTGGGATCCTGATATCGGGACGTAGGACGCAATGCGGCAAAATTTAGATGATACAAAATACTGAC
Source organism: Hydractinia echinata (assembly GCA_030067915.1). NCBI lineage: Eukaryota > Metazoa > Cnidaria > Hydrozoa > Anthoathecata > Hydractiniidae > Hydractinia > Hydractinia echinata. The sequence goes on from JASGCC010000173.1 coordinate 202,199, forward strand.
CCACGCTATAATAAAAAAGATCATAAAGTCAGCATTTTTTATGTTTGTTCTATAAAAAAAGTATTCCTACTGTGAGTGTGGGTGCTGTGAAAAGGTGATTAAAAACACAACATTTACAAGATGATACATTGTAGATCTTTAAAAAGCTTAAAAGTAAGATAATTTTAAAAGAATAAAAGATGAAAGAAATGAAAATGCTATTAACACCGTCATATCACCAGCCGACATTTTGCTGCACCAGCTATATGTCGATAAGAACAGAATAAGAACAATGGCAAGGCTGAAATTTTACTGATTTGCTCTGAAAAAACACTATAGTTTATTTTAACCCGGGGTGAATTCAAAATTAAACACGAGTAAATACAATCTTTTTTCATATCGGGATGAAGTCTTTTTGTAAGAATAGTGTTTTTCGTTTCAGCCTCAATATTCTTAATTTTTTTACCAATATCAGCCTCAAATATTCTTAAAAATATTCTTAGCATGACTACACATGAAAACATATAATCAGCTTTGATATAACAAGATTGCTCTAATTTTCTAGACTAAGTTTGACTACGTGTAACAGACACATTACGTTGTTGCTTTTGTACTGATAAAGAAGTTCAGTTTACGTGATATATAATAAGAAACAAATTTTAATATCTAGAGTAAAAATTAGAGCCTGGACATATTCTTAGGATATTCTTAATTTTTGTTCCATTTTTCAACCTCGATATTCTTATAGAGTATAGTCATATAAAAAAAACGCGTGTACACTCTTTTGTTCACAAGATGAAGAACGTCACCCTTATAAAAACCCTAACACCGTTTGCCAGTGTGATATCAACAAAACAAATCCTGCATTCATATCCTTCTCTTTGCTTAAAAACATTGTGGTAGGTGTTCACGATTCATGACACATTTTGAATGGTACGTAAAACCAGACAACGCTTAATATTCTTGTTTACAGTTTCTTTTTTATTCTTTGTTCAACGTGTTTATATTTTTGAAATACGCTTTGTGTAAAATTTTTATTTTTATTTTATATCTCTTTTTTAGAATTTCTGTTCATTCCTTGTTAAAACGTGTATATTTTTTAAAACACACATTGGGAATGACTACCATCGATTTATCTTATTTTCCATCCAACGGTCCTGATTTTACACATTCAATACAGAGTCCCGCGAAACTGTTAAAATATGTATTTTCCAGGGTCCTGAATCCCGCGTCCCGAGTCCTGTATCCCGAGTCCCGCGTCCCGACTCAACAGGGTCCCGCGTCCCGCGTCCCACTTTTCCGATATGCCGATTTGTAAAGCTGAATAGAATAAAACAAGTGATGTTGCTTTGGCAGTAGCAAATAATACCGAATAAAATATGTGCGAAGGAGAGATGAATGATTTGGAGAAAACTCATGTTAGGCAAAATATTTTGAGAGAAGTTTTGCATCAGTTGTCGTGCTCGTATGCATATTTTTTTATCAACGCGAAGACTAATATTTAAAGGGAATATGTAGAGTTTTGTTATGGTTTTAAACACGAAAAATAAAATTATGCTTGGCTAATTTTTTGTTTATTTTACCTTCGAAATGATTGTCAGGAATTTCATTTGTATCCCTGCAACACAAGCCTCTTTCACTGTACGACTCCATCGCTCTACAGTGCATTGGCACCAGGTATTGTTGCCGATCCTAGAAACTTCTTCTTCCTCATCACTCTCGGAACTACACGTTCGTAATTTATTCAGTTCTTCCAAAGAAAGTTCTGGTTTGAAATTTAAGGGACTAAGAGCAGATAAGTCAGGTATGTCATCATTTTAGAGCTTGAATCGCTGCGAATTGGATCCATTGCTTACAAATTGACACTGTATTTTCAAAGAAGTAATTTGTTACAGATTTGAAAAGAAATATAGCTAGAAAAAAGTAGATTCTTTTAGCAAACTGTGTAGCCTGTGTTGTGACTCTTTCACGCGATGCAATGTTTTGAACTATAAAACGTCATACTTGAGTTAGAACCCAGCTTTTTTTTTCTGACGCGCTTTTTCAAAAACGGAGATTTTTAAGAAGTTTGTGTCAACATTAGAGACATTTCCAAAACTCTGAGTTTAATGAAGTAAAGTTTTTCTGTTTTTATAAGTATAAACACGTGGAATTATAAAAAAAAAAAAAAAAAAATTTTTAGACCGAACTTCCCCTTTAAATAATTTTTTTTATTAAGAAATTGATATCAAACATCACAAAATCCTCTATGAAGTTGTTAAACGAAAAGATGCCATCAAACAAATACCATTTACTGGCGTTCCTTTTGTTGTCTTGTCTAAAAAAAGACTCGATTGCACACAACATGGTGTTGATCACAATGTTTCGGCGAAAAAGAAGCGAATGGATGCTAAATTTAGTGAAGTATGTATGATTTGTTTTAAGTCTATTTATATCGGATTAGATATTTTTGATAATAATGATATATATAATTTTACTAGTTAAAGAACGACCATTGTTTCAAGAAGAGTCGGTTCCATGCACAGAACACAAAAAAATGAATTGTCCAGCCGTCATTCTATTAAGAGACATATTGTTATTTCCTGAATTCAATGTTAGTTTATTTCAATTTTCCAAAGACTGTTTGTGCGAATTCTCCCCAAGCCTGTTTAATTAACTCTTAACCTTGAAATAATTTTTGCATTTTATAGGCGTTGTGCAATAGTCGTTCAGCGAAACAATCTGTTTCCAAAAAGCTTAGAGAAGCATGGTCATTGAAAAAAGTAAAAACTGAGCGAAGAATATTCATCAATTTTCCAGAAAAAGGATCTCACAAAGGCCATTTGATAAAACTGTTTAAAAATCCAGTATGTAAAAATACTCTTCTTTCAATAAATATTGGTTTGAAGCTTCAAATTTGATAGGTTTTCCATTATTATTATTATTATTATTATTATTATTATTATTATTCATATTTATTTACAGGTGTCCTAATCAGGATTCATAAAAACAATCCTGTTATCAATAAGGTTCCTGTATATACAAGTATATAATAAATAATGTTAAAAATTTTAAAAATGATAAAAAATTTTATTATCTATAGACAAAAATGAAATATTCAAAAAAGCAGAATAGGCGAATGTGCTGGGATAGACCAAATACCATCTAGTCACTATGGGGCAAGATTTATTGTTGATCCAAGTTGACGAAACACCCTCTAGTCACTATGGGGCAAGATTTATCGCCGACCCAAGTTGACGAAACACCCTCTAGTCCATATGGGGCAATATTTATTGTTGATCCAAGTTGACGAAACACCCTCTAGTCACTATGGGGCAAGATTTATCGCCGACCTAAGTTGACGAAACACCCTCTAGTCACTATGGGGCAAGATTTATCGCCGACCCAAGTTGACCAAACATCCTCTAGTCACTATGGGGCAAGATTTATCGCCGACCCAAGTTGACCAAACATCCTCTAGTCACTATGGGGCAAGATTTATTGTTGATCCAAGTTGACGAAACACCCTCTAGTCACTATGGGGCAAGATTTATCGCCGACCCAAGTTGACGAAACACCCTCTAGTCCATATGGGGCAATATTTATTGTTGATCCAAGTTGACGAAACACCCTCTAGTCACTATGGGGCAAGATTTATCGCCGACCTAAGTTGACGAAACACCCTCTAGTCACTATGGGGCAAGATTTATCGCCGACCCAAATTGACCAAACATCCTCTAGTCACTATGGGGCAAGATTTATTGTTGATCCAAGTTGACGAAACACCCTCTAGTCACTATGGGGCAAGATTTATCGCCGACCCAAGTTGACCAAACACCCTCTAGTCACTATGGGGCAAGATTTATTGTTGATCCAAGTTGACGAAACACCCTCTAGTCACTATGGGGCAAGATTTATCGCCGACCCAAGTTGACGAAACACCCTCTAGTCCATATGGGGCAATATTTATTGTTGATCCAAGTTGACGAAACACCCTCTAGTCACTATGGGACAAGATTTATCGCCGACCTAAGTTGACGAAACACCCTCTAGTCACTATGGGGCAAGATTTATCGCCGACCCAAGTTGACCAAACATCCTCTAGTCACTATGGGGCAAGATTTATTGTTGATCCAAGTTGACGAAACACCCTCTAGTCACTATGGGGCAAGATTTATCGCCGACCCAAGTTGACCAAACACCCTCTAGTCACTATGGGGCAAGATTTATTGTTGACCCAAGTTGACCAAACATCCTCTAGTCACTATGGGGCAAGATTTATTGTTGATCCAAGTTGACGAAACACCCTCTAGTCACTATGGGGCAAGATTTATCGCCGACCCAAGTTGACCAAACATCCTCTAGTCACTATGGGGCAGCATTTTTTGTTGACCCAAGTTGACCAAATACCATCTAGTCACTATGGGGCAAGATTTATCGCCGACTCAAGTTGACGAAACACCCTCTAGTCACTATGGGGCAAGATTTATCGCCGACCCAAGTTGACCAAACATCCTCTAGTCACTATGGGGCATCATTCTTTGTGGACCCAAGTTGACCAAACATCCTCTAGTCACTATGGGGCAAGATTTATTGTTGATCCAAGTTGACGAAACACCCTCTAGTCACTATGGGGCAAGATTTATCGCCGACCCAAGTTGACCAAACACCCTCTAGTCACTATGGGGCAAGATTTATTGTTGACCCAAGTTGACCAAACACCATCTAGTCACTATGGGGCAAGATTTATTGTTGATCCAAGTTGACGAAACACCCTCTAGTCACTATGAGGCAAGATTTATCGCCGACCCAAGTTGACCAAACATCCTCTAGTCACTATGGGGCAGCATTTTTTGTTGACCCAAGTTGACCAAATACAATATAGTCACTATGGGGCAAGATTTATTGTTGACCCAAGTTGACCAAACATCCTCTAGTCACTATGGGGCAAGATTTATTGTTGACCCAAGTTGACCAAACACCATCTAGTCACTATGGGGCAAGATTTATTGTTGATCCAAGTTGACGAAACACCCTCTAGTCACTATGGGGCAAGGTTTATCGCCGACCCAAGGTGACCAAACATCCTCTAGTCACTATGGGGCAGCATTTTTTGTTGACCCAATTTGACCAAATACCATCTAGTCACTATGGGGCAAGATTTATTGTTGACCCAAGTTGACCAAACATCCTCTAGTCACTATGGGGCAAGATTTATTGTTGACCCAAGTTGACCAAACACCCCCTAGTCACTATGGGGCAAGATTTATTGTTGACCCAAGTTGACCAAACATCCTCTAGTCACTATGGGGCAAGATTTATTGTTGACCCAAGTTGACCAAACATCCTCTAGTCACTATGGGGCAAGATTTATTGTTGACCCAAGTTGACCAAACACCCTCTAGTCACTATGGGGCAAGATTTATTGTTGACCCGACAACAACTATCACTGTGGCGCTCTTTTGCAATGATCACTGTTTGTATGGTGGCATGTCCTTGCTCGACCATACCTTGGGATTGCTCCATGAACAAACGTAGTTTTTCCTGGCCAAATTACACAAACGCAATCCATAATATTGTTAACAAACTCCTTCCCGTTGTCCGAGTGTATAATCTTTGGCAACCCAAAGAAGGAAAGAAATCTGTCAACAAATCTGTCTGCTGTTTCCTGCACTGTCTTTCTTTCCAGAGGAAATAGCACACGATATTTCGAAAAATGATCAACTATGTGCCCAATAAAATTGAACTTTCCGTCTGGTTTTGATTGCATGTCGATCAGATCAATCTATTAAAACAAATTGACTGATGCCTTATTTTGTTACCTTTGCAAGTGTCTTAACATTTGGCGTTCCTAAGTCTTACAAAATGCTTTACGTTTTTTATAAAAATGGTATAAACCGTGAGCTAAAGAAAACGGTAAATAAGAAGATAGAAAGATAAAATTTAATGCATAATTACTTGAATCCTTTGCAAAAATCCTATGTAAAAATACTCTTCTTTCAACAAATATTGGTTTGAAGCTTCAAATTTGATAGGTTTTCCATTATTATTATTATTATTATTATTCATATTTATTTACAGGTGTCCTAATCAGGATTCATAAAAACAATCCTGTTATCAATAAGGTTCCTGTATATACAAGTATATAATAAATAATGTTAAAAATTTTAAAAATGATAAAAAATTTTATTATCTATAGACAAAAATGAAATATTCAAAAAAGCAGAATAGGCGAATGTGCTGGGATAGATAGTTTCGACACCACACTGAAAAGACTTGAAGAGGAAAAACAAAACTGATGGAAAGGCAATCTAAGTGCGGCAGAGGTAATTAGACGCGACGCTATGTGGGAACAAAAGTAAAATTTAAAATTTAATATCCCTAATGCGTCTTTTAAATAAAAACAAAGATGATTCTTTCTGCAGTACAGTTGGCAATTCGTTAAAAGTCATACCACCTTGATGACTGAAAGATTTTCTTGCAAATTCAGTCCTAAGATGGCTAAGTTTGATGTTTGATTGATTTCTTCGAGTATTCATTGTGTGGTTGATTTGCTCGAAATTGAAGTGGTTATCAGTGATGCCATTGATGCTTTTGAAAACTTCAACCGCAGCTTTTTGTTTCTTGATCGTTGCAATAGAATCCCATTGATGGGTACCACCACAAATTTTAAACGCTCGATTGTGTAAATATTGTAGCTTGTCTTCCTGGGTTCTCGATAAAGACAGCATTATTTAGATAACAATAAAGTAAATTCGGCAGGATAACAGTGTTATAAACCGATTTTACTATGTCAGCTGTCAAAAGATATCGAATACTTTTGAGTAATTTGAGCTTTCCAGATGCCTTTTTGTACGTTGTGTCGAGATGTTCCTGTAGTGTCAGATGGTTGTCCAGATTAACTCCCAGATAGATATAATTATTTTCTTTGTTAATGGACGTAGCATTTATCTTGATGGTACATGCATCCTGTTTACGTAGGTTTTGATGAGCTCCATACATAACAAACTCAGTCTTTCCCTTTTTAAGATTTATTATTAAACAGTTTTCATTCATCCAGTCTGCAATACGTTGGACTTCGTTATTAAGAACTGATTCAACTTCTTTGCTCGATTTTGATGAGTAATATACAACAGTGTCATCGGCATACAAAAGTACTTTCGATTTACTTAGTAGTTGGTGTAAGTCGTTAACGAGTAGAAGGAATAGTAATGGACACAGGGTTGAACCCCGGGGTACACCACAAGTAATCTGTTGAGGTGATGAATTTATGTTATCGTATGTGACATATTGGGTACGATTGAATAAATAATCTTCGAACCACTGCAACTCGATATCACGGATGCCATGAAGTTGGAGTTTGTGTAAAAGCCGCGAGTGGTTCACAGTGTCGAAGGCTTTTCGTAAGTCGAGATAAATCGCCCCAGTGCATTCTCCTTTATCTGCATTTTTGCGAATATTGCAGAAATATCGCATCTTTGTGAGCAACCCAAAATCCAATGTGAAAAGACGCCATTTTTTAATTTTGGTCTTCTAAATGTAACGCAACAGAGTATCGCCGATATATCTTCCAAAACATCTCCGAGAGTTGTTTGAAAGGCGTGATCAGTGATAAAAATTAGTGCAAAGTAAATGTACTATGTATACTATACTATACTACATTATATATTGCATTTGTTTCATATTTCTCACTTGACTCATGTCTGCCTTCCCAAAATTTCTATCAATTTTTTGTTTCAGGGATGCAACAAGAACGAGGATAGCGAGTGGATCCAATGTGGTAGATGCAAACAATGGTGTCACTGTAAATGTGTTGGTACTACTTACCAAGTTGCAAAGTCTCTGGATTTTTATTGTAAATTTTAGTTTAAGTAAAAGTATATATATTTGATAAATAAAAAGAATCATTTATTTTCTTGATTTCCCGCTGGTTTCCCGCTTCTCTTTAAATTGTCGCTATGAAGAAACTATCGGCTTAAGTGTGCCCCCGAAATGTACCGCGGGGTGAAATTAATATTCAAGTCCGTAAAATTGTACTCTGCAATGACGGGTATGGTTGTTTTTAGACTTTTCCGCAATGACGGGTTGTTTTTAGACTTTTCCGTCCTATTATTAGAGCTGTTCCGACCCGTATTGACCTCTTGCCCCGTATTGACCGAATTTTGGACCCGACCCGTTTTGACGGGAGTTGACACCCTCTAGTCACTATGGGGCAGCATTTTTTGTTGACCCAAGTTGACCAAATACCATCTAGTCACTATGGGGCAAGATTTATTGTTGATCCAAGTTGACGAAACACCCTCTAGTCACTATGGGGCAAGATTTATCGCCGACCCAAGTTGACCAAACATCCTCTAGTCACTATGGGGCAAGATTTATTGTTGATCCAAGTTGACGAAACACCCTCTAGTCACTATGGGGCAAGATTTATCGCCCACCCAAGTTGACCAAACACCCTCTAGTCACTATGGGGCAAGATTTATTGTTGACCCAAGTTGACCAAACATCCTCTAGTCACTATGGGGCAAGATTTATTGTTGACCCAAGTTGACCAAACACCCTCTAGTCACTATGGGGCAAGATTTATTGTTGACCCAACAACAACTATCACTGTGGCGCTCTTTTGCACTGATCATTGTTTGTATGGTGGCATTTCCCTGCTCGACCATACCTTGGGATTGCTCCATGAACAAACGTAGTTTTTCCTGGCCAAATTACACAAACGCAATCCATAATATTGTAAAACAAACTCCTTCCCGTTGTCCGAGTGTATAATCTTTGGCAACCCAAAGAAGGAAAGAAATCTGTCAACAAATCTGTCTGCTGTTTCCTGCACTGTCTTTCTTTCCAGAGGAAATAGCACACGATATTTCGAAAAATGATCAACTATGTGCCCAATAAAGTTGAACTTTCCGTCTGGTTTTGATTGCATGTCGATCAGATCAATCTATTAAAACAAATTGACTGATGCCTTATTTTGTTACCTTTGCAAGTGCCTTACCTTACAAAATGCCTTAGGTTTTTTATAAAAATGGTATAAACCGTGAGCTAAAGAAAACGGTAAATAAGAAGATAGAAAGATAAAATTTAATGCATAATTACTTGAATCCTCTGCAAAAAACCTGGTGATATGATTGGCTTTAATGGTGCCTTTTTTAGTTGCACGGATTTTAATGCACATGTGACACACTGCTTTATGTAAAATTCAACAGCACTACGTGGAACATTGTCATACGTTCTGCTTATCTAAAAACAGACTCATTTAAAAACTAAAATAACACACAGTAATATCCAATGTAAATTATGCTGTTGCAAAACACTTTCATACCTGTTCAAATGTTTTTTTTACACCAGAGTGAAGAACTTCTTTACAATGCACTCTTTCTATTATCTCAAAGATTTGACAATCAGTTGCAACACGTTTAAAATTACCAAGGGGTGAGTTGCACTAAAATATACACAATTCTTAACCAACTATATGATAAAAATAAGGCTAACAGATAACAAATAGAAATATGCCTCACCAAAAAACTTTGTTTGGGCCTTCAGACAGAAAATAAATATATAACAAAACCTAATTATATATATAACCTGTAAATTTCATACTGGCTAATTATCATAATCATTCTTGCATGTATAAAAACTCAAATAACATATACTATATTGAACTAATAGAAGATCCAGACAGGATTTGCACCTGTATATTCATAAATGAACAGAATACCAACTAAAAGCTGGACAAAAAATGAACAAAAAAATAGGTAATACGTAATTAACTTTATATATACTTATTATTTTAACTATTTAAAAAATAATTATGTATCATCATTTATATATCTAAGTCATATATTTTACCTAAATATTATTAGGAAGCAATTATAATTCTATTTTTTTATACACAAATTTTAATTAAAAAAAAAAATATATAATACCTAAAATTCATTCTTACTCAAATATTCTACAGTCACATGCCTTGGCTTGTTGGAGACTGGTAAACTTTTGATGAAAAACATGCTAGTTATAACAAATTCAGATTAATGTATTGTTTGTCTTAAGATGCAATGTCATCCATTGCCACACAACAATTTATGGCTACACATAATAACATTATTTAATGGAGCTAAACATAGTTTAGCTCATGTTAATTGCAATTTCCAGTTGGGTTGCTAGCTGGTTGGGTGAACTGGGATATGGAAACACTATATTGAGCTTCAAAATTGGTGCATGTTGTTTTGTTTACCCACATTGGGTATTGCCTCAATTAGCCAGGCCACTGAGCCTAGCCTCTGTTACCAATGGCATATAAATTAAGAATTTCACATCACATTGGCCTCTGACCTAAGCTGACAAGATTGTCTTAAAAATCCAACTAAAGATTTCCCCACCCACCCACCCTTTACATTTTTAACACTATATTTATTTTTCTTTCTTTTTTTTTTTATGTTCGACCTTATCACTACTGGATCGTTGACGTCCGTTGGTATAATGGTAACTTCATCGAGTGGGTCAGCATGGACATGAATCTTCACCTGACATACTGTCCAATTGCTTTAGCTACACGGTTTCCTTGCATTGATTCAATTTGGCTTTATGAATCAACAAGGTTTTTGTCCAGTGGTGGAAGCAATTGGCCTACCTCAATCTCTGTTTTATTTTAATATTTTTTTTTTTTTTTTTTGGTTTTTATGTTGGGCGGCATTTGTGAGTCTACTGTTTATGGTGTGTCATCGTGCGTGTACCCCAGTAAGGATCTGGTGTGTTAAGCTCAGGTGTATGTTAGAACATAGTGTAAAAACAAAAAAAGGAAAGGTACAACAGGTAGTTGTTAACTAAAAGAGTGGATATGCTGGGCTGCCTTCGTCAGCCTTCGTTTTGTGGTGTGTGCGTACTCATGAGATAAGGGCAATTTTACACGAATAGTTTTATTAAAGAGAGAAAGGAAACAAGTACAAGTTGTAAAAAAGAGAAAGGAACCAACAAGAAGTTGTAAAAAAAAGAGAGAAATGAAACAATGAGAAGTTGTAAAAAAGAGAGGGAAAGGAAAAAACAAAAGTTGTAAAAAAGAGAGACAAAGGAAACAACAAAAGTTGTAATAAAAAAGAGAGAAAGGAAACAACGAAAGTTAGAAACAACAAACAGTTGTAAAAAAGAGAGAAAAAAGGAAACAACGAACAGTTGTAAAAAAATTGTGAGAAGGTAACAACAGGAAGTTGTTGAAAACAAATATGCTTTATGAGATTAGGATAGCTGTCACGGAGAGTGTTATTAAATTGGGTACACGCGCACGAGAGTTTTGTGTATTTTTGCTTGCCTAGCATCCTCACCCCTTTTCACCAAATATCCCTTTATATTAACATCACAAAGTCGTTAAATGAAATACATTTGTCTTTCTAATAATGTGTTTTTTCTGGAAACATTAGCAATTAAACACAGTTTAGCTAAACACAAATAAAAAACACGGTGAACATGCACCCCCCCCCTAAAATAAACACAATTGCATCTACAGAATTACATGCCACAAACTGAAATGCACCTACATTTTCCCCAGGCACACAAAGGATATCATGTAAATTGAGAGTTGGATAATTCATAATGGCGAAGTTCTTTCTACGTACACAACGAATGATATGTGGTGGCGTTATCTGAAGATCTTCCCTTCTTTAAAAAACACACAATCATACTATATGTATCTTCTGATATTATGGAAGAGTTCTTTTTTTGACATTTCTATTTCCAACCATTCTTTAAATCTTTTATGTGTTTCTTGGCTTTCAGTTTCCATTGTTATGTCTAGGACAATAGCTTTTAGATAAATAGGTGAACAGTACAAGTCACTAGCTACCTAGCTACTGTATATAGTTAGCTGCACATTGCATTTTGTATCTTTTAAAACTTTATGCTGAGTTAGCTAGCTAGCTCTAATACATGCTCTGCTACCTATCTAACTGTAAAACGAAGTCTATCAACTGCTGAACATTGTAACGTTGGCTAATTATTTAGGTGGTCGAACAATCAATCGCTGCTGATACAACTAAGAAACAAATAATAATAATATGTAGCCAGCTTACTGTCTGGACAAGCTTGCACGTGGATAGTGGAGAAGACGAAAAGAAACAAATTGCTTGACCCTGGGTGGTTGAAGCCAACCCGTTTTGACCATTCTCTTCGAATCTTTCAAGCGCCCACTTTGTTGTTGCCAACTCCTAGTCAAAAAAAAAATAAACTATACATTGATACAATATATTGCTGTCTTTATTGTCGACTAGGTGCAAGGCTAATTTCTTCCTTTTTCTCTTTTCCTTTCTTTTAATAATTGTTTCTTTGTTGTTTTTTTGTGTTTTTTCTCTCTTCTTTCTTTTTTCTACTCTTTTTGCTCCATTGCCCTTCTGTCACTTCTTTTCATATCCTTGTGTCTCTTCTTTCCATATACTTTTCAATACATTCATTTGTTTCTCTCATTCTGCCGATGTCGTTTGTCTCCTTTAACCATTCCTTTGCTATATCTCTTTTCCCACACAAGCTTACTCTTTTACAATCTATTATGTTCCGTTTTTCTCCACATACACACGACCTATTTTTCCCCATATTATTACCTATGTCTAACATTTCCAATCTTCTTCTTATCGTATAACTAGCTTCTTTTATCCCCATTCCACTGATGTACTTTTTTCTTTCGAATTTTTGTCCACTTTGGTGTCTCATTTTACTCATTTTACCAATTTGGGGCAACGGATAACACGGGTTGGATCAAGAGCGTATTTTACTTTTAGCTGGTAGGCGAAAAGTTTCCTAGCTTGCCTGAATGACTCTTCCTATCTATTTGGTTTCCAAGACGAAAATAAAATAAACTACTAAAAGTTATTGACCTGAGTGGTGTGATGATCTCTCCTCTGCTACAGGTTTCTTCAAAACGTTTTTTGCGAAGCAATTGAGCTTCGCGAGCGAAGCGAAATTGTGGAGCACGTTTGCTACACGCGAGGTATACCAAGAGAATTATTGAGATTCTCAAAATTTCGATAGAAAAAAAATCATATAAAATCAGCGTAAAGAAATAGGACTGATATTTTTGCACATAAAGCTAGGGTATTTTTTTTTCTAATAAAACAAATAAGTTTGGACCGAGGGGTTAAAGTATAAGTTTAGTAAAAAAGGCAATAAGTACGGCTCGTACCCCCCCACCCCCGGATTTTGACCCCCCCCCCCCGTCTTTTGGTCCCGATTATACGTCCGCCGAACTTGAACACGCAAAGAGGAATATGCTGTGGACAGGAAACGGTAGTCGGCATATTAGACACGTATACTTTACAGACCTGAAATATGCCTTATTTCTTTATATTATACCTAATTATGGTAAATATAATTGATTAATTATTTTGTAATATTGCTTCTAATACTATTATAGTTGTATTTTAATAAAACATAATAGTATTGAAACTGTTTTCTTCTTTTGAAATAATTTTTTGGTAGTCCTGTTTCTAATCGACTTTACTTGTGTATTTTAAGCTTTTTTGTTGCTGTGCTTTTTCTGCTCCTGTCCTGTTTAGCTACCCTTTTCAAAGGAAGATTGAAGTAATTTGTACAATTATAACGCGCCGAGCTGTGTTTTATTTTATTGTTTCTAAGAAGATGTAAGAATACAATATTATCAATTTTAATTGGTTTTATCCAAAGCAAGGTAAGGCTTAAACACACAAAAGGTAGCTATAGCTAGCTAGCTCTGTTTTGTATAAAAGAATTGAAAGTAATTTGTAGAAAACATATGGAGAAGCTGTATTACTACCTGACTGATAGCCAGCTATAGGAAAACCTGTAGTTAGGGCGCAGGCAAAACAAATAGCTCTGGGTGTTAGAGTAAGCTGACCAACCGTTTTTCATCACAATTTCTTATTTATTAAGACGTGGGTGCTGATAAGCCGCATACGCCTAAAAAAGTGTGGGTGTTTTCGAACGAGTGCAGCGTTTTGAAAAAAATTCAAGTATAGCTATATTTTCCCGTAAAAACATGCATAGACTTGAACAATGCCCTTCTTCCAACTGTCGTCCGCATGGTTATGTTACAAGGAATTGCATTTCGGGAATGCTCCGGGCGAGTTCAGGAATGTGCAGGCGGTTTCGGAGGACAACCGCTAATTTAATTCAAAAAGTCGCTCAAACTCGCCCTTATATATGCGGGCGTTTGCGGCTTATTGGCACCCTCTTTTATGAACTAACCTGTTACAGTAATTAAAAAAATATCCACTTTTGCTATCAAACCAACAACAATGTAATTGTCAATAGAAATTATTTGTCCGTAGGCCCTCCCTGAGAACAAGGTTTAAAACGACATTAAAACTGTCATTTAAACAGAACTCCAAGGATGCCCAAGCCGCACATGCCTCTAAAAGGCAAGGCATTTTCGAAACTGCTTGTAATTTTAGAATATTCTCAGGAATAATAGACTAAGGGAAGCTACATCACAGTTTCTTGTCCACCGCCCACATGTGTTTGTGAACCCACATAAAAAGTTCATTATTTTTAAAATTATTTGTGTAAAATTTTCCATGTTATTTACAATAAACCATTTCTCAGTCATTTTATTCATCCAACATAGAATCCTATCCATGGTGCTATTCTATAGTGATGAACTTAATAAAAGACATGATTCAGCATAGTTTTCAAAATGGTCTGATTTTTAATTATTTATGAGATGAAAAACAGCACTTCCCTTAAAGGCACTGGAAACTTCACTATATGAAAATGTTTTCTTTTCCTTTTAGATTGTGTACAATGGGAGTGAGTGATGTAATCTTTCAATGCGTGTGATGAAAAGAAAGTGAAACCGTTATTGTTTTTTCTGCCAAAAATTTATTTAATAAATCTTGATAAAGTTAAAAAACTGTTTTGATTTGTTTGTTTTTGTTTTAATTGTTTCCCATGAGTTTTCGAAATTCGTTCCAGCAGATTCTGTGGCTTCTAGTGCCGGTATTTTTATGTGAAAAAATATGTTTTGTGGGTTTTCTGTTTCGTGGAACAAATGTCATAAAGTCATCTCCGAAATTGTTAACTTTAAGACCAACTTCTGCGGGTTGTGCAACTCAATGTACTGCATATCTGTTAGAATAGTACTAAAAGTATAATTTTGTATTGGCGCTCTTTAGTTTTATCATTCTGTGGGAAAAGGTGGTACAAAATTTTAACACTCATTATTCGTTTTTGTTAGTTTCCCGTCATCTAATTTGTTCGCACATTTTGAAAAAAAATATCCCACGCACATCAAATACTTCCGCAGCCTATTCGCAAAAAAACACTGTTTTTGCGCAACGAATTGTTCTGCAGAGCGTTCATTTCACTACCTCGTCCCCAGGGTTCTTCTACGCTATGATATTCAGTTTCGGAAGATGTTAGCGCCAGACAAACAAGAAGCGTTAGGGACAAAGTATTGGATACCTTATAGTCAGAAATTTTCGCGACATTTTAATTTCGCGATAAAAATTTTGGGACAATTTCGCGATTTTTATTTTCGCGATTCGTTGCCTTGAAATTTTTTCGCGACATTTAATTTTCGCGAATTTCATAGAGTTACGGAGTGGAGGAAAAACAAAATATGATTTTTAAGTACGTTTTTCTACTCTAATAATGACATCTGTAAAAGGAAGCTTTTTTTCATAAAAGGTCAATGTTATAATCAATAAGGTAGCGGAAGAACCTTTATTTTTGATCAAGGGGGGATAGTACAACCTTTCAAACTCGCCTCGGCGTTTGCCTAAATAATGGCATTGACGTTAAGGAAAATGTCGAAAAGAAATCCCATACTGTCTTTTAGACCCATGTCCTCCGACCTCTTCTGGCCTTTGGTATCTGGTTAGGAATGTCACTAGAGGGATAAAAGAATTAAAACTGAAGAGGTTTCATAGGTGTAAGAGTTAGACAGGAAAGTTTAAAAAAAGAGGAAATTTCATAAAAAAGGAGATCGATGATTTATAACACAAAATGCCATTTAGGTTAACAGGCAAACCGCCTTCTAAAATTGTGTTTAAAAGTGCATTTCTTCCTTAATTTTCCCGGGTTTTATCAAACTGGGTATCACCAGAATTATTTTGTTGCGAAAATTTTACGTCTGCTACCCTGTGGAGTCTAAAAAATGAAGAAAAAAAGAAAATATTTCGCGGTTTTTACTTTCGCGATTTCGTCAATTAAATTTTTTTCGCGGCATTTTAATTTCGCGAAAATGCCCAAAAATCGCGAAAATCGCGAAAATTAGTTGTCGCGAAAATTTCTGACTATAAGGTAGTTTAATTTTGCTTGCAACTTGCGAAATGCTTCGCAACCTTTTTTTAAATTTCTAGTTATGTCTGAATTGTTCAAGAGCAAGAGGCTTGTTGTGTTCCACTCCTTTTTATACCCAGCCAGCTTGTGGTTTGAAGCTATGGCCTTAAGAAACAGGCTTAGACAGTTATACACTCAATCATAGTGCCGTGTTTTTCCTGCGCGCGCATCAAATAACATTACGTAATGCTATCCAAAAAAGATGCGTGCGCAGAAATGGAGGTAACGAAAACATTAGTGCAGAAAAACACAAGGCTAGCAAAGCGAAAAAAAGGAAAAAGATCGACTAACTGCTGTGTTATAGGATGCATGAACAGCCAATACTCCTTGGAAAAATGAAAAGAGACTGAATGTTCAATTCACGAGGGTTTCTGTCATCATTCGTGCTCGTGCAAAGCACCATTCGTTAATGTGTAACGTACGGAGTGTGGTTTCTATACGGAGTTTGGTTTAGCTATACGGAGTCTTCCAACGAATGTTCTTAAAGTGAAATATTGCAATATATGACTGTTTAAAACTATTTCCGAAAAAAATAAAAAATAATATAATGGAACAAATGACATGTTATGGTTCAAATTATAGTTAAAAGATCGCTTTCTCAAAGCATATATTAGATGTCTACTTTGCGTAATCCCTTTCTGAAAATTAATTTGCTAAACAAGCATAAAAGTGACAACAAAGATTGCGCATAGATGCTGTGCTCAGAGCGGTACTCGAAAGAAGTCAAGCTTTGAATGCATGTTTTATTTGTGTGAATGTTAAAATAAAATTGTGCCAGTATAGCATGGTTAAAACATATAGTGAATAAATGTTGAAACCTGAATTTCCCCCACGTTTTTATAGACCATTTTGAATGTTTACATTTTCCGCGGTAAGCCCTTTCGGCTTTAACAATTGTGTGGCAGGCAAAAAGATGGGGGCGCTAGGTGAAGTGAGGTCCTTTTTAGTCTGTTTCTTCGCACAAAGGTATCATTATGACTTTATATGAATATATGTCAGTCAGAAGTTACCCATCTACACTCGATAATAGTTTAAAGCCTCAAAAATATTTCCGTAGAAAGAAATGGGCTAAAAAATACCTTTCTTCAGCAAGCTTCCGCATCTTTCTGCCTGCCACGCAGTTGTTAGAGCCAGAAGGGCTTACCGCGGAAAATGTAAACATTCAAAAAGGTCTATTGTGGATTTTGTTTGTTTTGAACGTTTTCCTCCGTTTCCGCTTGGTCACGTTCATTCAGAATGCGAAATTCAGAATGCGCGTGCGCAAAATTCGCGAAATATTTTGTATTTTTTTCAAGATGGTAGACGTCGTCGCATGCCTGACAAACATTGTTTTACAAATCGGATGCTCTACTGATTTTGAACAAAAGCTGACTTTCGTGACTACAAAGCGTTTGTTTTAATTTTATAATGTTTGATAACATGTTGGCGAAGACAAAAAAATTGTTGGTGGCTATGGCGAAAAGCAAGAAAACGAAAGTAGAACATTTCATTGTCAAGAACGTATTTTTTTCCGACAGGGGCAAAAGGAGCATATAAAAATGCCTAAAACTAACATTCTAAAGTTTTCCAAGCCTATTCATAGTTATTTTTATTAATTTCAAACATTGTATTACCAGAAGACATCAACGTCCTAGTGCTTACATTTTTTTGCTCTGAAAAATTTGCCTTCAAAATCAAGATATTTTGGTGGCCTGTAGCTAGCTATAAATGGCACTTGAATGATGATGTTATGAGTAGTATAATGAATTGTAAGTAGAATTTTGTTATTACTGACTAACAAAGATTACTGATATGAATGTTTTTTCTTAGTAAACTATATTTTGTGTTTTTTTTTATCTTTTCAACGCTGGGCCTCCGCTCTCCTAGCAACGCATTGTTAATTATGACTAAAGTACTGTGTATAGCTTTACAACTTTGTGCATAAACATGGTAGCCTTAAAGTAAAATACCTAAGGGTAGTCAATAAAGAGTGTATTACACTGTGTTGTTTAAAAAATATAGTGTGAATAGAACTATTTTATTGCGTTTACAATTGTTTATCACCAATTATGACGTGTTATTCTATTCTTACCTAAATTTCGGATTTACGATTCCTAGGAATTGCTAAAACCTCTCCCCCATTCTTTTAGTGTTGAAAAGATGCTCACAGTTTCACAGTCTTTCTTTTGTTACCACGTCTTATTGAGAATTAAAAAGAAAAACTAATTATTTCTTCAGAAAATGAGAAATATTCATAATGCCTATGGTCAAAGCCTTATTCGTGGTGGTTATCCCTCCATTAGGTGATTTTAATGAGTTTGCATGAATAATTTTTATTATTATTATTGTATTCATACTGTCTGATGGAAAATAAATAAATAAATAAATAACTATTAAATTCACTCTGTTTACTTCCCTTTTTTAATACAGAACATAAGTGAACGACTTAAACTGTGAAGAGGTGTATTGTGGAAAAAATGATTTTGTGGAACCTCTTGACCTCTTTTGTGGCAAAAAATTATTGCATTTCATTAATAAGTATTATTATAATAAGTATATTTTATACAAAAGCTAATGATTTTCACAGAAAATATTCCTTAGAGCATCATTGAAAAATTAATTTGTTTTTTGCCAAAAACCCCTGAACAAGAACTTAAAAATTCAAATGAAATGTACACATTAAAAATACTTATTGTCAGAGAGTTTTGTGTAAAAATATGTTAGGATTGAACAGTGAATTTTACAAAAAAAAGTATATATGCATACACCTTTTTGTATAAGAAAACCCTTTTTTGACTTAAGCCTAAATGTTCTTAGCAAGGTGACTGAATATAGGCTGAAATTTTCTTAATTTTTATTTCTCTATTTTATGTATTTTATTTGAAACATCTTTTATTTTTATTTATTTTTTGTTATTTTTAGGATAAGGCCTTGTTTATTTGACTGGAAAACTATTTCTTATAAAAAAAAATGTGTATATACTCTTTACAGGGAGAAAGTTTCACGGGGAAAAGTTCCGCGAGGCAAAAAATAGCGAAATAATGAGGATTTACATTCGCGAATAAGTGATTAAATATATTTCGCTTAAAATAACTTAATTTTTTATATTTGCTCCTATACAATTTATATGCACGTCTTTTTTACCTGCACAAGCTTAAAATTCCAGTCATTATGAAATGTTTATGAAATATATACATTAAAAGAAAATCCAAGGCAAAAAATTTATTTCAAAATTTATCCTGTTAAGGTAATGTAAATATTAAAAATCCACTGTCATATTTTTTTTAGTTTCCATGTGGCGTCAACAACCTGTTAATGTGTTTATGGATTACTCCTTGTATGGTTTCAATCGTTTGGGATGCTTTTTGTTGCAAACACAACTATGCACATTATATGGTTCTTATTGGAAGACTTATTTAAAGAATTATATATGTTAATGTACAGTTTTTATTTTTATGTTTGCTAAATGAAATACACAAATTATATTGTAACTTAGATTATTTTATCTTTGTTTGAGACTTTTCTTCATGAGTTCTAAGGGGCATGTTCATATGGGAAATATTTCCTCGGGAACCGGGTAAATGTTTCAGCATGATATCAGGTCAAGATCTCGGGTTGTTAACAAACTCTTAACAAAATTTAGTTGCGTTCATATGAGAAAAAACATTTACCCACCTACCAAGATCTCGGGTGCGCATGATCAAGATCTCGGTAAGCGGGTAATGCATTTTCCAAAAAAACAGAAGTTTCCTCGGCAGGCGAGATAAATTTATGTCGATTGGGCATAATTTTTAAAAATAAACAATAGATTCTTATCCTAATAAACAATAGAAACTTATCACATGGTATTTTCTCACCCGAGGAAAATTTTTCTCGCCCATGCCATATGAACAGAAAGTAAAAATTATATCATGCTGAAATATTTCCCTGCTATCAGAGGAAATATTTGATATGAACAGTCCCTAAATATGACATTTTGCACTTAACAGCAAAAGCGTGGCAGTAATTATTGTTTAAAGCATTCATAAGGCTCTATTTGGTTTAATTTTTCACAGTTTAATTAACAGCCAGCTAGTTAAATATAAAACCGAAACTGCCACTTAGGCTCTTGGAGTGCTCTTAAAACATGCTATTATTTCATCCAAATTTAAGACTTGTATTCTTTGGCCAAAAATTAACCCATGTGCTATTAAATTGAAGATAATGCAATCGTGTGGCCACCTATATCAATCTGCTATATCTTAAGGTTTTGCTGCATTTTTTTCCCTGTCCTAGCATTTATGACTAGCTACCCAATGGCCTGCTCTACACTGTATCTAGGTGGTCTTGATCTACCACACTTTCATACTTAGATTTTGCAAATCAGAGTGAAATCAAAAGAACTGTTAAATGTAATAATGAGATTAATTTAACCTTTTTCGATTATCTAAGACTTATAGAACTTTTTGCATGTTGATCTGTCGGCCATGTTTGTTGATATTCAAGGAGGCTAGCTAGCCAAACACCCTTACCGTGGAAAATGCTTAAAAACTTTTAGTAAAAAAATGTAAGCAAAATAAGGTTTTTTGCAGCAGAAAGACAAATCCCGTAGCTTTTCAAAATATATATACTTTACTGGGTAAAAAACTTTAGTTCTCTCTCAAATTTTGGTAGAATATAGGAATTCTGTAAATTTGTCGGATAAAAAAACCCTTTCGTTTACGTTGCCACAACAAAAGCAAACCCGTCGTTTTCAGTGTTTATACGGAGCCTTGGCCACACTTATTATAATAAAGTACAAAGTAAACAATATTTTAGCACCATGCCTTGTAATTTAGCATGTTAAGTCAGGTATGTCGAGATTATGACGTCATCATCGCCACGGAATTTTTGCGTTTTGAGATTTCAAAAGTTAGCGCATGCGCAGACTGAATTTCCCGTGTACAGGCGGGAATGACCGTGGGTTTTGTTTACATTTTTACCTCCATTTCTGCGCGCGCATCGGGCATTACGTAATCACTTAGATGCGCGCGCAAGTAAATATCGGGACTGTGATTCCAGTAAGGCCATCACCACATGCGGTAAATAAATAATGCACACTGACAAACAAAACTGTTGAACCAGGTTAGCCCCATATACTGAGATTCAGTGGAGACACACCTTTACTTCTGTAACACCAATTAACATGTGCTAAACTTTTAGTTTAGCACCATAAATTAAACCAACATAATCAACAATGACAATGATTCATGGTTGAATTTGTTTAGTCGTTATAGAACTTTTCATTCTTGCAAGCAATTTGCAACGACATAAACTGCTTTCGTTTCAGCCTTTTTTCTGAAGGTCAAGATTTCTCACCATATTTTGAAGTGATGAAGTTTGTATTTATCTGATTTCGAAGTTGTATGAAACAGTTAAACCACATGGATTTGATTACTTATATTTAGTTTAAAAATGATTTGTTCGCCATTGTAAGTAAAACAAGAAAATTATTTCAGAACATATATTATATTCGACTAAAAATACGAAGCTTTTTGTAGCATATTACTACATCATCATCAGGAATTACTAAAAAAACTATTATATACAATATATAATATACATTAAAAGTTAAAAACATGTCCCAAAAGACGTAAAAAAACTAATTGAGTGAAAAGAAACGTAAAAGGGTTTTGTCATAATTATTAGACTCCGTTATGATACAACAATATATAACCTTTTAGACTCAACCTGTTCATTCAGAACCGGTTTCAAAGATCTAATATAAAATGCTTCAATTATCTTTTGTTTAAAGCAATTAATAGGAGTGTTAACACTTTCCAAACGAAGGAGTGTTCATCATTAATTGTGATGTGCTAAGCAGGCTCAGACTTCGTAGACACAGGTTGAGTCTAAAAGGTTATTTTTGTATCATAACAGGTCACATAATTTATGAAAACTTTTACGTTTCATTTCACTCAATTAGTTTTTTATGTCTTTTGGGACACGTTTTTAAACTTTTAATGTATATATATATATTATTGTAATATTTTTTTAGTAATTCATTTTACCTGGTGATGTAGTAATATGCTACGAAAAGCTTCATATTTTTAGTCAAATATAATATATATATATATATATATGTTCTGAAATAAATTTTTGTTTTTTAGTAACAGCTTATCAAAAAATAATTTTGTGTTTTATTCCCCTTTAATCCTATTAATGCAGATAAAAAATCTTTTTAGGCATATTTCTGGGAACATTTTTCAACTAAAGTTTTTGGTTAGTTTTTTAATTTTGATTCTGATGAATTTATCTGATGGTAGATAATTGCCAGATAAAGCAAAGAACAAAGAAGCACACAAGGGAATGTTACAGTTTATTTCACATACTGTGGACAAAGTCTTTAATCAAATATATCATGGAGAACCTTTGCGCAGGAAACATAGAAGTGACTTAGATGAAGCAATATTGGAGGAAGAAGTTTTATTTTGCAAGAACAATGTCTGTGTTCACACTCCTTCTCTCTTAACAAAAGATGAACAACATTCTCCAGGATATCTATGCTTGAAGAAGATTTACAGAACAGATGTTGAAATATCTGACTTGATGCTTAATTGGATACCAAATGCTTTACTGGCTGCTGGAAGTACAGACGAAGCTGAGCTAATGACAGTTCCACTAAAACCTAAAACAGATTTTCCTTTAGAAGTAAGAGAAGAGAAAGAAGGCAGTGTTGATGTAGTTAGTACTGAAGTAGCAAGCAAAAATTCTCCATCACATGCTCTTCATAACCCAGATAACAGGGTGAATTTATTACACTCATCAAACTATCAAATAAGGAATTTTGAAACACCATTAGGAGGTGTTTTTAGCATCAATATCAGAGATATGAAAACAATAAAATTGTTTTATACAAATAGTGGAAAAGATTCTGGACAATTTGTTATTGGTAGTTCAGAGAATCAATACAAGGTCTTTCACTTCCATAGCAATGGACTGGTAAAACTGACAGAAATTTTGGATAACTGGAATGGCTGTATAATGGACCAAGATTTATTGGCATACGAAGTTGGTCAACAAGTTTACTATGTCAATGCTGAAGAGCAACCAGTTAGTGAAAATGTGCCTGAAATGCATCCTGAGGAAGGCCGGTATAAACCCATGAACATGATCAGTTGGCTAAGTTATGTTAATCGGTTGGGACAAATAGAAGATGTATATAATTTTAGAAAGGTAATCTTTATTCTAAGCAAAACTGGTTTTCTTATAAAGTACTGGCTTTGTGACACCTAACATACAATCCACACTGGTATTGTGATAAAACACTGCTATTGTGATAAAAAAATTCTTCAGCATCTTGAAATCATCATCATGATCTATCGTTAAAGTTTTTTTGTGATCTCCACAATTTAACATGTGTAATTTGCGATCATCATTATGTTGTGCATTGTCATTAAACAAATAAAAAGATGGTGTTAAAGAGAAGTAGTTTTCAAATTGTTAATTATTAAGAAGGTTTGTTATGTCTCCCTTGTTCAATTTATAATTGTTTAAATGCGCTCTAATGTTTTATTTTTTCGGTACAAGAAGAAAAGTATGAAATACAGTAATCAGGAGGTACTGGTGTAGTCCTTTTTCTTATTTACCTCCTACATCCAAAAAAAAGTTTAGTTGTTCTACGGGCGAAGTCGATAGTAGCTTACGGTCGGTCAGTTGGCGAAATAAAAATAATTTTATCGAGAATATGATTGGAATAAAAACAAAACAAAAAAACAACGGAGCATATTTTTCTATGTATTTTCGCATAACGCACGCAGTTTTTTTTTTGTCGCGAAGGAAAAATAATAATAATTTGTCTCACTAAAATAAAATGTAACTAACTGTCAAGGTGAAAAGATAAAAATACTTGCATGCTCAAACCCTTGTTTTTAAAAGTTATGCAGCAATAATTTTTCTTGTGTTGTTTTGAAAGTTATACAGCAAGAATTATTCTTGTGCTGGTTTAAAAGTAATACTGCAAGAATTATTCTTGTGCTGTTTTGAAAGTTATACAGAATATACTTGTGTTGTTTTGAAAGTTATACAGCAAGTTATACTTGCGCTGTTTCGAAATTTGCAAGGCAAGTTATTCTTCTCCCATTTAAAATAATATAAAGACAGAAAGTTATTTTGATAAAAAGTTTTAGTGTTCTTTTAATGTTTTTTGCGTAGTCTTATAAGAAAATGTAAATTTAAGTGCAAAATCTTTTTACGGACTATAGTTTAGTTGACAATATTTAAAGTCTTTTGCGGCAATAAAATTGTGTTAAAATAAAAGGGTGTTACGACAAGCGTATTCTACCTTGTTTTTATTATTTTTCCTAAACGGTATTGACTAAAAGTTTTGCAGTATTATATTTTAGCTAACGTATAATTTAAACATATATAATAGTCATAATAAAGGAGGGTGTTACGACAATAATAACCTGTCTTGTTCTGTCAGTGTGATTTGTTCTCATTCATTCATCCCCATTTTGTTTTTCGCTTCAAATCTCAGAAATTTAGGAGAAAATGTGGCGTTTCTGATGCAACTCCATAACCCTGTTCATAAATAATCACGGCTATGTGAGTATTATTTTGTAGTTACTGTAAATTCTGTAATGATGACCCAAGGCGTTTATTTAATTTTTGAGATTTTTAGAGGGAAACATTTATTGAGACGGGTATTAAATGTGACGATTCCAGGGAATTTGATAACAAGCTAATTAGCGATAATTTTTCATTATCGATCACTTATAGCGCCTGATTGCTAAGCAAAAAGTTTTAT
Organism: Hydractinia echinata; assembly: GCA_030067915.1. NCBI lineage: Eukaryota > Metazoa > Cnidaria > Hydrozoa > Anthoathecata > Hydractiniidae > Hydractinia > Hydractinia echinata. Next base: position 227,208 of record JASGCC010000173.1, read on the forward strand.
CGATAATTTAGATTAAAAATATAAAATTATCGATAAATATCGCTAAGGGATTTTCTTTTTTTCTTTATCGGTATTTATCGCTATTTTGCTAGGGCTAAATTAGCATAAATTAAATAATAATGACAGCGGTACTTGATAAATGCTAGTGAGCTTAAGGAAGCCGAGTTTTGATCCCTTGCTGCGAAAAGTTTCATACGCACGGGGAAAAACACCGTGTCTGAAAGCTAAATAATTCTTTATTATTTTTTTTTTATATAATTAAATTGCAATGTAATTGCTCCCAACCCTTACTAACATTAGTAGAAATGGAAATTTCAGAATAAAACTATGTAGCGAATCAGGGACTTTGGGGATATTTGATCTGTGTTATTTTCTTCTTTTTAGATAATTATTTTCTAGATAAGGAAAGCAATCAGAAGATTCAAAATTGACCAAGAAAGTTTAGCTAGTTACCTTGATTTTTATTATCGATAATCTGCTGACAAAGCAAATCAAATTAGCGATAATTATAGCTCAGCATTGTTTATCGCTAATGACCTGATCGCTAATCCATTTTATTTATCGATAATTATGTTCTTTTTTTCATGAATTATCGCTAAATAGTGATCGATAATTATAGGTTGTTATGAAATTCCCTGGAATCGTCACAAATAGAGACCAACTGTTTATTAAAAAACTACAACATTTGAATATTTATTTTCTGGCATATCGTTTTTACCCTATTTTTCCCGCTGCGAGATCAGCATTTCAGCCTTAAAAATAAAAAAGTATAGACTCAATAAAAATTAGAGCAATCCTGCATGCTGGATTATCGGAGATGCACAAAAAAATTTTCAACCCATACCAAAAAAGCAAGTTTACTAGAGGAGCGGAAATAAATACAGTACCTATGTTTTCATTATAAATTCATCACGTCAAAATTGCTTGAAGGAGGACAACTCTAATAAATGTCTCTTTTTGATAGAAAGCGTTTATTGGATACAGACGTTTTTTAGAGTATTTAACACATTATATATATGTGAGGCAAAAACCATCGCAAACAACAAGTAATTATCCCTAGCTTAAAAACTTTAGATTTGGATTATTCTTAGTTTTAAAATCCAAATTGGTTTGAGCCTAAGCATGTGCTTATTTTGTTCTTACTTTTCGGCAAATTATAAGGCTCGTGTTCTTATGATGCTTTTTGGACTTCGCAAGAAGGATTTTTTGATATTTTTTTTAACAAATTGCATCGTTTGTAGTTTCTTGAAAACATTGTGATTTCTAGACTTTGTAAGAAAGCTTTTAAACAGTTTAAAACACACAAGGGGGGGGGGGCAAATTGCACAAATTTATTGAATTCTAATGCATTCTCCACAAATCTAAGAAGAACTAATTTCCAATTTTTTTCCTCTGCAAAATCATGGTTTGTCCTCAAACACAAACTCCCTCTAAAACAAATTCCTGAATAAAAGACCAGGGTAAATTTATAAGCCATATGCTGAGCACCAAGCTTTGCTTATGATTAACTTATAATAACTTAATTTCATGTCTTTGACCACTGAGTTTGCTTGGATCGACCCCATTTGCAGCTTGAGCACATATTTCTGTGTCCAGTAGCTATTGTGCCACTCGCTCGCACAATTGTGCAGTGCTAAGTATGAAAATGCTTACACAAAGCAAGAAAAATTTGACAACAGGAATTTATTTTATGTATTGCTTATTATAGCACACATATTTTCTACTGCATATTTTCAAATGAACTTCTTATTTATTTGTGATTTTATTTTGTGTGTTAATATAGCCTTTTAGATGCATGATCCAAAAATACTTATAGCAGTGATAAATTATTTATTTGAAAGTCTCCAGCTCGTAGCCGGGGGCTAATTTTTAAATGAAAAGAGTTACAAATTAAATGTCTTCTTTACACAGTCTCAGGGTTTTGTGGTTTTAATTTTAAACCTTGCCACTGATGTAGGCGGAAGCATTTTAGATAAGCCTTGTTTTCGTGTGCCTAGGGTTTACAAAATGGAGAACGAAAGTGGTTGCACAAGGAAGGAAGCTCTAAAAATTTGAAAAACAACATTGTACTGGTACTTTGAATTTACGAAAGTTGTGTCCGTCTATGACTGCCAAAGATTTTCCTTTGATGTCACCGAAAAAATTATGTCTAATTTGTTAATCTTTCTGACATTACAGTACGGCGCGACGTCAATGCATTTAGACTGACGTCAATGCGTTTAATAAGATTGGTGAAGCCATTACATTGCAGTTATAACTTTGAGGCCAAATAACTTGGAAACGATTATCCTCCTCCACTTGGAAAGAATGGAGGAGGATAATTGGGTAAGAAAGTGTAGAGACTTGATAGTTCCTGGGGCAAAGCCCAGAGGCAGACCGAGAAAGACTTGGCAGGAGGTTATAAGGACAGACTTGATACAGAGGAAGTTGAGTTTAGATCTAACACAGTCTAGATCAGATTGGAAGAGGGTCATTAATATACCCCGTCCAACCCATGCTAGCATGGAAAACGGACGTTAAGCCGAGAATGATGATGATGATGATGAGGTGGTGACGTCAGTCATTTTTCACCGCATGGGTAACTAGGGACAACCTGGGACCAAATTGGGTAAGTTTCCTAAACCTGGGTGCCCGAATCCGTTTTGGAATTGGACGGGTTGATAACATCATCAAAAAACCTTCAAATCCCAATAATCTCTTTAACTATTCGTCAAAAGTATACATTTTCTTGATCAGCGTTTAAAGCTCTACGTTATACAAAAAAAAATTTTTTGTACGTTTGTGAGACTTTGCTTATGTCACCAAAATTCACGTGAATGTTCTCTTTTCCATTGTTCTCCTGCCTAAGTGGATTTTTCCATGGGCCTTATGGACTCATCATCATCATCATTCTCGGCTTAACGTCCGTTTTCCATGCTAGCATGGGTTGGACGGGGTATATTAATGACCCTCTTCCAATCTGATCTAGACTGTGTTAGATCTAAACTCAACTTCCTCTGTATCAAGTCTGTCCTTATAACCTACTGCCAAGTCTTTCTCGGTCTGCCTCTGGGCTTTGCCCCAGGAACTATCAAGTCTCTACACTTTCTTACCCAATTATCCTCCTCCATTCTTTCCAAGTGCCCCAGCCAATTCAATCTTCTTATCTGGATAACATCTTTAATTCTACGGAGACTTAGCCTGCTTCTTAGCTCATCTGAACTCTTTCTGTCTCTCAGACTGGCGTTACACATCCACCTAACCATTCTCATATCATTCCTTTCTAAACGGTCAAGATCTTCCTGCTTCACTGCCCATGTCTCACTACCGTACAACATAACACTTCTTACACAGGCCTCATACAACCTACCTTTTACCTCAATTGACATGACTCTGCTAGTCAACAAAGGAAGTAACTCTCTGAACTTTTTCCAAGCAGAACCTATCCTGCAAGTAACACTTCTTCCAACACCCCCTTCACTGCCCAACATATCACCTAAGTAACAGAAGTTCTCAACTATCTCTAACGAGCCACTGTTGTACATCATTAAAGCTGGAAATACTTCATTCTCTATAATCTCACCTTTGCAACGCTTGCATACAAACTGAATGTCAGCTCTTAACCTTCCACTAATACTACTGCACTTCTTATGTACCCAATGCTTGCAAGTCTGACAAAAAATTGAGTTACTACCAACCCCTTTCCTGCATGTTGATCTTCTATCTAGGCGATTACTAATAAGAATCACTTGGTGGTGGGGTTTTAATTGTGTTGAACCAGTATCATTGGTAATTCGTTGTGTTTAGTCAGAGTGGTGTTCCATAGTGTTGAGTTGAATCAATCACACTAATTTAGCGTTGCGTTATACACAGAAAGAACTATTGCGAAGATAACCTACAGGTTAGTCTTATATATATATTCCTATTTAACAATGGTAGCAGAGGAATAAAAGTGAAATGTCAAAAAGTTGGGTCCCCCCACCATCATTAGACAAAGAGACGAGTTACAGAGATTGGAAAAAAGAAGTGCAAATATGGCAAGCACTGACAGAATTAAAGGCAGAAAAACAAGGGCCAGCTATATTCATGGGCTTAAGAGGGAAAGCTAAAGAATCAGTTCTAGAATTAGACATTGAACAGATAAGTGCAGCAACTGGAGTAAAAGCCATTACTAACAGATTGGACAAAATATATTTAAAAGATGAGAATCAAACTGCTTACCTAGCTTATGAAACCTTTGAAAGATTTAAGCGACCGCCTGAGATGAGTATGAATGACTATCTTATAGAGTTTGAACGGTTATACCATAAGATCCAAGGACATAATATGGTACTTCCTGATGGAGTGTTGGCATATAGAGTTCTACAAAGTGCCAACCTTACACCAGAGCAGCAACAGTTAGCAAGAGCAACTTTAAATGAACTACGGTATGATGCAATGGTACGGCAGTTAAAGAAAATATTTGGGGATACGGTGGCCTCATTAGGAACAAATACTGAAGTAAAGATAGAACCAGTTCTTCAGGCAAGTGCAGATACAATTGAGCAAAATTACTTCACTCAAAGAGGGGGATATCAACGCTCAAGGTTTAGAAGAGGAAGACCTGCAACTGCTTCAAATCAGAGATATGCAGGAAGAAAAACCAGACCCAACAATAGAAGAATGAATCCATCCGATCAATCTGGAAGTCCATCAAGATGCAATATTTGCCAATCTATATATCACTGGGCTTCAAACTGTCTACACTCTTATGAGAACCAGGAACCTGAGGATGTTAGAAAAGATGACAGTCATTCTAAGGTTACGTTTTTTGCAAAAATCAGAGAAGATGAAATGCAATCTCTGGTCGGCGAAACTCTGTCATGTGCAGTTTTAGACTGTGGTTGCACAAAGACCGTTTGTGGTAATACTTGGTATCAATGTTTTATTGATAATCTTGAAAATGATAGATTGCCCGAAGAGCATCCCAGCCAAATAAGATTTAAATTTGGAGATGGTGAAGCAGTTTGTTCTATGAAAAGAGTGTTCTTACCTGTAATTATTGGCTCAAAAGAAGTTTATCTGGAGACAGAAATTGTCCCAAACGAAATTCCTTTGTTACTGAGTCAAGCTTCCATGAAAAAAGCAGAGGCAGTTTTAGATTTTATCAACGATTCGGTTACAATGTTTGGAGAATACCATCCTTTAAAATTTACCACTACAGGTCATTATTGCATACCTTTGAACAACAACATAATAGAGATGGATGGAAAGAAACATGACCACTTGTTACCCCAGGTTGCCTTTGTTTGTGCAAGTACAAAATCAAGAAAAATTAAGATTATCAAACTTCATCGTCAATTTTGCCATCCAAGTGCTGAAAAATTAAAATCTCTCATCAAAGCATCTAATTCCTTCTTAAATGACCGAAGTGAAGTTATGAAAGTCATCGATGAAGTATCAAACTCTTGTGAAGTGTGCATCAAATACAGAAAACCAAGACCGCGCCCTATTGTTGGCTTACCAATGTCATCAGAATTTAACCAGTGTGTGGCTCTAGATCTTGTGCAACTTTCGCAATCATTATGGTTTATCCATATCATAGATGTTTTTACCAGATTTTCATCAGCAAAATTGACAAAGACGAAAGACAAAGATGTAATAACAGATATTATCTTTGAAATTTGGTTAGCCCGATTTGGTCAACCAAGGAAGTTTCTAGCTGATAATGGTGGAGAATTTGTTAACAAAGTGTATGAAGAAATGTGTGAGCAGTTTAACATAGAGTTTTCAACAACTGCAGCTGAAAGTCCTTGGTCAAATGGACTATGTGAACGACACAATGGTATGATTAAGGAAATGCTGAAAAAAATTATTGAAGACACAAAATGTACACACAATCGGGCACTATTCTGGGCTATAAGTGCAAAGAATTCTTTATCAAACAACAAGGGATTCTCACCAAATCAACTTGTTTATGGTAAAAATCACGACTATCCCTGCATCCTCACTGATCATTTGCCAGCTATGAATGACACAGTTTCAAGCAAAACCGTGGCCCATAACCTTGCTGTAATGCATGCGTCACGAAGAGCCTTTATAGCAGCAGAGTCTTCTGAGCGTATACGAAGAGCATTGAGACATAATGTTCAGTGTTACAATGATGAGCGATATATCAATGGAGATAGAGTTTTTTATAAGAGAAAAGACAGTGAAAAATGGCATGGACCAGGCACTGTAATTGGACAGGAGAATAAGCAAGTCCTTGTAAAACATGGTGGAAGTTATGTTAGAGTACACATGTGTCGCTTGCAGAAGTTGGACCAAGTTTTGCATTCACAAAAACCTTTACAAGACACGGAAAGGAGTACTGAAGTGACAACTACACAAGTGAACAATTGCATTCCGCTTGAACGCGATGTTGTTTTTGGTGAATATGTTGGTGCAGATGATTTTGACAGTAACAATACAGAAGAACCAGAAAATGAGAAAACAACAAATTTACAAACAACAAAAGAAACAACATCAGACGGTGCCTCAATGAATGAAACAACAACACACAAGATATCAACAAATGAAATCACAACCAATCGAAATGTTAGCAATTCGTCAACAGTCCAAGGAATACCAAAGTTGAAGACAAAAATCATTTACAAGCTAACTCCTGACAGTGAATGGACAAGGGGATTAGTCCACAGCAGAGCAGGAAAAGTGAGCAGAAAAGGAAAAGAAGGCAGACAGTATGGTAGCTGTTTAAATGTCCAAAATGAAGACACAGGTGAAATAAATTGGTTAGATTTCAAAAGATGTGTGAGTGACTGGCAACCTGTTGTTGAGACAAACGAAACTGAAGAAGTACTATTATCGACTCAAGCAACTGTTACAGATGAGGTCCTAAATGCAAAGTATAAAGAATTAGCCAATTGGGAAGACAACAAAGTTTTCTCCACCATAGAAGATAAGGGTCAATCTCCAATATCCACAAGATGGGTGGTCACAACAAAGAATATAGAGGGATACAAAACAGTTAAAGCTCGTTTGGTCATAAGAGGTTTTGAAGAAGAAGAGGTCAAAAATCTGACTAAGGACTCCCCAACTTTTTCAAAAGAAAGTCTTCGCATTGTATTTACGATGTTAGCAACCTATGAATGGGAATGTCACACCTTAGATGTCAAGACGGCATTTCTTCAAGGCAACCAGATTGACAGAGAGGTTATCATAAAGCCCCCAAAGGAAGCAAATACAACAGGTGTGTTCTGGAAACTAAATAAAGTTGTATACGGCCTTGCTGATGCTTCAAGAGCTTGGTATCTACGTGTGAAGGAAGAGCTAATCGGCTTGGGGTTGAGAATGTCTTTATTTGATGAAGCATTATTTTATTGGATTCAAGATGACTGCTGCCAAGGACTGATTGTAATACATGTTGATGATTTTCTATGGGGAGGATCCCATGATTTTCAAGTGAAGGTCATTTCGCCTATCAGAGAAACTTTTCTCATTGGATCTGAAGATTACTCCAATTTCAAATATGTTGGTGTCAATATACAACAATCTAATGGTTCAATTAACTATGACCAAAAGAACTATGTGGCAGGTATGGAACTGGTCAAGATTCAAAACACAACAGACAGACATCGTCAACTATCACATGAAGAACAATCAAACTTCCGATGTATATGTGGGCAACTAAACTGGATGTCATCGCAATCAAGGCCTGACATTTTATTTGATGTGTGCCAGCTAAGCACAAAACTAAACTGTGCAGTAGTTGATGATGTCATGAGAGCCAATAAAGTAGTAAAGAAGTTGAAATTGGATCCCAACATTTCCTTGAAATTTTGGAAACTTAAGCTTCCATTACAACTGATCTTATATTCTGATGCTTCATTTGGGAACCTTCAAGATGGCAGCTCTCAAAGTGGAATTTTTATTTTCCTGAAAGGTGTTGAGAATCTTATGGCACCTATCACATGGCAGTCTAAAAAGATTAAGAGAGTTGCGCGTAGCACTCTTGCTGCTGAGACACTAGCTCTTGTTAATGGTATTGATACATGCATATGGGTGAAGAATGTGATAAATGAAGTGTTGAATACTAATCTAGAAGGCATCTTATGTCATACAGATGACAAATCATTGTTTGAAGCTGCCCATTCAACAAAGTCTTTGGAAGACAAACGGTTAAGGGTTGATATGGCTTCCCTTAGACAGAGTATCAATCAGAAAGAGATTGAATTGAAGTGGATTTCTACCAAACATCAGTTAGCAGACGTGTTAACAAAACAAGGAGCAAATAGCACACTCTTAATGAATGTGCTACAGAGGGGTCATGAAGAATAATAGTGACCAATTAAATGTTGAGTTATGAAAATTTGAATATTGTGTTCAAAAATTAAAGTTTTTTTGAGTTTTTATCTTTTAGAATTTTTATGTTTAAATTCCACACAAGTAATCACACGAAGAAAGAGAGATACATGTAGTGATGACTTAACCAAGACTAGTACAGTAGAGGGTTTTGGTGAAAAGCCAGTTTTGCCCCTAGACCACTGTACTAAGCGAGTAGGAGTCGCTATAAATTCCTCTCACATTCGAATAACCAATTGAACGCCAAACAGAAAGAAAATAGAGGGAGATTGTTGATCTTCTATCTAGGCGATTACTAATAAGAATCACTTGGTGGTGGGGTTTTAATTGTGTTGAACCAGTATCATTGGTAATTCGTTGTGTTTAGTCAGAGTGGTGTTCCATAGTGTTGAGTTGAATCAATCACACTAATTTAGCGTTGCGTTATACACAGAAAGAACTATTGCGAAGATAACCTACAGGTTAGTCTTATATATATATTCCTATTTAACACTGCAAACTCCACAAGGCCACTTTCCAACTACAAGGTCACACTTGGCTGCAATGCTACTAATCATGACTTTAGACTTTGCTGTGTTTACCTTTAGCCCTTTCTCTTCTAGTCCTTTCTTCCACTTCTCAAACTTTTCAACTAATTCTTTCATCGACTCTGCTATGAGAACCAAATCATCTGCATACAATAACTCCCATGGACAACCTGTTCTGAACTCCATCGACAGCGCTTTTAAGACTAGAACAAACAACAAAGGACTAAGTACAGAACCCTGATGTACACCAACATTTACACTAAATTCATCACTAAGTGAATCGTTAATCCTGACACGACTTCTAGCATTGCTGTACATAGACTGTACCATCGTAACTAGCCACTCATCCACACCTAATTTTCTCATAGCCCACCAAATAACTTTACGTGGCACTCTATCAAAAGCTTTCTCTAAATCTACAAAGGCAAAATAGAGATTCTTTCTCTTTCCTAAATACTTTTCCTGAAGCTGTCTGAGTAAAAATATTGCATCTGTAGTGCCACGCCCTGGAACAAAACCAAATTGCATCTTATCTATATCAATCCTAGTTTGTTAATAATAGTATGTATTCTGTATGTAAAAATAACTTTCAGTTTTTAGCAGACACTAATCTTTAAAAAGTTTTATTATAAAATCAGCCAAAAATCAAGTAACAGTGTTATATTATCACTTGATAATGTAACACTGTTATGAAAAGCCTCGTGCATTTTTATATTTTTATTTTAAATAAAGTGTTTTTTGAAAATATATACATATATCTTTAAAAACATTGTTAATTTTTACAGTTCAAAGTGCAAAAGATTAGAAACATGTGAATATTCCCTTGAGTTCAGTGTTCTTGTCATATTGTCATTTTTTGTTTTTGTAGCAACATATTCAATATGTAATTTGTTTTTTTTGGTAAAGAGGTGTTTTAAATTAAATAAGGCATTTTTAAGCTTTATGAGAAAGCTTTGTAATTGTTTCTTAACAAAATACAGTAATATTTAAGTTTTGAGAAAAGACTGGCAATGTTCAAGTTTCAAGAGAAAACCTTTCAATTGTTTTCTTATTAAAATGTTTATACTATTTTTAAATTGTGATAAATGTATCATGCACATTAGATATTGTGAACATCCCAATCTAAAATAAACACCCTGGGCCAATTCTATCACAAAAATTTTTACCATTGCGATGATTGCAATATCCCCATGGATCATGTGTGTCGCACATAAAACACGGTCATAATGTTAGGTGTCATGAAGCTAGTATAGCTCTAAATTTGAAGTTGTAGATTTTGTTTGCCTGCATGCTTTCCTTTAAAAAAATTTATTATTTTGTTATTGCCAAGATGTGTTACTAAGAGTTGTTCAGATGATTGGCTTATATTAACCAGCTTTATTTATTTTGTTATAATTTTAGCATGTGTTCTTTGGCAGTTTAAGTCAAGAAGTTCGACCAGATGCTTGGAAATTTTTAATGTACTATTATCCAATGCATTCAACTGATAAAGAGCGTGGGGTAATAAAATTGGAAAAAACAAAGTCTTATGAAGTTATCCACACAAAAAGGTTATAATAGGTTTTGTATTTTGGTTTGTCTTTACTGAGGCTTGAAAGAAACTTGTGACAAGCAAGAACTTTTAAAAACACTTGCATTAGAAAAAAGGATTGTAAAGTAATATATGTGGCACCCTTTGCTCCTAAATATACTTCAATCAAATTGTGTGATTATGCATCCAAAAGGTCAAAATTTGATATTCCTTGAAGCTTGCAGGTTCACATGAGTCATGATGGTTTTTTTTAATCATATTGGGAAATATACTACAATAAAATGAATTTAATTTAGCCCTTGGAATAATTGCTGGGTTAAGCCACAAGTAAGTGTTACCCAGCATTGAACACCTGATGGAGCAATTAATAAGAACCGTAAACTGTGCCACACATTCAGGTGTAGAGCTCTGGTACACGTATTCCAATGTTCAGAGAATGCTATCCAGGTGTGCGAACTGTCGCACGAGCAAAAATGTACACATCCATCTTGAAAAATAGTGAAGCAAAGCTATTTTATCTTCTTCTTTACTGAATGATTTAAACATTGAGCATTATTCATTAAAATTTGGTTTGTGTCTTCTTGTGGTTTTACAACTTCCAATATTATTCTTCAGTATAATTCTAATATTATTTTTGTTTACATGTATTCATAGAAAGTATATTTTTTTCAAAATCTTAACTGCATAAAAAATGTTCACGTTAGAATTATTAAAATCTTTTTTTTCCTTTCTCGAAAGAGAAGTGTTAGGCAATTGCTCATTAGACATTGCTCATTTGCAATAATTTTTTGTCACAAGCTCTTGAGGGACCTTTTAATACAATGTAAACACATGCTAATATAAATTTAATCTTCTGCACATTCTTATTTGTTTTTTTGAAAAAGAGTAGTTTAGTCTTTCAGTACAAGTTCAGTACAAATTTTATTTTGTTAAAACACGTGCAGAAAAAAGCTTCTACGGCAAAAGAAAATAAATGACCCATGGTTTTACAATCGTTACGAAGAAAAAATAACCCCCGGTAAAAAGATTGTCTGGGGCCAGGTTGGGGGCCAGATTGACACAGCAAACAAAATGGTAGACCATCGCGGTAAATACAACGTGGTATGATGTGTCCTCTCTCTTCGTTCAGTGTTTTAATGTAATCCTGCAGTATATATTTGCTATTAGGTTACTTCCTGCTATAGGTTACTTTCTACGACGGGGGTTTTGTTAATATATTTAACACTTTTTACACTACATAGAGGCCCTATAAAGTCAATTAAAAAATATTAAAAAAAAACAGCACACGCAAATTCTGTAATATGGATGCGTGTGATTTGTAGGAAGTGTGTTGCTTTCTTCATTGAATTGCCTGATGTCTGAAAGCTAGTAAAACGCACACAACATTATGGTAAATCCGTATAGGCGTAATACCCTTTTTCAAAAAAACTTTATTGCAATTTAGGTTTAAATTAAAATACAGGAAAAAGCCCGCTGTTACCCCATCCAGCTAAAACTATAACTCAGCAATTAATTGCTGTCGTTCTCAATAAAGACACAAACTTAGAGTAGAAAATTTATTTCGATTTTCATAAAGAATAAACTGAGGATAATTTGGCAGAATTTGGTGAGGATGCTAGGCTGGAGAGAAGATACTGTCTCGAACTCACATGCGTGTTCCCAATAAATCCACTCTTTTCCACTACATCCGGAGCTCTTCTCCGGGTGTAGTGGAAAAGTGTTCTCAGTCTTAACTAATTCTCTCAATCACATCTGTAGCTCCTTTCCTCTACCACACCTCAGAAGAACCTACTCTTTATGAGCTCTAGCTTCTTTTGTGTTTCACACCTGTTGGTAACCTCTTGGTGCCCCACCTCTCATTGTCAGCACCGCCCCAGGAGCATCCCCTCCTGTTATTTCCCCAGTCATCTGTCCTGCTCGCGTAGGGCACCTGTGCTGTTTTCATCATACTTTTCTGGGGATACACGCACATCCCTATACCTTGTGGCTGCCCAGGGCAGCCCAGCATCCCCATCAGTTATAGTTACCACATTGGGGCGATTGTAAGTAGGACGGCCAATTGCTTCCACCATTGGACTAAAACCTTGTTGGTCCTTTTCAGCCAAACTGAACCAATTCAAGGAAACCGTATAGCTAAAGCAATTGGACATCTATTGACACTTGACGATGGTATATAGCCTCGATGAACCAGTTCGATTGTAGATAAACCATCGTTGTTCCAACATAGTATGTGCGGCGATGCAGGTATGTCGCATAGAGAGAAGAAAAAACAAGAAATTAATAACCTAACACATGGGGTAGGGTGGGTGGGAAAACTATTTGAATTAAGGAAGTTATTGCAACCACAGGTGAGAAACTAAATCAGACTGACTCCCTCCTAAATAATAATAATAATTTCACCCATAGCGATTCATCATTTTTGAAGTATAGGTGTTTCACCTTGTCTACTCCGATCATTCCTATAACAAACATAGCCATCAATTTTAACGTCATTGTCAGTGATGGTGTCATCAATTTTGGTTTCACAAATGGAGAATACATCAAGTTTTGTTTGATGTAGCAGAAGTTTAACGTAGTCTATAGTTTGGATGACAGACCATTGAGATGGGCTATTTTTAAGCCCTTCCCATTTCTGATTGCCTCAAAATATCTTAACATGTAAAACATATAAAAAGCACAATACAAAGTTTTTAGAAAACAAAATGGTAAAAAAAAAAACCTACCTAAAATGACAACCATTACATTAGATCGTCCACCAAGCATGCCATCATCACTAGAACTTTGAAGTGTACGAGGGTTCATAATAAAATGGCGTTAGTCATATTTTACGATTGTTCCAATTTTTTTTTGTTTTTGATAACAGATAATTTTTAAAATATTTTTAACCATAACTATTCTTTTTAATTTATAAAAAAAAAATACGAATAGCCTACTAACATATAACAAAATGAAATATTTCAAACCTCTGGTTTTTTAAAGACTTAGCAAGATCAAAGAAGCCGTCGCTACCATTTCGCATGACAGACAGACAGACGTATGTAGGTATTATAATATAAATTCATATAAAAAGGTGCCGGTCCGGATGGAGTACCGCCTCGTCTCATAAAGGATTGCGCTGATGAAATTGTCCTTCCATTATGCTACCTAATTAACTTGAGTCTTCGGTCTCATACGTTTCCATCGGCTGAAAAAGTAGCACGCGTGACTCCAGTATACAAATCGGACGATAAATCAAAACTTGATAACTATCGACCAATTTCCTCGCTAAATGTATTCTCGAAGATTATCGAACAAATTGTACATCACCAACTGTACAATTATCTAGAAGAAAACAACCTTCTTCAATGCCAACAATTCGGATTTCGTAAACAGCGATCTACGCAACAAGCGGTATCATTGTTTGTCGAAACTATTCGCAAAAATGCAGATAAAGGAGAATGCACTGGGGCGATTTATCTCGACTTACGAAAAGCCTTCGACACTGTGAACCACTCGCGGCTTTTACACAAACTCCAACTTCATGGAATCCATGATATCGAGTTGCAGTGGTTCGAAGATTATTTATTCAATCGTACCCAATATGTCACATTCGATAACATAAATTCATTACCTCAACATATTACTTGTGGTGTACAGATAGCAAGAAAATTAAAGTCAATTTTCAGTTTGTATTCCCTGAATTATCTTGTTAAGACACCTACAAGAATAGCAGAACAATGTAAATAAATCATAGATTTAGTATTCACAAATGTACTATTTAATATTACAGCAACAAAAGTATTTACAAAAGATTTTGGTGGTTTTATTCATAAAACCAGCCAAATTAAGAAAGCTCCCAAAACAATGAAAGCTAAAGATGACAAAAATTTATGAGGTCAACAAAGTTAAAAAAATCTGCCTTTAACAATATTGTTAGTGCATTATTTGTCAAACATGTACCTTACATAATGAAACGTATTACAAATAAAGTTTGTCCCTGGTTGACCTATTCCTGGAAAAAAGAGATGAATATACGGGATGCTTTACTTTGTAACTACACAAGATGAATATTATTTAATAACTGAATCAAATTATCAAGGCAATTAATTATCTGGATGTTCTGGAAATCTCTAAGTAAAATAATTTCAACAAAATCACAGAATGATTGTACGACCTAAACCTTCACAATAAACAATGAGCCAACACAGGACGCAAATATTATATATCAAACGCATTCAGAAAATTTTTCAGCACAGTGGCACACAATTTGTTGTACAAGTTAAAATCATGTAACAGTTTTATATGGAAGAATCCTATGAAGATAGTAACAACTCAGAAATTCGCTTTCAAGTCAGTCTTGCCTAAAGGAATTGAAAAAGACCTATTGAAGCCGAAACACAAAAAATCCTGTGGTCTGGACAACCTACCACCCAGACTCCTAAAAGATGTTGCAACATCAATCTCGAAGCCATTATGTTTCATCATCAACCACTCATTAGTTCGAGTGAAATACCATCAGTTTAGAAAGCTTCCAAAATCATGCTAATTTTTAATTCTTGTGTGTCAACTGACCTAAACAATTATGGTCCAATATCCAAACTTCTATGTTTGTCAAAAATCCTTGAAAGAGTTGTACATTGTCAACTGATATATTACCTAGAAACTCATAAACTTCTGTCTATGTATCAATCTGGATTCAGAACAAAACTATCTACTGAGTTAGTTTCAACCCTCCTCATTGATGATTTGTGTAAAAATATGGATAAAGGACGGCTGACTGGTGTTATATTCTTAGATCTTAGTAAAGCATTCAACTCTGTTAGTCAGTCTTCTTTACTTGCAAAGTATGATAATAAGTAACATCTTACGTCATTCTCAAAGTATGCTGACGACACTGTTTTATATGTTTCTTGTAAAGATCCAATTATCATCGAGGAAAAGCTAAACAAAGACATTGCTAATGTATCTGACACTTAAGGTTGGAAAAACAGAATCAATGTTCTTTGGAACAAGTGCCAGGCTACGAACTTCACGCCCATTATTGGTATAAGTAATCAGCACAGAAATAAACTTCACTAAGTCATACAAATACCTTGGAGTGTTATTGGACCCTTCTCTAAATTTGAACAACAACTTTCCCCAAAAGTATCGCAAACTATCCAGACAAGTTGGTCTACTTGCAAAATTAAGACCAAACCTTACGGCAAATGCAGCGAAAACTGTTTTTACATCTATAGCAGCTCCTTCTTTCACATATTGTCGGATTGTCTAGTCAACCTCAACCTAACACAATTAAACAAACTAGAAAGAGTAACTCAAATAGCAGAAAATATTATCAAACGTGGTAATAAGCGATTCTATGTGTCATTAACGTCAATCATGACACTATTAAAAAGATGAAGCTGTTCAATTGTACATGAATGTATAACCAATGGTTTGCCATATCCTATGCACGATTACTTCAAGCTCGTCACACACGATAAATGCGCCAGAAACAACAAAACGTCTATAACATTACCAAAGGTAGAAGTGGATTTTATTACAAAGCCGCATATCACTATAATTTATTACATACCTAGTTTTATTCGATCTTCATCTAGCACCACGATATTCAAAGAGCATTTGAATAGATTTATATTTTAATTGTTTGTTATTATTATGTTCTGTTGATAGTGTCTCTCTCTCAGCCATTTATTGTGTCATTTTTGAATAGCCTGTTTTGCTTTCTCCACGTTATTGTTGATTGATAACAAAACTTCATTCATTCATTCATTTTAAGTGGATATATATACAATTTTTTATCTTTTTAACCTTGACAAGACTTTTATGGAAAACAGTTATTTTAAACTGATAAAACTATCTTGTATAAATATGCTCAAAATAAATAGAATAAATAGAATTGAAATACTCTTTAGCTTAATCAAAAAGTCAGTAAATTGTTTCTTTCCATCAAGCCATTGTACATAGATTCCAACATTTGTCTTAATTTTGGCAATATCAACATTATCAATATTGTACAAACAGTTTTCAGCAACTTTTGCAACAAACAAATATCTTTCAACATGACAGACAGCAAAAAACATACTTGTACCTGCCCGTTTATTTAAATTTAATTCTGTGATACAATTGGATTTTTTGTTACTCTTTGAAGCTTCTTGGATTGTCAGCATATTGGTATAATTATGTTGTTACGCTTTAAAAATACTACATATTCATTTTAGAGGAACCATCTTTTAAACTTGCATGGATTGCATTGTTGTAACACATAATTTCACATTCTTAAGCTGTTTTTCGTTTAAATCTTTTTGGTCAAATTGTTTGTGTTTAATCTTCCTTATTGCTATATTAGCATCCTTAACACATTGCACAGTTAAGATTTTGCCATAGTTAGAAACCTGTCATCTTTTAAAGGATATATATCTGGACGTTTGTCGGGATTCACAATCTTTTTGCCCACCTAGTGATCTTAACACTGATTTTTCACTCATCCAAAATTCTGTTATTGTTGATGAATTGTTTTCAATCATCACAGTTCTAAAACTTTTTTTTTAATATTCACTATGCTCAACTTGATCTATTGGATATCTAATGTACATTTTGCAGTAATTTTGAAGTTTTTGAAAGTCTTAGTAACCACCTTTTCATTGAAATCAGGAGTGCCTCCATAAACAAAAACATCCACATGACAAACAAAAGTTCTAATACGGTTCTGATTTTTATACTACATAAACAAGGTTTTATCATATGAACATGAGAAACATCTGAATTCAACATCTCATTTCTCACCTGTTTGTACCAAGCTCCAGAAGCATGCACACAATGTCTGGAAATGCACTTTGATGGAGATAAAAACAGATCTATTTGCATCATGTCACTGTGTAAAAAGGAACCAATTATATCAAGTGAATTGATTTTCCATCCTTTTTGTCATAATTATTGCCATTGTTAATCTCAAGTTCTGTTTACTACATGTTGAAGAATCAGCTCACAATTGTCAAGAAATTTTCACTTGCAACCAATCTCACCTTCAATTTTTCTGTAATAATCCATTTACTAGATACTAGTCGATAAACCAATGGAAAATTCACCTAGACGAGAGAACATTGGAAAAGAATTGGTAAGCTTCAGGAATCTTGTTTTCAAATGAATAATTCAAGATAACTGTTGCTTCACGTTTATTTGATAATATAAAGTAATTTCACAATGTAGTAAACTGTTTCCAACAAGTTCACATAGTTACAGAACACTTACAACAGGAGTACGTACAGTAAATATATACAAAAATGGTTACATATGCAGACCATTTCGTGAGAGGCGTGCGATCGCACGCGCACGCCCCCACACACGCGCAAATCTTTTTAGGCGTGCGATTAATCGCACATGGAAATTTTGTTTTCTTTATGTCTGCGATAGCTTTCTGAAATTATTGAAATTACGAAAAAAGCGAAGTATGAAGTCATAGAATGATTTAAGAAGGCTTTACAACCCTTATCGTTAAATCTTTTTCATTTACGTAGAAAACTGCGTAGTTAAAATGCATAAAAAAAAACAAAATAATGAATTATTACAGATCGTCTGTAACAACGATGTACAGAAGATTTTTTCTCATGTTTTTATACAAACTCTTACATGAAAATGTCAAAACCATAATTTGGAACAAATTAAATTTACATTTTAAAAATAAGTAATTTCTGTACTTTATTTTCAGAAATTTTTGCAGGAAAAGAACTTCACAAACCAAAAAAAGAATCAAGAAAATGTTTAAAATTTTCAGGGTAATAATGTTTGATGGATTTTGTGGCAATTTCACTTTTTGTATATATATAATGTCAGAGTTGAATTTCTCATTTTAATATAAAAACACAAATGGCTTGCAAGGCGTTAAGTCAAATTCTACAAAAATTAGTTCTTTCAGTATATTGCATGATCCTTTTGCTACATAAGTTAACACAAAATTTCAAAAAAACCAAAAAAACCTACAACAGTTTGTATATATTATATGTATATAAATGGAAAGTCACCCCAGCCTTCCCTGTACATTTTTTACCCTAAATGTTAAAAAACATGTAAATCTTTCCCCCGCCTCCCCCAAAAAAATAAAAATAAAAAATAAATAATCAAAAACCCATGTATATAAATGCTGAAACAAAATCAAAAAATGTGAAAAAGCTACATAAATTTTCCCCATAATGTCAAAAACCTCTGTCGAATAAGAATTTGAAAAAACACAGGTTTTTTCGGTGTTAACATGTAGTACTCCCTCAAAAAAGTTTAAACTTTTCTTAAATAACACGAAATGTCATAAACAAAAACATTTGAGTCAGAACATCTAGAACAACAAAAATCACCACACTTAAGCTACCAGAATTACTACATGTTAAATAAAAATCCTTTTGTCATATTGCATGCAACCGATGTAAGTTTAGTTACACAACATGTGAAAAATACATTATATATATTTGCATAAAAAAGAGTCCTTAAACTATCCTTAAATATTATATAATATATACTTTCTTAACAGGTGTTATGGCTTGTTATATCTTCTAATTTAAGCTTAAAAGGTCAAGTCAAATAAGTTACAGCCATATTCCTAGAAAAACATAAATCAGCATGCTAAAAGAACTGACTTTTGTTGATTTAGAATTACTATACACAACCATTTTTTTACATTTAGTGTAAACTTTTGTGCGTATGGCCATATTCAATACATTAAAAGAGCTACTTTGTTGATTTCGATTTTATACTCTTTGTAAGCTATTTTTTTCTTCTTTTTGACATTTTGGATTAACCTATTGTTGTAGAAGGCATATATATACAATATGCATATAAGGAAAATAGAATTTTGCAAATTTCTGTTTTACCACTCAATTTACACATTTTATATAAATTCTTTGAACCAGGATGGTATAAAATAGACCAAATACCTGATCTTAGTTTTTTTTAATTTTTAGACCGTGGCTTGTGAAACTTTAAGATGAAAATTTTGTGGAAGACAATTGCATGACAGATACTGATAGAACTGATTTTTGTTGTTTTAGATGTTATAACTGAAACTTTTTTTTGACATTTAATGTTAATTTTGTGAGGAAGGACCATACACAGAAGAAGAATTAGATTTTACACCTTGCAAGCTGTGTTTTTCTATATTTTGTATAAATTCTTACCAGGGAGGACTCTGTGCAACATACCGAAATGACTGATCCTTCTCGATTTAAATTTGATGCGTTACAAATCATAGTTTTTTGAAATTTTGTGTAAGATTTAATGGGTAAGGACAACATGAAAAATGTCAAAAAAACCCTGATATTTTTGTTGAATCAGGAGTACTCCCTACAACTATTCTTTATTTTACACTTCGTGAAACTTTTGTGGGGAAAGAGTGTATGCAAAATCATCGAAATAACTGATTTTTGTTGCAAACTGTTTTTCTTTGGCATTTTGGATCAAAATATTGTTTTAGAGTACATATGCAATAGATATATATACCAAAATAATTAAATTTTGCACACTTTGATTTTGTTGTTAACCTCTCATCTTTTACATTTTGATTAAACTTTTGTGGGAGACTGTGTGTATGCAATGAATCAGAGAATTTAGTATTATTTAGAATTTGTATTTTGTGCTGCAAATTTGGTGCAAAATTGACATAAAATGAACTGTTAGATTGGTTGTTGTTGTTTTAACATTACTCATTATGACTCAAACTTTTTTTTTTGCATTTCTAATTTGACTAATTAGCCAAAAAAAAATTTTTGCCAATTAGTTTCGCACCATACAAGCTATTATTTTTTATATATTTTTTATGTAAACATTTGTGACAGAATACTGTGAGATTTGAAATTTTGTGTAAGACTTTATTCATGGTAAAACAGCATGGAAGTTGCTAAAAGGACTGATTTTTATTAATTTCGGGTTTAAAAATCGTTTTTCGAAGGACCGTATGCCATATATCAAAAAACGTTTTGTTGCATTATAATTTATCCTTGCAATCCATTTTTTTACACCTCAGATAAAAATTTCTGCCAGAGGCACAATTTATTGTTTATTTTTCACATTTTGTGTCAACCTTTGGCAGGGTTTGCAATAAACTAACTGATTTTAACATTACATTGAGAGAGATTTGTGTTTGACATACAAAATCAATCACGAAGAAATGAATGTTACGTAATCAGTGTAATAGCCTTTTTCATCGCTCTATAATATTTTAGAAAAAGAAAAAATTCACGAGTGCGATAAAAAGCACTTGTAAAGTTTTTTACGAGTGTGTAATGGTTCTAATGCCAGCAGACAGGTTTCTCCAATAAGAATTGGTCATATTCCTCATATTTATTTGGGTCATATAAACGAGTCTTTTATGCATTGTAAGTGTGTCCATTGTCGAATTTTGTCTGGTGTTGGTATTTCTTGTAAATCAATTAGCAGTGTTGTTCTACTGTAGCAGCTTGGTAATCTTACATTGTATCTCTTTGTTAGTGGTTTCACAGTAAAACCAGATATCAATTGAGAGTTCTCGAGACTTTCACCCATTAATATTTACCAAAATTAATGACGATTTCCTGATACCGCCATTCAACGTAAAATTTCATCAGTTACAAATGTCTCTTGGCTGCAGTTATCTAGCATTGCATACACTTTTAAGTGATGCTTTGCTTGTGGATAGGATAAATTACAGGTAGCACGGTTTTTTCTTGACAAATCCTTTTAATATGCTAGGATGCTTCTTTTTGCAGGTTTTGCAGGATATCTTATTAGCACAATTTTTTGCTAGGTGATCCTTCGCTACTGGTTGTAAACAACCAAAACATCATCAGAAATCATCACTACTCCACTAGTTACTGCCATCATTGCTCAGTCTGATTCTCTTCTGAATAAAGATGAAACAAAACGAGTTAAAGCTTGTCGTGTGAACGCTGTCAGGGAAGCTCGAAAACAAGACAAAATGTTAATTAACAATTAGCTGAATAAGAGTGTGATACGGGCAATGGGATAGAATAGTAAAAAAGGTGCCTTGAGCTGCCTTAACGCTTTACCATTAAAGGTTTCGATCTTACAAAGGATGAGTTTCAAGATGCCCTTGTGGTGATGATTTCAATGCCACCCATGCCATGTACGTGATTTCGAAGCAAATTTGTTGCAAAAGGTTTGTAATGATGTGGAAATCGAGCCAAAGCTTTCACCAGTCAACAACGATGAAGCAAGGCTTGATGTAAGCCAGGGGTTTTTGGCGTCCAGGACAGTCTGCTTACTTAATGTACGTTTGACCAATGTAAAATGCCCCCATGGCAAATTGAAACGTCAATTAGTAAGATATATAAGAAGCATGAAGCTGAAAAGAAACGTAAATATAATCAGCGTGTGTTAGATAACGAACATGGCACATTCACCCCACTTGTCTTTTCCATAAATGAATGAGCAAAGAATGTTCTGTATTTCACAAATTTCTTGCAGAAAGAATTTCACAGAAATCCGGCGAACAATACGATAAAATAATGACTTGAATGAGATGTAAACTCTCCTTCGTAATTTGAAATCTGCTTTGCTTTGCCTTAGAGGTTCCAGATCCTTGAATACCAAGTTGCACACAGAGGTGGTCAATGATTTTGATCTTGCCTGTGTAGATGCCAGAAAATAAAGTTTTTTTTCATTTAGTCACGAATGCGGCTCATAGCTTAGATTTTGCTTTTGTGAATTTAATTCACTTTCGATGCACATATTCAAACCACCCTGATGCTTAATTAAAAAAGTGTGGAATTTTTGAAATGCCTCTGCATCTCCTGCTCTCAAATTTGGCCACTCTCAATTTTTGTCTGTACGCATTGGCAATCCTGAACTGATCGCTATACCTTTCTTGCAGCAGTTGTTTTGCTCTTTCGTAGCAATTCTCTGATATGTCATATATGCGGCTTTTATTAGTTTTTTTGGTTCTCCAGATTTTTAATTTATTAGTCTTGTCAATCTTCCTTTATGACTGTAAATCTTGTTTTCAACAACCGCTTTAAATGTAGTCATAAAATATTCAAATTCCATTACGTTTCCATCGAAGATATCAATCTTGATGTCAGGAGCACTTTGTTGCAGCAGTAGTTTACGTATCATTTTTTCAGTGTTATTTTCTGATTGAGGGGTGTCTTGGACATCGTCATAAAATATGCCTTAATGGCTGCTTCTTTTTAAGACCCTTGTGCCAGTCCTTTTTTTATGCATATCCATTTTCCTTAGAAATCGTGATTCCGTTTTACATGATGGCTGGAAAACGTAGGTTACATCACATTTGCAGTGTGACAGCGTGCAGATGTTGACATGGATTTTCGTGAAGATTTTGATGATTTTATCGATCCTAGCAGTGAACGTCTATATGATTTCTGGTAATGGGTGCTTTGCTGTTTGATCAAGAAACAACAGAAATTCTTTCTTTATTCAAAATCACGATATGCATGAAGATCTTTTTATGACTTGAAGTGGAGTACCTCCCGACAGCACCATTCAACATTGGTTTTGAACCAGCTTTTATGCTCCCAGGATGAACTGGTTGATTCACACCCCACTCATTCTCGTTCCGATGCAACTCACGACAATGACTTTCAAAGAGTTCTATTATATTTCTAATCTAGTTATTTCTTCATCATACTGCCTCCCTTTTGTGCCCAGTTTTCACAATTTAAAGCATTCATCACTTCTTGACTTGCATTTTGAGAACTTGAAATCAAGAAGGTCAATGAAAACAAAGTTTTGTTCTTCTAATGCAATTTCGATTTCGGCAATCAGACGATCTATATCTTTTAAAGATTTTTTCGAGTAAGGGGGAAAACTAACTGAATAGGACATTGTTGTGAAAATACGAGTACGTTCAACCAGCAGTTACGTTTAGCACGTTAACAACCAACAAAATTGCAGAGATAAACCAATAATCTTCACCAGCTACTACAGCACGACTAAGTTGCTAAGATTTTGATGCAGAGATTATAACAGCAAACAGCTTTCTTACATTGTCAACAGCACTTCGAAAGCCAACAATATAATGATAAAGATAAAACAATCTCCACCAGCTACTACATCACAGCCAAGTTGCTTTATAATTAACATTTATGGCGCCTCATGGGATAACACGAGCACAAACACAACTAATAATAAATAACGATTACTCTGAAATTCCACTTGGGCCATTTTACTTGAATTTTGATGACGTCAGCAAGAGCCCATCAATACACAAAAATTTGAACAATTAATATTTATACATGGACAGAAAAAGTGACATATTAATTAAATACATTTAAGCATTTTCAAAATAATATAATTCACCCACAAGTGATTCTAAAGTGTTTTTAATGATGCAGTTAAAGCTCAAACTGTTTGTGTATATTTTTCTGAGAGAGTTTTTAATGGTTATACTTTGTGTATTACTGTGGAGGAAACTTAACTACATACTCCCTCTAATATGAATCTAATTCAAACAACCAAATTTCAAGGGCTGCAAAATAATAGAAATGTGAAAAGTTCGTAAAGAGGCTTTTTGAGGTTTTATAACAAAATACAGCAATGCTTCAAGCTTAATAAGGAAGCTCTTAAATTGCTTTTTTAACACAAACAGGATGTAAAAAACTTGTAAGAAACATAATTCTTTTCTAATAAAATATAGTGATGTGTAAGATTCATAAGAAAGCTTAGATTAGTGGTTAGTGGTAGATTAGTGGTTATAGCTGTCGTACTCTGTACGGGCGACCGGGGTTCGATTCCTCTTGACGTCGATTCAACATGGGCGAGTGAATGTTACCATAGCCCCGGGTTAACCCAAGCCATGTGAGGGAAATTGGGGAGATGGCACACTGTGTGGGCCGTTGGATGTTGCCGGGAGTTGTCTAGTAGAGCGCGGGTCCTAATTGGGTCTGTGTAGCTCAAAATGAGCATTAAATACTCTAGGACTCTCCATCTAAGCCATGGCCCCTCCTGGAAATAATAGACAGGGTATATCCCTCGATATTTGTGAGGCTAGCCATGTAAAATATGCACATCTATCTATCTATCTATCTTAAAGGTTTTATTCTAAACGTAATACATTGTAACATATTTTTTGGATTGTAGAAAAATTAAACTGTTGCATAGAAAGAAAGGGCCCACACATTTTTCTCTTGCCATATAAATATTTTTATTCACTGTGAACGTTCAATTATGGTGAAAACTACTTCCCAAGCTTTATCCCATTATATGTAACGTGTTTATGCTATATTTAACATAAATCAAAAAGGAATACCCAAAAACAAGTCACATATAAGTTATTTTTGTTCACTTGTCTTCAAGGTTGTCATTGAAAGGTGAAGAGTATGAAAACTTTTGGAAACTATCACAGTTTACAGTTGATAAAGATGTTGTTCGAACTGATAGATCTCATCCCTATTATGCTGGGCAAGACAATCCAAACATTCAGAAAATGAGGTAGAAGTATAACTTTTAGAGTACAGCCTTAATCCAATAACTTTTTAACTGGTAAGAGTGTTGAAATTGAGTGTTGAAATTTGTATGTACTATAAATAATATGATTTCTATATTAATCCTGGTTACTTTTTATTTTTTTATTGTGTTTAATATAAGGGTAGAGGATGATCTCGTCATAAAATTGTTGATATCAAAATTTTGTTGACCAATTTTATCTTACCAAGGCCTATGTTCATGTAGGTTTTCAGATCTATAGCTTTTTCCCATAATGTATATCAGTAATATCTAAATTATAGCATAAAAATTAAAACCCTTCAAAATTATAAATATCTTCTTATTTTTCTCCCCACGGTTGTTGCCATTTGCATTTTAACAAAAATAATCACCAGGGTTTTTTATGAAAACATCCAATTTTGTGACATCGCTCCTGTGAGACTGGGAGAAGGTACTAAATCATGGCTGCTACAATAATTTTAAAAAAACACTGTTTATTTGAAAAAATTAATGAAAATTTATTTTATAAATTTTAAGCTGTTTACTTTTTCTAAATCTTCTGCTTTTACAGAGGTTCAAATCATTAATTATTTATAAGTAGAATATTTTCTTGATTGTTTAAATGACTCTTCATTGATTATTTTTCTTTTATAATAACACCTCACAGTTAAAGGGAGTTACTTCACTGAATAAACATTTCAATGTAATGCATCTTTTGGGAATAGAAGATGATACAAAGTTCATAAAATATAATGTCTGAACTGAAGGAGAGTAACTTCGTGGACTATTTCTAAATTCGTATATTTTAGGAACATACTTTTGAATTATGCTGTCTACAATCCTGTTATGGGATATACACAAGGCATGTCTGATTTAATTGCACCGCTTCTTGCTACCCTCCATGATGAAGTAGACTCATTCTGGTGCTTTGTTGGATTGATGGAAAGTAGCATGTTCGCTACCTCACCCAAAGACGATTCTATGGACATGTCTTTGGTGAATACAACTATTTTGAATTTAACTTTTTGAAAGAAGTCAAATGATGATAAAGAAGTACCTTTTTTCCTCCTTTTTGGAAATTGTGTACAATTGATGATGCTTGACTTAATAAATTTTGTGTTCAATAATAATAATTATAATAATTTCCTTATTTTAGGGATACCTTTGTGAATTGTTACGCATAATGCTTCCAGAGTTTTACATGCACTGCCTATGTCAGGACAGTGATTTGAGTATGCTTTTCGCTCATCGCTGGTTAGTGTTGTGCTTTAAAAGGGAGTTTATCTATCACGAAGTTCTCAAAATATGGGAAGCTTGTTGGTCAAGATATCAAACAGATTATTTCCACATTTTTGTATGTACCACTATGTTTTTTCAGTAATTTTACTGTATTTAACTGTCTGATTTAATAACTTGTAGCAGAAAAGTGGTCTTGAATATACTGTCTTATTCAGAAAAAGGATATCCAACACTGCACTGATCTTTTATATTAGATAATAACTAAGCCAATATACATCATAATGTATATAACACTACTTGTTTCTTAGTAAAAATGTCTGAACTTTTATGTCAATATTAATTGGTGGATGGTAGTTTGGCAATATGCTTCCAACATTTTGAAATCCCCATAGAATTAAAGGTACTGTCCGATTAAAAAACAATATCTTTTCTTTTGTTTTATTAAGTATCAAAAATAACGAAGATTGCACTCTTAAACAACAAAGATTTATCCAATACTTAGCACCATCGTTTGTTTGTTATGATCTTGCTTCAATCGCCTACCATCTTCATGAACTTTCGAACGCGGCAAAAGGACTGGGTAAATTCATTATTCAGCACATTTTTGCTTGTGACGTAGTTACCTGGCTTCTTACTACGCGAACCCCCTGACTTGCGCATCGAACGACTAAATGTTTATTTATAATTTTTTTCCTTTGCTTAAAAAAGTTCTTCATGAAGATAGCAATGAATGAAAATAATTTGCAGGTTCTAGGATTTCAATTGAGCAGCGAATGATGAGCTAGTTCCGACTTTTCAAGACGTAGACGAACATAACATTGCCAGAGACCTTGTTGCTCCTACTCGCCTAAATGTTGAAGCAGGTATATGGTGCCTGTGCGATAAATGTGAGAGGATGCCCTCTGAAGTAGAATGTTTGTGCTGTCACGAGATAGACTCTATTAAATACTTTCAATTACATGGTATAAAATTTTCTACTCCTTCATGAGTAATTCTTAGATGTGAGTGTGATTGAGTAATATTGTAATATTTTTCAGATAAAAAATGTATTACGGAACACGAAGATTTCCGAGCGATGGTTTTATTGAAGAATACGCTGTGGACAGCTTTGGTGGCACTCCACACGGCTGTTTCAGCAGGCAATATTTTTCGGAAACTCAGACTGCGCATGTCTAAACTTTTTTTGGAATTAGGATTGGGGCGAGATCCGTTAAAATGTAAACATATTTTAGGCTAGCTAACCTTTATTTGGATACAGCTTTATACCCATTAACACACTGAAACCTTAAAACTGAAATTTGATAATAAAAATATATTCGTTGTGTAAGTCTTCAGCCATAAATAAGTATCAATAATCAATAAAAACACTTGGTTAAAAAACAATTTATTTTCACGAAGCTTTTCGTAATCTATGTTACATTATCAAGTAAAAGATTATTTCAAATCAACTAGCTTATATACATATCTACAGTAAAAAAGTAATTGGTCAATTAAAAGGCTATAAAATTATTACCCTAAGGGAACGTGTGAATGAGAATAAACAACTTATGAAACAAAAGAGACTGGAATGACATAAGAAACAAAGGACAAAAAACCCCGTGAAATGAGAAAACGAGACACATAAGACAAAAGAATGAAGGCAATAAAAGCAATTAAAAACTGGAACAACACGAATAAATCTGTGTACGCGTAAAATGATGAAAGAAATCACGTTGTGCCGTTTCTAAATAGAATAAGGCTTTTAATATCGGTCTGGTCGTTAAGAGATGGTTTTTCTATTGTTATATAATACGCTTCTAATATCTTGCGTTTTCTCGTGTTGTTATTTGCTTTTGTAAGAATACGCCAAGTAAATTCATGATCTGGATATAGGACAAGATGCTTAGATGGTTCAGATTTTCCTTTGTTAGAGTTGTGTTCGTTCCATCTGATAGTCGCGTTTCTCTTGGTTTCGCCTATATAAGATTCACTACATGAACATTTGCCTTTATAAATAATGTTGCTTTTGTGTGAAACTTTATCTTTAAGTGGGAACAATGATCTAATCTTTGACGTTTTCCAAGTATACGTGATTTCGGTTTTATCTTCCGTAAAGCGTTTAATGTTGTCGACAACTTTTCTGATCTGACTTTCATTTTTCGGACAGTATGGAATCCGGATAAACACTTTCTTCAATTCTTCTTTAAATAACCAAGGTGGAATAATTAAGTCATTTGAAGAATTGGGCTGCTGAAACGATTTTATCTGGGCTTCTACGAATCTGTATGGATATCCCGCTGTTTGAAATTTTGAGCGGATTCGTGTAAGTTCTGACTGGAAAGAGCTACCGATGCGTATAGCTCTATTGAGTTCTCCCTTGATAACACTGCGTTTGTACTGTGTTGATACTTGTGAGGACCAATGAAAAGGTAATTTCGATTCTTTGTTGTACACGCTGTATTCATAAGTGCCATCTTGGTTAACTGTGATCTTCGTGTCAAGGAATCTAGAAGGATTTATCTCAATATTGAGATTGATGTTTTTGTGGTAACTATTAAGAGCGTTAAACAGCTTATCTGTGACTCCTTTCTTTCTACGATGGTACGTGTCATCAACATAACGTTTGTAAAACTTAGGTTTCGCCGGGATTACGATTTCTTCTTCCATCTTGTTTAGGAAGCATCCTGTGAAAACGACTGACAATGGACCTCCCATAGAAACTCCATCAGTTTGCTTGTAAAGACAGTTATTCACTGAAAAATGCATTCTGTTGTTAATTTGTATAAAAGTTTTTTGAATGTGGATCGAGAGGCTATTGGCTTAAGGTCGTGCTTGTCAGATATTCGGTGACAGATATATTCAACAGTTTCTTTTACAGGTACACTTGTGAAAAGTGATTCGATATCGTAACTCACGTCTTCTTCGTCAGGAGATAATGGAGGAAGGTTTTGTAACATTGAAGGGAATTTCTGAGTATCTTTGATGACAAATTCATTCTCAGCTAGAGGTATGAGGCGATAACTTTGCTGGCGGCGTAATAACAGGTTCCTGTTTGGTCAATGATTGGTCTCAGCTTTATTCGGGTAAGTTGACTTCGTTTGGATTGTCAAACTTGTGGGTTTTGGCAGTAGCAAAGAATCGTGCTGGTTGGTTACTTGACGGTCTCATATTCTGATAATCTGGGTGATCTTTGAAGTGTCTATGCAGAAATCCCTGGAAACTGCTAAGATCTTTAATTGTTGTATCGTCTGATCGAATATATTGTTTATCCGGATTCCATACTGTCCGAAAAATGAAAGTCAGATCAGAAAAGTTGTCGACAACATTAAACGCTTTACGGAAGATAAAACCGAAATCACGTATACTTGGAAAACGTCAAAGATTAGATCATTGTTCCCACTTAAAGATAAAGTTTCACACAAAAGCAACATTATTTATAAAGGCGAATGTTCATGTAGTGAATCTTATATAGGCGAAACCAAGAGAAACGCGACTATCAGATGGAACGAACACAACTCTAACAAAGGAAAATCTGAACCATCTAAGCATCTTGTCCTATATCCAGATCATGAATTTACTTGGCGTATTCTTACAAAAGCAAATAACAACACGAGAAAACGCAAGATATTAGAAGCGTATTATATAACAATAGAAAAACCATCTCTTAACGACCAGACCGATATTAAAAGCCTTATTCTATTTAGAAACGGCACAACGTGATTTCTTTCATCATTTTACGCGTACACAGATTTATTCGTGTTGTTCCAGTTTTTAATTGCTTTTATTGCCTTCATTCTTTTGTCTTATGTGTCTCGTTTTCTCATTTCACGGGGTTTTTTGTCCTTTGTTTCTTATGTCATTCCAGTCTCTTTTGTTTCATAAGTTGTTTATTCTCATTCACACGTTCCCTTAGGGTAATAATTTTATAGCCTTTTAATTGACCAATTACTTTTTTACTGTAGATAGTATGTATATAAGCTAGTTGATTTGAAATAATCTTTTACTTGATAATGTAACATAGATTACGAAAAGCTTCGTGAAAATAAATTGTTTTTTAACCAAGTGTTTTTATTGATTATTGATAAAAATATATTCATTTATCAATAAAATTTTGAAAAAATTATTAAGTTTCATTTGTTTATCAGCTACCACAACAAGCTTAGATTTTATGTCTTTTTTTAATGAAAACAGATACCCTCTCAATCCTGTTAAATTCTTGTAAACACAAAGTTATCCTGGCAATAAATTTGGTTAAAAGAGGTAGTTGAGGCTTACGTGAAATCTATAAGACATTAATTTGAAGTGTATCAGTACTTTAGAAAAAATTATGGTCTGACAAAACACGTTGTTGTTTTTTTAATTTTTTGTTAAATTCAACATGAGTACAGAATCAACGGGATTCTGTACTCACAGTGCTTTAGTAAAATGGACAGTTTTTTAGACATTTTATTTTAGGGGGCATTTTTATTACTATTAAAGCAAACTTTCAGGAAGCCAAAAAGGACCAAGTTTTGTGGTTTTACTTTTGCTAAAGAAAAAACGCATTGTGAGGCATAAACTGTTGCGAATAAAGAAATATAAAAAAACTCTTGGGCACCAACTTATGAGTTTGAAAAGATAGAAAACGGTAAATGCCTAATTAAACAACCAATCTATATTTATGCCTGTCTTCAAAAAACACCCACTCCCCCAACGTTGAGGCTCTAATAAACAGACCATTTCTTTATTCAAAACGGTGCATTTAAATTTATTTTATGTGAATTTATGATAAAAATATAGGTTTGTGTTAAAGAGGAATATTTGTATTAATGTAACGCCTGTCTCCAGTAAACACTGCCTAGAAATTCTGAAAATTGAATAAACGCCCCACGCATTTATTAGAGAATTTTATAGTACGTTATATTTTTAACATTTGTCAAGAAACTCAAATGACCCCTAGACTTAAGTTACCTTTTTACATAGAAAAAAACCTGCATGTTGTTGAAATATTGTCTTAGCGGAATTTTGAATGTAAAATATTTTACAAAACATTTGGAGAATGAGAACTTCTAAAAGCTTAAACCTGTGACAATCTGAGAGCAATCAAAATAGTTGAATGTCTCAAAAATAGTCAATGTCTCAAAAGCATCCTTTTATTCACAAAAATTTATGTTGCAGCAATCATTTTTGCCTGCAACATATTATAACTATAAAATCGAACTAATGGGAGGCATTTATTGCATTTTTTGCTAAAATGGCTGCTTTTTTGCAGCTGTGCCAGACCATCTTAAACATAATTTTTTGGGGCACTAAAATTTTAAATCAACAAATAAAAATTTTCCACAAGAATATAATTGCCAGGCAAAAAATAGTTTTGTAAACGAGATGCCAGCTTGTAAGAATTTCTGACATTAATGAGTACCCAGGAAACAATTTTTTACATGAAAAATACATATAATACTTTTAAATATTCACAACTGATGATCGCATAGCATGAAACTTGAAGTTTTGTAAATATTTTATCCATGTATATATATATATTTTGAAATATATCTAATCCGCTTTGCAAACACACGTATATATACTATAAATATACTACAAATACAATACTAGGGGACTCTTTATTAATGCATTGATGGGAACTGAAAAACAAAAGAAAACTGCTATTTGCTAAACATGCGAGTATTGTGTAATAAAATATAATTTATATATATATATATACATTTTCACTAGAACTATCAAAATTCCACGGCAACAGGGTGTTCCATCTCGTATGCAATGTTCTAACCTATTGAAAAAGCAAGTGAAATAAAAGGATAAAAAACTAACAAAAACGCCCAAACAAATTTAATAATGTAATGGAACACACAATTGATTACTTTTTAAATATTTTAATATAAACAATATCAATTGTATATATTTTTTCTCAAAAAAATATCACAAGCAAACTCCTTGACTTTTACATCTAGTTATACAACATTTTAAAGTTAGTCTGGGAACTTTCTTTAGCCAGACATGGTGGTCCCAATTGCAGCATCTAGCTAGCAAGCTATGTAGAGCTAAAGTTTGAACAAAATCGCAAAAAGAATAAAAAGAACCTATAATTGTGGCTGAAAAATTGTTTGAACTCTGCGTATGAATACTACCTAGCTTGTGAATGTTGGAGCAATAGGTTGTCCTACTTACTAGGTATATATTAAGGTATCTATTCCATCCATGTTTGTCTATTTTTGCACTTTTGTGTATATTACCCATTCAGCCCAGCAGCTGCACACATGATTATCTAAAAGAGGCATTGCGTACGGTATTACAAACAAATATTTTGCAGAAAAATTTAGGCTAAAAACGAGCAATTTTTTACATTAAAAGTAAAGTTATATCATTATGGTGCCTTTAGGTTTAAATATCTAGCATATTTGACTCTACCAGTAAATAACAATACTAATAAATTAGGAATTAAGTCCATTACATGCCAAAAGAGAAAGCAATTTTTTACACTTTCAGCACATTTTTTACCAAAAGTTTGTCAAAACAGTAATTTTTCAGAAGTACTGATACAAACTTAATTTTTTCTTTACCTGTTAGATTGTTCTTTTAGCTTGCTAAAAAGGTATGCCGCACTAGCTACATAACTTCACACTGCCCACAAATTCAAAATGATTTAGTGTAACATTCATTTTCCCAATTTCGATCAAAAATGTATGGCTAAATTAAACCAAATTTGCCCCAGCTTCTTCCAGCTCGTCTATGTTGTGATGCACACCATCGCCCACCAACGGCTTCAATAATTTTGAAAAACTAAAGCAAATCCGCTGAAATTGATTTAATGTGTGCAAAAACGATATGGAAAGTGTATCTACTTATTTATCTAAACTGTTTTTATTCTCGGCCGCCATTTTGCGCCCGCAACATGCTCAAGCAACCAGCGCATGCGCAGTCTTACTTTCCGCGCTGAAACAGCCGTGTTCATGACAAAGAGAGCAGAGGATTGGCGAAACGTGACGAAGTATCAAACAACTAAGCAATAAAAAGACCCTGAGTTTGAAGTTGTTAATACTTACTCATTTTTTTGCAGTCTACAATAAACTATTTACAAATTTGTTTAGATCGTACCGCTATGCCGCTTATCGACAGTTTTGCTGGTTTGTGCACAATCGTTTGGGTAGGGGGGTGCGACGAGTTATACCAGCATGTGTGGTATCCAAGATTCGCAAAGAGTTCCCTAGTGCTGATGGCGTTTATGTTGGTTACAAAGACGGGGTAGAAATTCCAGAGCTTAATATTTCATGGGAGGGGGGAAATTATTGAACGGAAGCTTAATTTAAAAAAAAGTACAAAATCTACAACTTAATTCTTTTAAATTGTTGACACTTTTCCACGATCTCTTCTTTTGGAGGTCGTTCTTCAGGCGCTATCTGTAAAGAACATTGCTGTTTTAAACGAGACCCACTCGTCGCTTTTCTTTTCAATTGCCTTCTTTTTAAAATTTTGCAACTAGTAAAGGGGAAACTAATTTTTAATTTTTGATTGGTTGGCTTTAAAGTATCTGGAAACAACTATGCAAACCTAAGGCTAAAGTCATATTGGACTTTAAGATTTATTAGCGAATGCTTCTTACTTAAGGTTCGTACAGAATTGGCACAGTGTGTGTTCACCTTAAGGTCTAGACACATCTCTCGCCTTCGATTTTATAATTCCATATGAATAATTCATGAAAAGCGGTCTTTCACAATTCAGGGGGTATAATTACCAACATTTTTAAACATATAATAAAATATCAGCCTGGCCCACGTTTTATTTATTTGGTCAGTTCGGCGCGCTCCAGGTAAATACGTCACACGCGACATATTATTTCAGCCTCGCTTTAGTGCTTATCATTCACCATCCATATAAACAATCGAATGCTTTTTTTGTAAACAAGAATGAGATGTTGTTCAGTTGGTTTTAGGTAAGAAAACAAATAATTATTTAATTCTTTTATAGAAATTAGTTACAAATAAGAATTTTTTGTCAAAATTTTAGTTGATTTTTAATCGGACAGTACCTTTAAGTTATTGATGTTTTTTAAGAACAAAGTATAACAGTTTTAAATGAGAATGAAGACTAAGTAAGTCAAAGTTCACCAGATTACTTATGTAACAGCTGAATGAAATAAAGTTAAACTGGGTTTTGGCCTTAGTAAAGTAATTAGTCTCAAAAACACTAAGCACCACTAATCCTGACCTATACAAAGCTACTGATTCTTATAAAAACGTTATCTACAAACACATTTCATTGAGGTACCCGTGTTAATATTTGATATATCCACACTGTTCAACATGTATGGCTTGTATTTCAACACAGATGATAAGTCTTTATATTGGCTGCTTAAGTGGTTACCTATTCACGTGGCCAATTGCTTTATTATCCTGTCTGAAAGAAAATACCATAAAAGGTTGTTTAAGTGCTCACTCTTCAATGAGTGCCCCTTTCAAATAAGTGCCCCTCTCAAATAATTTGCATCCTTTTTTGTATTTCTTTTTATAAATGTCCCTCTCGAACAAGTGCCAGAGGTTATTTGAATACATTACTAGAGCAAAAGGCTCTTATTTACATGTTGGAAATTACAAAAAACAACTTTTTCAAAAAAAACTTTGTTCTTAAAATCATCTACCGCAAATCTATTGTTGAAATGTTTATATCTATCTTTTCATTTAAACAGCTCACTATTAATTTCATTGATGTAGAGGAAATTTAACCATAAACATTTATGCTCAGGGACATGTTATTTATACGTGTTACACAACATCTTTTTTATATTTTATGTTCATAATGGTTTCCCATAAAGTGAGCTTTATTAGCACCCCTCTGGATTTACTATCCCTCTTGAATAAGTGCCCACCCCAAATGTCAAAATTTTAAATAGGCGCCAAATTTCACACACGAAAATGTAAATATTCTTAAAAATACATGTATTTTTAAGTATTTCGCATTTTTTTAAAAAAATTTGAAGTTTATATTTTTAGACATACAAATTTCTATTTCGTGTTTTTTTTTTAAATAGAAATTTGAATTTCGTAAACAACATTCCCAGGCACACTTTTTTGTGATTCATTTCTGTTTAAAGAACATTTAAATTTCGAAATTTCATCTCCATGACCAAAACTTTACTATTTGTAACAAGTATTAAACATGAATAAGAAAAAAAAAACTTTAAGCGAATGCTGTTGGGTCATGGAAGCAATTTAAAAAGACAAAAACCGTTAACCAAACAGATAAATATGAAGAATATGAAGACAACAATTTTCAGTCTTAATTAACAAAAAACATGGCTGTATGAAACTTGCATTTTGTTCCTAGATGACAAAACGGCGGTATGAAGCTGATGACTCTACTGTATTTTGTTATAAAGTTAAGAAAATGGGTCCGTAAAACACTTAAAAATTGCCGTATTTGGTTGTAAGCCGTAAAAAGCACAGAAGTCATTATGATGTAATTGATGTAATGCGTTTGAAAATCATCAAAACGGGATATTATAAAGCTTAAAAAATATCACTGTACTTCGAAATTATTTTTAGTTACACAGTTAACTTTGTATTTTAAAAAAAATGAAATTCGTATTTTTTAAAACAAAATTATTCGATTACGCCTTAGATATGAAGCCAATGGGCTTTTTTGCTGCACCGTTCGTTGGTGTTTCGTCTTTTATATTATTCAATCCAGTATTTGCTAATATAATAATGAGAGAGCTTGATGTAGCCATCTTGGAACCATTCATTAAAGCTAAAATCGTAAAATTCTGCTGTAGATGCGTGGATGATACTTTGCTTCTCATAAAACCAGAAGATATTGACAAAATTCATCATGCCTTTAATAGTTTTGATGCTATTATCCAGTTCAAGATGTTTGAGCACGAAGTTCCACATTTTCTTAACTTAAAAATGGCTCCTGATGGGTTAAGTATCTTCTGAAAGAAGACAAATACTGGACTTTACACAAATTACAATAGCTATGCTTCTTGGTCATATCGAAAGGCCTGGTTCTCAAGTCTCATAAATCGTGCAATAAGATTATGCTGACCTAAAAAGATAAACAAAGAAATTAAAGTCATTAAACAGTTTGCGTCCTGAAATGGATTTCAAATATGTCGTTAATAAGGTTATTAATTCGTCAAAAAATTAGAAGAAGGAGAACAAACAAATAATGATCAAGCTCAAACAGTGCAATGGTTGAGATTACTGTATACTGGTCAAGATGGTGAAATGATAATTCGATCAAATAGTCACTCAAACAAAAGCTTCGAACATGCTCAAAGAAAGAAAGAGATGTTGTTTTTAGAACTATTTGTTCGACTTTTAAGCTTGGCTATTTTACTAATATGAAAGACAAAACGCCAATGGACTTACGCTTAAATATGGTCTACCAGTTCACATGTCCTGGTTGAAAGGCAAGCTACATCAGTAAAAACGATGAAAAAAATTTCTTTCACATTGTTCTGAACTTGGCATGGCTAAAGATGGTGTTGTTCATGAATATATTAAAAGTTGCTTAGGAACGAACGTTTTATTAAATATTTTTACAATGCAACTAGATGGATTTGATTCCCGCCACATCGTTGTTAACTTCGTTAAAGAGATCACCAAAATAATAGACATGCATGATAATCGGTCAATCTTACTAATTAAAGAAGCTCTTTGTATCAAACATTTAAAACTATTGCTCAATAATGGTCTCAAATCCTCAATTTAATCACATAATTTGACATTTGTAACAATTTGAATTACTTTGACGTTTTTTACTGTATAAATTTCTCTTTACATTTTATTCCTAAATGATGTGTTAGTTTAAACACGAGTAGTATAGTACTTGGGGGTACGAGCACACTTTTTGCAAATGTGAGCTTGAACACTCCAAGTACTGTACTACTTATCATATGACATCATCATGTGTGCTCGTACCCCCCCCCCCCCCCCCCCCCCCAAGTACTTATTTTGATGGTTATCATTTGATGGTAGTATTTGTTATTTTTCTGTAAAATGTGCATATTTTGGTGTTTGAGAGGCCTGCGGTGCTATCATTTATACCATTTGTGGACCCCGCAATGGCATTTTTTTTCAACCTGTGGTATACCCTGGATATTGTTTTTTTATCGAATAATGGCCACTATGACGTCATCACATGATGGTCAATGCGTTTAAGACTTAAAGAAATAACTTGTATGTATAGTATAGATGAATAAACTTACAGATAGAGAAATGTTGGAATTAGGTGATGGGGATTTACTTGATTATATAGGGTATCATATGGATGATTATTTTGGTCATACTGATGATAAGGATGATAAAGATGATATTGATTGTGCTTGTGATGTGGAAAAGATAAAGAGCAGAACATCATCTACACTAGTTTGTCCAAAATGTGGTGTAGTTAGTGATATTCCTGTTTATATACCTTCATACAGTGTTTTTGAAAGTTGTACCTTTCGGAAGAAGTGCATATACAAGAGGGATGGGAATGTCACTGTGATTCTGAAACAGTTCCTATGTATACAAGATCAAGTTGTACCCGATAATGTGATAAAAATGCTAACGCTAAAAAAGATATTCCAAGCATTGGGTAGGAATGATTATGCAAAAATAATTCCATGCCTAAAAACACAATCCAGACAAAAGGAAATAGAAAGAATATGGGACCTAATATCTAAGGATTCCAAATGGGTTGAAGCTCTTCAAAAACAAAGGATCTCTTAGGACCACCATCTAAGTAATATAACGTTGGTTGATTACTTTTAATGTATCTATCTTTTATTTTATATACATATCCACTGACCATATTGGATCAGTAGATCGTTTTCGTCTTTCACCTTTATAAATTTGTCCTTCCAATTCACCAGGCTCATATAGATACCTAACATTAGTACCAACATCAAGTAATGTTTCATTATCACCTTTGATGGGCTGTGAAAATCCTTGCTTCACTAAAGTATGTTTTATAGCATCTACAGGTTTCATATCAATTAGTCTGGTTTTTTCGTTATTCAAAACAATAACTACAGTTTGCAATCTACCAACCCATTCTCTATTACTTTTTGATGGATGTGTACAAACTCTTTATGGTATTGATAACTAAATAGTCTATCTGCTAATATTTCATTAAATCGTTCGACAATACCTTGACTTCTATGCTGGCTAGGATCACCACATTGTATTATTACATTGTGCTTGTTCATAAGTGTGGTAACATCACCATAAAACTCTTTACCAGCATCACAAATCAATGTTTTGGGGAATTTTAATTCAGTATTAACGTATATCCAATCAAAGGCTTCAGCAGTTTCTTTTGAGCTTTTACTGGTTAGTTGATATGCTGATTTGTATCTGCTGGCTACATCTATAACACAGAGAGAATATTTATATGTTTTTCTTTTGTACTTATCATGTGGAAGATACAAGATATCTACCTGATTTATATCATTAGGTGTAGCATAAATAGAATATGTAGAATTAGGTCTCGGAACATACTTTGTTGTGCTGTTAAACACTGGTAGGTTCTTGTATGCGCTCATTCTTGCAACTACCCTCTGCTACCAATGTTTTACCGATAGAATATATTGAGAACAAACCCAACCAGCTAATACAATGTGTTAGTACATATATCTAATCTATATATAAACATAAGAATATAAAGCATGTAAACAGTATCTACTTCAGCATCTGTAGTTTCTATACTAACAGGAGTATCTGGTGTTGGTAGTAGTTTTACTGCTGTTGGCATACCTCTTGGGGCTGCCCTGACAGGCGGTGCCACTGTAGCAACCGCTGTATCATCTGTATTAACATTTTATTCCAAAAAGTATAACAAAAAGATTGCTAAAACTGCCGAGCTATTAGACAGGTTGACCACTTCTATTGGTAAATTTGAACTACTTATCAGTAAATCATTAACTGATGGTTTCGTCATAGATTCAAATGAATTTAGCAAACTCCAGGGTCTGTATCTTGAAGTAATGAATGGTATTAGAAACCGTGACTATAAAATGAAATCAACTATCGAAGAAAATTATCAAAAAACAATTATGGATGAATTACAAAATTTAAAAAACACAATAGAAAAAAAGTAGTGTTTGTCATGAATTGCTGTATGTTTTTTAACTGCTTATATTATAAGAATGGATGATAAATTCAATCAGATTTACTACGCTGATAGTGGCTACTGGAGAGGTAAAAGTGCAATAAGTAAGTTAGCTAAAAAAGCTACATACTTTATGACAAGAAAAAGAGGGTAATCTATCTAAAAAAGATACCACCATATTGAAAACACAGTAGTTATAGTTAATATTAAGGCTATTTTCTCCTCCTCATGAGTTATTTCAACTGTAGGTACTTCTGATTTTGTATTATCAGTAGTCTTCTTCTTTGGAATTGTAGGATCTGTCTTCTTTGGTGGTATAGGATCTGGTTTCTTCTTCTTTGGTATCTTCTTTGGATCTGTCATCTTTGGTGGTATAGGATCCGGTTTCTTTTCCGTATTAACTTTAAGATTAGTCCCCAAGCCAAAGTCTGATTTCGATACTGGGATTTCATTATTATAATTATTAACTTTACCTATTCTAAGGTTCATATCACTCGGTAACATATACACATTCTCACCAACAACATAATCGACTTTACTTCTAGCATATTGTAATGTATCCTGGAATCTTTTAATGTCTTCAGCTATATCAACATGTCTATTAATAATGTTTTCAAAGTTGTTTCGAAATACTTATTGGCAATCCAATGAAGGACCTGAATTACCTAAAATGCTTGATCTTGTAGACGTTTGGGATGTTTGTAGTAGGTATGAATAGGCTCTAACGGATTCACTAAGCTTCTCTACACCAATAGTTGTTAAACCCCTTGAATGTTCTATAATCCATCTAGCAAACTTCTTTCCAGATAATTTTTGCATTGTCAGAGGGTCAGTACAAGTAATTTTAGTAGATTTACTTTTTAAATGTCGCATTATACTGCAGTTGTTGGATACCTTCAATTTTTGGTCATTTATATAATAAGGCAAATTGTAAGCTTTGCACCTGCTGTATTGTTTTTATGGACGTTATATCTGTTACATGAATCACTTATAAGATTCTTTTTTATTTTGTGTAAGATTTGTGCGGAGGATTTAATGCGATTTGACATTTGACATTTTGTGTAAGATTTTAAGAACATTTTTTTTTATATGCACTGCTGACGTCAGAAAAACATCTGAAGCAACCTATTTTTTCATTGGCCTTTTGCCTAAGTGGAATTTTCCACGGGCCTTATCGACTAGTAAATATTATAAAAAGAACTGACCTGGCTACATGTAATGTCTACCCTGATAACGTATCCAAAGATTTTGACCTGATGTCTGCATGCAAAATAATCCACTATAGCTAGCTAGATATGCAAAAATGATAATTTGGCTTCCCAACTGCTTCTTGAAGTTGTTGCTTTGAGTAGTCAGATACTTGTATGTATCTAAGAATGTCTTAAATCTAATTAATTATTCATAAACAGGTTGTCTACACATTTATATGGTTCTAAAGTGTGTATAATTTCTTTTTGAGTGGTCCATTTATTATACGCCATTCTTCTGAAATTGCAGGGATTGAGCTTATTGAATTGTTTCGTAGCCCCTTTAACAAGTTGTTAAATGTTATTACTTTGCAGTGATACCTGAAGGGGATTTTATTTTCAATAAGTTTAACAATGAAACTTGCAGTTATGAGAAAATAATTACTGTATTGTTTTGTCATAAGGTTTTTGTTAAATCACTCACAACATAACTCTCCTAAATATTATTAAAGTAATTACGAT
This sequence comes from Hydractinia echinata, assembly GCA_030067915.1. Taxonomy (NCBI): domain Eukaryota; kingdom Metazoa; phylum Cnidaria; class Hydrozoa; order Anthoathecata; family Hydractiniidae; genus Hydractinia; species Hydractinia echinata. Next base: position 268,004 of record JASGCC010000173.1, read on the forward strand.
AAACAAATAATAGATCCATGAAAAAGTGGTAATGCTCTTATGTGGGAGCTTACATTCAGACTGTACTGCAGAACCGTTTAGATTTCAAATCTTACTAAGACATAAGTCCATTTGTGAACATTGACAAGTGAACTTGGAAAAGTTCAAAGTGTGTGGTTCTAATATGAAAAAGCTGTAAATGATTGCGTGTGGGAACGATTTTTGAAATTAAGGATTTATTCTAATAACAAGATTGTAGCCAGATTTTAAAGTCTGGTACGCTATAATAAATGTGCTCTCAAAGTTGAAGTTTATAATTTTAATTATTACTATAGTATGTAATTAGAATTGCTTTGTCAATTGCATTTAGATTTGTGTTGCCCTGGTTAGCCTATATGGAGACATATGTTTAGAGAAAAAAGAGGGTGCAGACGAAATGCTTCAATACTTTACAGATATGGCAATGAAATTTGATGGTTCTGCTGTTTTAAAAGAAGCCAGAGCTCTGCTATATAAATTTCGACAGTTAAATAGAATACCTTGTACTTTACATGGTTTACTCTCAGATAAAGGAGTATGGGATGGTGGAATTTTTCCTGAAATAGAATGTGCTAGTAGCCATCAAAGGTGTTGTTTTGAATTCAGAAAGCAGTGTAAGTGATTTTAGCATTAGTTTTCCACTATATGTATTCCTAGAAACCTCACTTCTAACACTTCTAGCACACCATTTCATAGAATAGTTACATTCAATAACACCAAATTATCAACTTCACAAAGGAATTAACTTCTTGTGAATTTGGGAAATAAAAAAGTGTTTTTGCGACATAATCACAAGAAAAAGACTAGTCTGGTGACTTTTGCAATTAAAAACTGGTTGCTGCAATTTATATTGTTTTCTCTGGTATTTTAGTGCTCCTTTCTCTCTTTGGAGCACAAAATATTAATAATTTGCACCATTTTACCAAAGGTTTTGGTCCTTGTAACTTGTATTATTGCTTATACTTGGCATCACTGACTCTATTTTTAGTTTTAGTTTGTCAAGGGGAAATAAAGGGTTAATACAAAACATTGGCTACCAATTGGGGTACCTATTTGGGTACCTTGATAAAAACACAGACCACTCATTCATATAATGTCTAATTCAGTCTAAGAAATATACAGTAGACCTGGTTTTCATGTGGCAGACTTCCCAGACGAGAATCAAGATGTTCCTAATTAATCTTTTGTTACTGTCCATGACCGCAGATATTTTAAAGGGATTCCTGCATTGAAAATGATATTTTTGTATATTATAGAGGATGAAAAGTTGTTTATCAAGTTTTTTGGAATTTTTAAAAAATCTTTTTTTGTTCTGATATTCCCTCGTATATCTTTGTGGTGGCTGCCCAGTGGGTTTCGTAAAGGGTTTCATCAAATTTTAAATCCCTTTTGGAACGAAAGTTTTTATTAAACTCAGTACAACTGTTCTCCTGATCTTCAACCTGCTGTCTACGGAACACCCTCTTGCATTTTTTATCCCCGCCACATCCACGTGTGTTGCTAAAGCATTGCACTAAAAATAATAGTGATCTCGTTATTAAGATAATTCTTGCATTTAAGAACACAACTGTACTTTGCAAAATTATTATCTCATTTGATGAAAAGCCTGGGAATAAAGTTGTGAAAAACTACTGTAGCTGCAACTTAACTCGAATAAAGAATTATTCTAATTTCCCAAAGGTTTTGTTAAAACTTTTTTTTAATTAAATTACGCTGGATAACTCGAATACTGTTTAACTCGTACTTATTTTAAATGAAACCCTATTTTTGCCTCTTGAGCCTATTTACGTCAATGCAAATGATGTAATTCTTATGCTAATAATTCGCATGTTATTGTATGTAATTAGAATTTTTGGTTGCATGCGCATAAATATAAACTTTTTTAAATTTTTTTCATCATGCAGTGATCTAATGTACTGTTTTACGAAGTTTTTATCAAACAAAAAATTGCCGAGATTTATCTGTCGAATAATCATTCAAGCCATTAAAATTCCAGAATTTCTTACTCGCATGCATATGATTAACTTTCTAAAGAATAATATCATTTCTATCGATGTGAACCCGACTTAAAATGTCCATATTCTGTTTTTTCCCAGTAAATTGTACCCTGGAAGTTTAGCGGTGGCTACTGTATGAAGTTGCAAAAATAGTTTCTTTTCAAAAAACGAGGAAATTTTGTATTGTTTCCTCAGAAAATTATTCTTTAATTTTGCTATCTTTTCCCAGTTTGTCTTGTTTCTCACAAAAAATTTTTTTTAAATTTCGCTCTCTTTCTTGACATGTACAATTAAACGTTATGTTTCTTACGTTTTGGTGAGCATAAAAATCCAAAAACCTTTGAGAATTTTCCAACAGCTGCAAAGGTTTCTCCTGCAAATACTTTCTTCCATTATAAACTTTAAAAAAATCACTTACCCCCCACGTGGTAGCAACTAGAGGAAAGAAATTTTATAACATTGCCCAGAGTAAAAACTAAAATGAATATATCAACATTTTCATTTCATATTTTTTTTCAACAAGGAAAAAATTAAACATGTATGGCTGAAGTGAACTGTCATTTGCTGTTATAGAAAATCACTAAATTATTCTAAAATAAAAAAAAAAATATAAACCTGCTCTCAGATTAAAATTAATCAATAAAAAAAGAAACAAAACAATTCTAAAAAAAGTGCAAAACCATATTTTTAGCTAATGTTCAAACCAAGTTTCGCCTCATGTTGGACTATTCATAAAAAAATGAATAGTCTTTTAAGAAGAACTCAAAAAAACCTATTTTGGGGCCTAAAATTGCACCATTATGATGTCACTTTTTTAGCATTTCATTGATAAGTAACTTTGTTCAAAAAAATCTAATAAACAGATCCAGGAAAAAAGCTGTGACGAATGTAGATAAGGATGTGAAAAAAACTATTTTAGCTAATTTTGGACCCTTGCCTAAGAAACACTTATTTTAAAAAAATAATGATAATTTTTAGACAAAAACTCAAAAAACCAGTATGAATTTTCAAATCCAAGTGACTTTGTGAAAAAGTAATAAGCGGATCCAGAGAAAAGCTGTGACGTATAAACAGACCCTAATTCAGCCCTGTGAAATCAGGTCGGCATTCGGCATTGCTGACCTGAAAGCCGAGCTACATTGATTCAAGGATAGCTTTTTTATGCCAAGGTCGGCATGGAGAGAAAACGTTTTTATGACGTCAGCATAGCCGACCTCCTTTTGTGGAAAAATATTTCGTTTTGACGGATTGCTCCAGAGGATTTAAAACGGTCTGTATATTGCAACTAGGTACTGTGGTACACAAAGTTTTCTGTAATTATGCCTTTAAAAAATGAACACGCTACTGCCGCTGATTGAAATCAATATAGAAAGGGTGGCGAAGATGTTGCCAAGGCAAAGGCATGAAGCACGGCAAGGAAAAGGCACGCCATAGGCAGGCAAGGAAACAGGAAGAGGAATCAGCAAGGCAGGGGTAGGCAAGGCATGGCAGGCACAGGCAAGGGCATGAATTTGACTCTAACAACATTAAAACTAAAGGTACAGAAATAATTCAAGAAGTCAATGAGAAAAACAAGATTTTTTAGTAGAAAACAACTTTTTGGTTTCTTGTGCCTATCAGGTTCATCAACACGAAACTTTTTACCAAAAAGAGTTAGATCTATTACAAAAACATGGCATTTTTGTGCTCTATAAACGAAAGTGATGAATGTATGCAACTCTCCCCTCTACGACTCAAAGATTACCTATTATGCTCAATATGACTATATATATACCATATACTTAATATTACCTGCTTGTTGTAGATGGAAGATAATTATGTTTTTCCTAGCCCTGTCCAGGATTTGAACCTGGATTTCTCATTTGCATGAGTGTCATAGCCATTAGACCAACAGGGCATGAATATATATACAAAAACTTAACAGATGCATATTACATACACATAGCCTAGGTAATTAAACTTTTTTGAAAATTTTAAAAAGTCAATTTTTTTTATTATAGTAACTAGCCGGGTGACCCAGCTTTAAAATGCCAGGTTAAGCCACAAGTAACTGTGTTACCTGGCGTTGAAATAAGTGAAGCGCATACAACATGAAACATTTTTTAAAAATAATTTCAAAAGTAATAAAAACACAGTTTACAACAAGTTGTTACCCTGTCATAGCAAAAACAGTCGGCCAAACTTTTTTATTTTTCAGAAAATGTTCCCTGTGAAAGTTCTTAAATGAATTTTATTATGAGTTGAACACTTAGTGCAGGTAAACAATGTTGCACATTGATAAAGGTGTAGTACCTGTCCAAAAAACTTTAGGGCAACTTCAGTTAAATAGAAACATAGGTAACAGCCTGTCGTTAAGACTGGGCTGAGCACTTAGTACAGGTATACCGTGTCGCACATCCGTATAGGCATAATACCCTTCTCCAAAAAACTCTCCTAACTTTGGTTTAAATAAAAACACCAGAAAGAGCCCATTGTTACACTGTCCAGCTAAAACAATCACTCAGCAATTTTATTTTGTGGGAAAGTTTTCATGACAGTTCATAAAAGGTGTAGCAATATTCCATGGGCCAGTGACATATTTTGTTTAACACCTAATGTATATATCAGAAAATGCTAAAAAACGTTACACAAAACAAGAAGCACAGTAAAGTTGGGTCAAGTTACGGAAACCGGAATTGTTTCTTATCAGGAAATTATGGGATATATTATATATATCTATCAAGTAATTATTTCCTACTGTGGAACTTATGACATTTCCTGATCAAGAAATTTTTTTCGCTTTTCTAAACGTTTTTCTGATTGAACCCCAAAAATTAATGCGATAAATATATAGATATTTGCCGCTCATCAGAATTTAAAACGCCAAATATATATAGATGTTGATGTAGAAATAAATTCTGTTGTCACTTAACCCACACTGGTGTATGCTCACCAACAGGGTTAAAAAGTTGATTTCCTGACCTACAACATAGCAATGTCTACTACACTGCTCCCTTTGTGACGTGCCTATAAAATAGCCACATCGTCCACAAAAATATAGCTGTAACTTGCGGCATTCAATGTTAAAAGTGCATATGAGGTCTGAGCTGGTGGTGTAAACAATTACATGTGACCACGTCAACCTCTATTGAACATTGATTGTGAGTGGGGACAGGAAGTACTATCTGTACAATATGTAGCTAGGTATGTTCTTTTGCTGATTTTGCTAAACTTTTTGATCCTTTCAGTTTTTAGTGTAAAATTGCAAGATCAAAACATATTTTGTGGACAATTGTAGCTTAGAAAAACTTATGTTATCCGAAATTCCTACAGAGTAAAATTATCTCGCGTATTGTTAGGTATATTAGCTAGCTAGCTAGAAAATCTGTCCAAAAGAATTTTTCTATGCCAGCATGTGTAAGCTAGCTACTTTTATGCTACCTTAAGTTAGTAGTTTTATGCCAGCTAAATGGCTAGTTTTATGTTAGCTAGATTTAGGTGTGAGTGAAGCTAAGAAGGGGTTTATTACATGTAAAAAAATAGTGATATATACTAGCTAGCTATACATTCTCTTTCTTTGTTTTCTTGGAAATGCCCTTCTGTCAGTTGCAGTATGAGTAGCTAGGTAGCTAGTTATAAAAAACCTGTCTCAAAGAATCCTTTTATATATGATACAGTAGAGTCTCCATAACTCGAACCTCTATTACTCGAACGTCTCCTTAACTCGAACGAATTCGTTGGCACCGTGAAAATTTCCTAATAAACTCTTATAAAAAAACCTCTACTACTCGAACCTCCATAACTCGAATGTTCCCTTAAGTCGAACAGATTATTTTGTCCCTTGAAGGTTTTTGACTCCATAACTCGAATTTTGTGGCATTTTGAAAAAAATTGATAAGTTTTCCTGATCATTTAACTCTTTATCATTTTCATATTTTAATGTTTACGTGTGTTGTGGGCCTTATATTGTTCGAATGCATGATTCGAATGTTTTGTTTGTGTTTCGAATGACAACGCTTTCTCAACCAATTTTCAAAAACAGAATTTCATAGCAATCTGACAATGGCGTCTGTGGCAGGGTCAAAAAGAAGTAGAGCCGATAACAAGTCCTGTAAAATAAAATACAGTGCCCTCAAAGAGCTTGAAAAAGGAACTGCTCCAAAGGATGTTGCAAAAGCTTTCAATATTCCTTCAAGCACATTGTCGACGTGGAAAAAAAATAAGGAAAAAATCTTTAAACAGTTTAACAAAGGGTTAATCTCTAAGAGATCAAAACCTGAAAAATTTGAAGATGTGAACAAGGCTGTTCATAAGTGGCTACTTGTGATGAGAAGCGAAAATATTCCGATAAGTGGAGTGATTCTGAAGGAGAAAGCTCTTGAGTTCGCAGAAGAACTGGGTGTTGAGTCGTTTCAAGCTTCACAAGGGTGGCTAGCTAAATGGAAAACCAGGTTGGTTAAACATACTTTTATATTTAAATTTATATAAATCTTATGAATATTACAATAGCTTTGGTAGTTGTCTTTGCAAAATATCAATAAACTTTTTTTCTGAGATGAAGGATAACTTGCATGGAACTTTCATCCCCAAACCATCACCAGCATTTAATGACTTTCCAGTAATTGTTATTTTGCAAACATTGAAGCTGTCATTCTTGAGAAAATAAAAAATGACTTTTGCAAAACGGCCGGACTTCCCGAGGGGTAGATGACCTATGAATTCTCCATCATTTTTCTTGACTGCAACTGCATATTTATCCATTTTATTTGTCGGTTCCATAAAACCATAAAATTCGTCTCCGGTAGAGGGTGTCCAGTTACTTTTATAAACATGATAACCCATTACAAAAGCGTTGATTTCGTAAGTAAGAAGCCTAATGATGGGAAGTTCCTTGCAGCAAATAATGTCTTTTAATTTCTTGACTTGTTTGACTTCCATGGCATCCATACTTTTTTTTAAAACAAAGTAAACAAATTTAGAAAAGTCGAATCTTTTATATTCGAATCAAGCAAAGCTTAAAGCTCTAATCACACTTGACACAACAACGGAGATACACATTTTTCTTATCTTATATTTTCAGGTATGGCGTATCCTTCAAAACCATTTCAGAAATCAGGAATTTCCCAGAAGGATGCTGAAAATGCCATCAACGAAGATGACGATCCATTCAAAGACCTTGCCAGTAGCGAGGTAGAAGAGGACCCAATCCCGACCTTCGATGCTGATCTCTCGTACATAAAACGAAGGTTTCCTGACCATATCGATTCTACCATATCAGTTGAGGATTTCATTGATTTCGATATCGAAATGAGCACATCCCATACAAGTCTAAAAACTGCTGACATCATTGCTGATATCACTGGAACTCAAGATGAGGAAGATGACGATGACAAGGATGAGGATAATCTTTCAAGACCGACGGCCGAACAAGTGCGTTCAGCAATCACCGTCCTTGAGGACCTAAGCGTTTTCTCGAAATTTGGGGAAGAAATGTTGGCTTCCCTAAAGGACTTGAATAAAAACATCAAACGAGATTATGATGATACTTGTAAACAATCAATTATAACTGATTTTTTTCAAAAAATTCGAGCAAAAAGCAACTAAAACGCTCTGTTTTTGTATTTCACCAACCCAGAACCCCCAATAAGTAAGACTACGTACTTAATATACTGTTTTTGTTCATCTGGTAGGCAAATAAGGGAAAATTTTTGAAAAAACTTGAAAACCTCTACTACTCGAACGTCTCCTTAACTCGAACGGTTTCCTTTTCCCCCTAGCCGTTCGAGTTATGGAGACTCTACTGTAGCTAAGTCGCTGATCTTATGTTAGGTAATGGTACACGTAGTTAGCTAGTTTTATGTCAGCTAAGTTTGGTAGTTTTATGCTAGCTAAATAGTAGTTTTATGATGATAAGTTGGTAGTTTTATGCTAGCTAGCTTTAGTTATGAGTAAGGCTAAAAAGGGATTCATTACAATGTAAAAAATAGCGATATAAATACCTTACCCTTTCTTCGTTTTCTTCAAAATGGCCTTCCGTCAGTTTCGACCAGACTTAGATAAATGCAAATTCCGTATGAGGCACTATGTTATCCGAGAAAAGGTCACGTGATATTAGTCAAAGTGACTTATGAATCATGTGGTTAAAACTGTAGCCTGACTTAGTCTCAACTGGAAGTCCCTGTTAGGAGATCCTTAAAAAAAACAAAAGTACTCCATCGTCGTCTTAACTCGCTCAATCAACCATTTACGGGATAATAACCAGATTAAACTAATGGACAACCAAGTCTCCTTAAATTGACAAAATTTGAAAATTTTGATGTATAGTGGGGAAATCCTATACACCCTCCACCGTACCTTATATTTGCCTATTTAATGAGAAAATGGGCTACGCTCGCTGCGCTTGCTACGCTACTCTCCGCAAAAATTATATAACGAAACAAAAACATCAGAATTGAAAAAAACTCACAAAAGGAGCGTTATATTTATTACCGAAGAAAACTTTTCATGTTTCAAACAAGACACGAATTTGAAAACGAAAACATGCTGGTTCACAAAAAGTAGTTGAAAGTTGGAAATTTTCTTGCTTGAGGTTTGAAACGAACCTGGCAACGAAGTGACACTTTTGTTTTGCTAAACTTGCAGAGAGTTTTCAAAACTATCAGATCTTAGAAGCAACAAGAAGGGGTTGACAAAGTTGGATCAGAAACATTTGTAAAAGGATCACCTGTTATAAAAAAGAATAATTTTGCATGTCGGCTGTGATACGTTTATCTGAGCAACAAGCACAAAAAGAAAATGATTGTAGTTCCTCTTCGTCTTCGTTAACACCTACAGAAGTGCCCAAGTAGACTACATTAATGTCGTTTGTACAAAGGTTGAATGCGCTACAGAAAACTCAACTAACAAGAAAAATGCAGCTGGCACATTTTACTGCAGTAAATGCCAAGTCATTCTCGTTCTATGAAAAATTATCCCAATTTTGTAAGGATACGTTAAAAGTAAGTCAAATATTTTGATATTCTTTTCACTGATAAAATTACTTTAATTTTTTGTAAATATATACACTTCACAGGTTGACCTGGGAAAGGGTTACATGTGCAGGCATAAAAAAAAATCATGTGCAGGCATAAAAAAAAATCAATTACTTGGCGAAAAGAAGTCGGATAAAATCAATCACTGAACCTATGAACTCTCGTACTGCTCGTTATTATAGCGTTATGAACTACGACAGTGGCTCTGCCAAAACAATGGATGAAAAAAAGCTGTTTTTAATAAAAACTGCTGCATCAGTTAAAAAAACTTGAAACTATGTATCAAAAAAAAGTTAAAAGATCAACACTTTTTTTCCCTTTTATTCTTTTGCTACATGCAAGAAACTGTTGTTTTGTTATGACGCAATAATATTTTTGCTCATTGAATTAAATTCAAAGGTGATGCACTGATCCTTGAGATCAAACGACAGGTGTGATAACATTACAGTGAAATATTTTTGGCACTCCATCGTAGGAATTTTGTGTGAAAGCAATGCCTTGCGCAAACAAAATCATTTTAGGAATGTTTTTTTGACTTGCATACTCTTTTAATACTTTTTAATGTTATTGCTACAAAATATACACATTTAATCATGTGACTACAAACTTCGACCCCAGACTACTCAAACTATATTACATTACTTTTGATAAGGAAATCCAAATTACTACTGAATTTTTTTTTTAATTTTTAGGGTTTCCTGCATTCTCATTAATCTCTCTTGAGCAACCCAGCGATGCAGATGCAGAAGGGCTCAAGCAATCGCTAGAAGATTCTATAAGGAAATTAGAACTAACTGTTGAAAGGATCATGAAATAGGCCTATGCTAAAATGGTGCGGCAGTAAACATTTCTCTTTTTAACAAAGTGAAAGATGAAATAGGAGAACACTACGTACAAGTTTGGTGTCCAAGCCATCGCTTGGAACTTGCCATCCATGACGCTTTTAAGTTATCTTTTAAGTTAATAACACATGTGAGAAAGAGCAATCGGATATTTACTATTTGTTCAAAAGAGCAACTTTGAGATGACGTCTATTCAAACGACAATCTTTGTTTATGGGGATACCATACTGGAAAAATATAAGACCATTGGGAACTCGGTGTGTAAGCACGAGGCTGCTTTTTTAAATTCCCATAACCATAATCTACCAATTCTGGTCGGTTTTTTAAATCAACAGACCGCTACTCCACACAACCAGTCCATTAAAAAATAAAGGCTACATTGGAATGACGTTGACAAAATAATTTTTAGGGGATGTAAGCAAGATGTTTTAGCTCTTGTTCAGCCACTAAGCAAAGTTTTACAGGAAAATTCTTTGATTCTTCCTACTCGTATCACCTGTTGCGTGAAAACAGTAAAAAAATTAATCGTCTTCTGGCCAACGATGGTTCAAATGCGTTGAGGCGACCTGAGGTGTTCCCCAACACTGTCGCATTAATCAACAAATTTTCATCAGAGGATGACATTATTTTTCCGGAACTCAGATGAGCTAAGAAGCAGGCTAAGTATCCGTAGAATTAAAGATGTTATCCAGATAAGAAGATTGAATTGGCTGGGGCACTTGGAAAGAATGGAGGAGGATAATTGGGTAAGAAAGTGTAGAGACTTGATAGTTCCTGGGGCAAAGCCCAGAGGCAGACAGAGAAAGACTTGGCAGGAGGTTATAAGGACAGACTTTATACAGAGGAAGTTGAGTTTAGATCTAACACAGTCTAGATCAGATTGGAAGAGGGTCGTTAATATACCAACCCATGCTAGCATGGAAAATGGACGTTAAGCCGAGAATGATGATGATGATGATGATACAGATAAAGAATGATACACGGGAGAACCCAGAGGGGAACTTTTCCCTTTTTCACAATGGAAGCTATTTGGTAGTTGGGGAAATAGAAAGAGCCATGGAAAAAATACTCCAGTTAATACACCCAGTAGTTCAACAATTGTATAATTCTTTAAGGTTCGTCTAGATCCCATCTTATTCCAAGCTATGGCAATATATTTGGATACAGGGTCGTATGACATGATAGAGTGCCGAGAGGTTAACAACAGGTGGAAATCATTGTCAGAAGATTTAGGCAACTGCTGTTGTCCAACGGATGTGATATAGCTCAAATTTCGCCGGAACTTGGAACATTATACGAGCATACAAAACGTTTTCTTCGCAGAAAATCTGCTAGCAAAACGTGGCCACATCTATTCACACAACAGCAACAACTCGGCATTACAAATGTTATTCACATCGCAGAACTTTCCATTGCAACACATGCCTCGAATGCAGAAACTGAACAGGTATACTCTTTCCTCTGGCGTGTTCATTCTAAAGACCGTCAGTCTTTCAAAAATTCCAGCCTAGAGCACATCCTGCGTTTTCGATGTGATTTTTCAGAATCGAGATATCAACACGCAATTACATTGTTCCTGAATGAGCATTCTAATGGTGATGTACGAAGACAAGCAAGGTGCTTTGAAGGTCATGAATATCCTGCACAATGACTTTTCATTGATAATAGTTCTATTAGGAACTGAAAGGGCTATCCTGGGTAAATAATAGTAATAATAATAATAATAATCTGTTACAGAATCTGCATCTTAAGTTATTTCAGACCTTTGAAAAATCGACTTTCCCGATCTAAGGGAAACATAGTCAATGAATAAAAAGAATAACACGTCTGCAAAAAATATTAGTTGAGGTAAATTTATGATTTAAATCCCCATAGTAAAGGAGAATATAACGGACGGACCCCTGAAGCGCCTCTAATTCGGCTCTGCTGACCTCCTTTTCGTTGTAGATCGGCAAAAAATCGTGCCAACCTTTAGGACTTTGGATTCACAGGGAGATTCGGGAGTGGATCATGTAAACTATCAAGCTTTCTGTATCAAACAAAACTATTCTCCCCCGACACTGAATTCTTAATTTAAAGGAATATTTAATGCAAATTTTTGCTTAAAATTAGGTATCAAAATATCCAATTTCTTATAACACCATCTCCAACAAAGGAAGTGTCCAATACAGGACTCCACTACCAAGAAAAAAGAATTGACAATAAATTATGTAATTTACAGGTGTGTGAAAAATTAAAATTAGTTTCAGAATAACAACACAATAACAATTTTGTGCAATATAAAGAAAGAAACCTTAAGGCATGCCTGGCTTAGTAGTGAAAAAAATCTAACAGAGTTAAGGTGTGAGTAAGGGAAAAAAAATAGTTTTTTTTGGAAATTTTTTTTTAACTCCTTTTATAAAAAAAAATGTGAATTTTTTAATGGTAGAATTATTTTTTTATAAAATAGAATAGAAATGCGACTTTTTTTCAACAAACACAATCCTCATCATTAGTCTTCCAGCTGAACGTGCTAAAAAAAGATCAACTATAGGTGTAAATGTTTATGTTTATGTTTATCACTTTGGGAATAAACTGTGATATGAGTATATTTTGTAACAATAGCGTAATCACAACAAACGTTGTAAAAAACGATACCATTGAATTTCTTGTATCGCTTTTCTTTTAATGATTCTTTATGTTTATCCGACCAATTAAAAATCACTTTTTTCACTTTGACTTTCATTTATGCTTTTTCGGAAAAAAGTTTCATTTTACAAGCGAGCAACACTAACAACATCAAGCTATATAAATATTTAAAAATGTCTACTTATCGTCATAAAGCTTTTGCTCCATCAAAAAAAAGAAAAAAAAAGTGTTTCGACTCTCCAGCTAAGCAAAGATTGAAAATAAAAAATAATCCGCAAGTTGAACAAAAGTGTGTAAGTTGAAAGAAAATAATGGATGTTTTATCCAGCGATAGTGAATACGACTCTGATGAATCATACCTCGCCGATTCCCCATGCAACTGGATTATAGATACGTCACATTTAACTGAATGTTTGCAAAGATTATGTATATGCAAAGTATGTCATAGCGATATAACTTTTCTTGAGCAAGAACAATTTAGGGCAGGTCTGGGAACGAGGTTTGTCATAAAATGTAAAAACGAAAAATGTGATGCGAAACAAGAGTTTTTCAGTACTCCCAAGTCTGGAAAAGTTTTTGATTTAAATCGAAAAAGTGTACTTGGTAGTCGCCTGGCTGGTAAAGGACGCCGAGGTTTGCTGAAAATCACAAGTTTGTTGGGCCTCTCAACGCCTGTTAGCAAACCATGTTATGTGGAACATGTTCAGTTCTGGGAGAGTAAAGCCCTTAAGTTGAGGGACGGAAATTTGAAAATGGCAGCTGACAGAGCGATAGATTTGACAAAGCAAGAGTACGGTTGTACAGATAACAGTACTGACATCGCTACAAGTTTCGACGGAACTTGGAGCAGTCGTGGCTGGAATGCTAACAATGGTGTAGTGTCAGCGATCGCAGACTGTTCTTTCCAAGTATTAGATGTGACACTCAAATCAAGAACATGCAAACAGTGTAATAGTATGGCTGACAAAAGAGAGAAAGGCCTGATAGAGCAAATTCAATATTTAGATTGGTATCTTGATCACGAACCGAATTGTTTCAAAAATCATTTTGAAAGTCCACAGGTGCTTTTTCATTACTTTTTATTACATACATCATTCGTATAGTGTGTTCAGTTTTTTAATAAATTATATTTTTTTCAGAAAATGGAATCGGACGGTGTACTACAACTGTACCAACGTTCAATTGAAAACTTCGGTATCCGATACAATCCGTTTATTGGGGATGGAGATAGTAGTGCTTATTCAAATGTGGACAGAGAAAGGCCGTATGGAGCGTCCTATTTCGTTAAAAAAGAAGAATGTGTCAACCACGTTACAAAAAAATGAAGGTGTTCATTATCAACCCCAAGGTTTCCACCCTAACGAACATAAATAAATATTTTTTAATGCTTTTTATTTTGTATATATTTTACATTTCTTATAAAGTTTGTTGTAATAAAGGGATATCTACACTCTCACAGAATTCTTTCATCGTTACTTTATACGCATCATCCCGTATTTCCCCTACGATGTCACCTGGTGCCACTTCTCGTAAAAATTCCAGTACACTTTGCGGATATGCATATTGCGACTCACTTGGGCCTATCTCCTCCTTGTATAAGCATCTTGCCCACAAACAGTAATGGAAATAGCGGATTTGTTTGTTTCCCTTTCCTCTTTTTTTTCTTGAGTTAACTGATTCTAACAAATCATTGGCAAAGAATACACCGTCAAGCTAAAAACATTACAACATTAGACGAAACACTATAAATTTTATTTACTGAACTAACCTCGTCCCCAAGGCTTTTTAGTTTTTTATATATCGACGCTTCCGTCCGAATATAAAAAAACAAACAAGCCCTGGGGACGAAGTTGTTACTGAACAACAATAAAAATATGTGCTTACCCACAATCAGACATTTCTGTTATCATATCATTTTTTTTAATCTCTATTCCATCAGATTTTTTAACATTTTTTTTCTTTTCCTTTTTGTTTATTTTTACTTTGCCCATCTCTCTCCTTGTGTATATAATATTTTAAGTGCGAATATGAGCAGACACGCGCGTTATACAGAAGTTGTTAAAAACACCCGTAGCGACCATTTAACTATACGAAAGTGATGATATTTTTAAAAATTTTTAAAGCTCTTTTTCGCAATGTTCATTTTTTGTGTTACTACTGCCAGCCTTTTCATCTTCATTTACAAAACTATAAAAGCTGCAAGGTGGAGGGTGCGCGGCTTTTAAAGACAGATGTTATATCTAAAAACGATTTTAAATTTAATTCGTTAGTGTGAACAGATCTCGAGTTATGACGTATTTTTCAGCGAATTATGGTTTGTAATTCGATAAAAAAAGTTAATGGAAAATATCTTCAAAACGAAAAATAATTACACCATAATTTTCAGATCGTTTTTAGATCAATGTGTTGTGATTACAAAACAGTGAACATCAATCATGAAAAACTAAAAGTTTTGTAATTGGAGATGCATTAGTAAAGGAGGGGTCATTTTTTTAGCGTCTTTTAACGTCTTTAATTTTATTTCGTTTCCAATAATTTTTATATCATCTTTTAGGCAATTTTATAAACTTTCAGAAAATATTATACAACAATATTACAACTTTCACGTAATTTTAATAGAAGCTATTTTAAAACATCACACTTTTTCCCTTACTCACACCTTAAAACAGGACTTGTACTTTCAACTAGTGGAAAAGTATGTTGTGTGGTTTTTGTAACAACTTTAAAGCAGCGTGCCCAATCAACATTTTTCAGGCGCATGCAGCAAAATTTTGTTGCAAGATTTTTGCAGCAAAATTTATCAGTGGCGCCCTGTTTTCTATTTTTGTATGTATCTTATCTATACGGCCTATGGAATGTATATTTCTCCAGAACTCGACTCACTCCTTAACCAGTTGTGTAGAATTCATATAGCATATGTGATTAATTAAACTTGTTCTAGGTTGCAAAGCAAATGGTCGACGAAATATCCTCCAGCGAGATGATAGTATCCCAAAGGCGTTTTCAGAAATTCACCTTAAAAACTCTTTTATCCGGACTTAAGTCTTTTTCAGGAAAAGGCTTCATTATATATGTAGTTAAAGGGAAAGCGTCATCACCTACACAAACCGGATCTCGTTTGAACGGTTTGGTAATGGTTTTGGATTAGGAATGCTTAATGTCTTATTTTCAAGTGCTTTTTTCATCGGACTTGGGGACCAATTTCCTCCGTCCGAATTTCTTCCATTCATGCCAACATCAGCAAACAAAAATTTGTATTCTGGTCCTATAACTGCCATCCAAATTATACTGTCTGTGCCCTTGTAGATACGGTAATGTGACCCAGAGTTTGCGGGCTGCTCTAACACGATCTGTTGCCTGGCCACTGCGCCTATCATATTGAGGAAGTTCCATCGTTCATAAAACTTTTCAGAAATTTCTAACTATTTATCAGCCGTACTTGGAGTTTCCAAATTTGTTTGTTGTAATTCAGCAATGATAGCGTTCAACACTGTAGGTATTATTTTAATATAGACCGTCTGCTTAGTCTTAATTGACATTCTAACGATCTATAATATTCGCCATTTGCAATATAGCGTAAAAATAAACAGCATTAATCTGGTGGCTTTACACTTTCTCTCATAACAGTGTCCTCTTTTTCAAGATGTGGGTATATTTCTCCACAACATGAAAAAATGGTTTTTGTCCATTCTGATAAACTTTCGAAATCATTGGTTGCCAAAATCATGCTTTCCATAGCATGGTTTTGGCATTTTCTGTTTCATTTTTTGACGTCTTTTGATTTTTTCATTGTCGAACTGGCGGTATCATTTCACCCGGTTTGTTTATGGTGTTAATAGACTCGTCTGCTTGTGGTGGCGATTCTATAAAGGCCATGTGCTCATAATGCTCCCAGCTTGGGTAAAAAACTTTGGTTGCTCTCCAATTGTTTTTCTCTTCTGTACCTAGTCAGAAGATTGTGGTATTCTTTCTTCAGCTCTTCTTCAGAAAACTTTTCCTTGAAAATTTCAATCAATTTTCAAATAAGCGCACAACGTCAATTTCTATCACTGTATTCACACAGGCCATGATTCCACAAAGGTGGGTTGTCTTGATAAAACGTTATTAATGTTTCAATCTCAATCGTTGAGAGCTCTCTTTTTTTTGGAGTATTTTGCTACTCTTTAAGAAATGACATTGCTGTATAAAACTTCCAGCATTTCTTTGGTATCATTCCTTCTTTATATTTTTTGAATTCTTTGAGGAAACAAGTTCTCAAGGTATGAAACACTTTTTCCAACATTTCAATCGAATATTTCCCTTCAAATAATTCAAACAGTCTCTCTTTCTTTAAATTTTCAACTGATCGAGAATATCCTAAAGACCATAGTTCACGATTTTTTATCTGCATCGTTAAGTTTGTCCTCTTGAAAAGCCATGTTTGTTTGTGAAGTGCATGTGCAAGAAATGTTAAAATGATGCAGAAATAATGTTGATACATATGGGCCACGGGTAAATTTTGTTGCAAATGTGTAAAACATGCTAAAAGTGCAAAAAAATGTTGCAAAATTGTAATTTTGATTCTGCTGCAGAATTTTTGCAACATTTTTGACTGCAACAACATTTTGTTGCGTGCGCCTGAAAAATGTTGATCCTGGCCCCGCGGCTTAAGTGGCATGAAACAAAAACACTCCCTAATTTAACTGTGTAATTTACATTAAGCTGTAAGCTTTTACATCCTAATATGCCTCTTTCCCGACTGAAAGGGTGGCAAATTAAACAAACACAATTGAAATTATTTTAAAGCAACAGCTATGCTAGCTAGCTCCCCTAACCCAGGCATTTTTTTTAAAAAAAAAAGCTGTAAATTCATAAGCATGGAAGTTTTTCCTTACAAACAAAATTTTAATATTCGAGGTGATTAGGAAGACAATGCAGATAAAAAAGGAACATGTTTCTTACTTTTCATAAAGTAATTCTATAAGGTTTTGATAAAAAAAGACAATATCTGTTTACTTTAGCTCAGTTTTTACACCTAATAACAACAATAACAACCTGTTAATGAACAGTTGCTTTTTTATGATTTTTGAATGTACTTTTTGAATGATATTTCTAAAAATAGATATGTTTCTTTCAGTATCTTTTAGTAATTTTTTTTGGCAGTAAAATAAGCTACGATCTGCAAACTATATTACATAACATTAAAATCGAAAGTTTGTTTAGATAAGGAAGAAATTCAAGGTACTGTATTTGTTAAAACTGTTATACTAAATGACCTTAAAAGGTATTAGTAACTCTGAAAGGATTTTAAAGTCATTATTGGCGCCTCAACTAATGTTATAGGCAGTAATGTTTCTGTGCAGTTTTTTTCACATAAACTTTATTTAAGCAAGGACATACGTCCTTATCCAGAATAAATTTTGAAAATCAATTGTTTGTAAGGTACTTTTCATGCGTTTTCAGTTTGGAGTCCATTATGATATCTCAGATGATTTAAAGGGACTCTCCCACCTGAAAAAAATTTGCTTATATAAAAAATATATCTGGTGTGATAAGGATTCAATAATTACTAGCTTCTTTCTGATCTTGTTTTTAAAAAAAAAAACATTTTTTGAGAGCTGTTTTGAAAACGCTGCATTTATAATGGCGAATTTGCTGACGTAATGCAAGTTATCATTTACACAAACGGAAAATAAGCTGAACAAGTGTGGGAGAAAAATACTGTAATGTTTTCAGCTTTTAAGTAAGGGACGCAAAGGATAAGTACAGTTTTTGCACAATAATATAACATGTTGTTCTTCCTATCATCGCATTTCAGGAATAACCTCAGAAGCAATTTTTTTTTTATTTCTTTTTACTCTGCACACCATTTATAGCTCACAACATTTTACACTCATAGTTTTCACCTCTTCGCGTTTCATGTAGTGTAGTGGAATCGTATAGAAAAACGCTGAACTCTTTATCAGTCAAGATTTAACTTTGCATCTTGTCGCGTTCATTAAAAATGTTATTCTTAACGAAAATTGCTAACTGTTGAAGTAAAAGATACAAATAAATGTCCGGTTTGTCAACCTCATTCCCAGAGCCTTTTTGTTCGCTTTTCGATATTAGTTCAATGGATATGATCATGGTGTTGATATTTATACATTCAGAGATAATTTTGAAAAGGTTTACTCAAGGACAACCCCAAGATGTTTAATGTCGATTTACTCGAAAATAATTATTTAGAGGATTCCCCATTGTCATTAGTGAGTTCAGTCGATGATATCGAAGAGATATGGCAGCAATTACAAAGTGCGTATGGTGACCCCAAGATTATTCTAAACAGTTGCAGTTTTTGAAAAGTTTTGATTCAATTTGGAAATACAAAGATGCTGAAAGGATTGTTGATTTACTGAGCAAAGTTATTAATTTAATAAGAGATTTAATGAATTATGTAAGAAACATAACATAGAAGCAAAGTTGTACAATGGCGATGCGTTAGATAAGTTATACCGAATTATGGGAGATAATAGAATGACAAGGTGGTTGACATGTGTGTGCGACGAAGACATTGTAGATCAGGAGTTGTGGAACAGATTAATTGTCTTTCTGGAGAAGGATATGAAAATCGAACAACAGAAATTACTTGTATATCGCAAGTCTGAATTAGAACGGCAGAAGGATCGTAAACCACCAACCAAAGGAAACGTGCATTATACAGGTGACAGATATACCGATAATTGTGCTTTTTGGTGATACTGGCCATGTCGCGACATCTGGACCAGGAGGTATGAAAGTTATCCAGTATTTTACGTGTAAGAAATTTGTTGAGATGACGCCAATGCAACGATTTGTGGAATTAGGTAAGAAAATTTAATGTTTCCAATGTTTGTTTCCGGGAGCTTCGATGCACGATGGAAAACACAAGGATGGCAAATGTCAAAGGGATTTTGTATGCCAGCATCCTTACCATTCTAAATATCCAACGAGAAAACACGTGCTAGTCTGTGATGAGCATAAAGATCACAATGAAAATAAGGAGTTATTTCAGCACTATAAAGAGCGTTTTATACTAAAGCAGAGAGTCGATTTACCAAGTTTTTCAAAAGATTTGAAGTTATCATTTTATACATCTCACCACTTCATTGAAAAGAATGTTAAAGAAAGTTTAACTCAACAAGAAGAGACTGTAACTGAAAAAGGTATTTATCAACTTCAAGTTATAACCGACTTGGAATGAAAGCTGTTGTTGAACATTGTGGTTCAATCAATTTAGAAGGAGTTGGCGGAATTGTTACACAGTCAACTCATGGAATTTATACAGTGAAGTTTCCGTTATCCAATGGAAAATCAGCCAATATGACAGGAGTATGTCTAGATCAAATCACTGCTACGTTTCCACAGTACCCACTTGGAGAAGTTGAATCTGAAATAAAACAAGCGCATCGATTGAAATATGGAAGTGACTATCAATTACCAAAGCTACCAAAAAGCATCGGTGGAGAGATCGATTTTATGATAGGTATTAAATATTTGCGTTACCATCTAAAACCTGTATTTCAGTTACCATCTGGCTTAATCATTTACGAGTCGGTTTTTGAGAGTGCTAATGGTGGATCTGGAATGATAGGTGGCCCACACAACATATTTTCGTCAATTGAAAAACAATTTCGCTCAAGCCAAATTCACCAATCTACATTCCTTTCAAATCAGTTGGACCTGTATCGAAGTGGTTATCAAGTAAACCCGGACTTGTCTTTACTTGGATATGAGGTATGCAATTTTGATCTTCATGATAACGATAATTACACAGTCGAAAATTCCCTCTTTGTATCAAGGCAAAGTAAACTGTTTTCAAAAGCTGAAGAGACTGGAAGTGAGATAACGTATAGGTGTGTTAAATGCAGGTTGTGTTCTAATTGCAAAAACCATGAACAGACAGAGGCAATTAGTATTAAGGAAGAGGTTGAACAAGATTTAATTAATCATTCTGTTGCAGTAGATTCCAATTCTAGAACAACAATAGCAAAGCTACCATTTATGCAAGATCTGGAATCAAAATTGACACCAAACAAGCACAAAGCAATGAAGGTCTACCAACAACAACTAAAGAAACTTAGCTACAATCCAAAAGACAATGAAAGTGTTATCAAATCAAAATCAAAATTACAATCCCTTGGTCATGTAGAATTTGTGAAGAATTTAACCGATCAGCAACAAAGAATGCTGGAAGAATCAAACATAAAAAACTACATTCCATGGCGAGCAGTTTGGAAGGGAAGCTCGGTAACAACTCCTTGCAGACTGGTGTTTGATGCATCACAAGCAACTGATTCAGGGTACAGTTTAAACGACTTGCTAGCTAAGGGTAGAAATAACATGAATAAGTTACAGGAAATTCTGATCAGATGGTCAATGTATCCTGTGGCATATCACACAGACATCCAAAAGATGTACAATTCGGTAAAATGGAGACAGGAAGATTGGTGTTATCAAAGATATATTTGGCAAAGTGACTTGGACATGAGCAAAATTCCAGAGGAGAAAGTAATCAAAACCTTAATATACGGAGTAGGCTCGAGTGGAAATCAAGCAGAACGTGGCTTGAGGGAAACAGCTGGAATATCACAATCTGAGTTTCCTAAAGTGTACAAAGTGGTTTGTAATGACATATACGTTGACGATTGTTTATCAGGAGAAAGGACCGATGATTTGGCGAAGAATTGTGCAGATGAATTGGAAATTGTTTTAAATAAAGGAGGATTCACCCTCAAAGGTATAACATTTTCTGGTACTAATCCTAGTGAAATGTTAAGTGACGATGGTATTACTATTAGTGTTGCAGGTCTGAAATGGCATTCCAAGGACGATGTTCTATCTTTGGATATTGGTGAATTGAATTTCTCCAAGAAATTAAGAGGGAGAAAGTTGGTAAATGAAGCATCTTTTAAAATTCCAGAAAAATTAACCCGTCGCCACTGTACTTCAAAAGTTGTAGAAATCTTCGATTTATCTGGAAAGATAACACCATTAGTTGCTTCAATAAAATTAGATCTCCACGAGTTGTGTCAAAGAAAGTTAGAATGGGGTGACGTTATTCCAGACGATTTGCGTTTAAATTGGATATCTAATTTCAACACAATAAAAGAAATGAGAAATCTCCGATATAATCGAGCAGTTGTTCCAAGTGATGTGAAGAATCTAAACATTGGAATCCTTGATTTTGGTTACTCAAGCAAAGTTATGGCTTGTTCCGCAATTTATGCGAGATTTGAGAGAACAAATGGAGAGTTTTCATGTCGGTTGGTTTTAGGACGATCGAAGATAATCCCTGAAGAAACGTCGCAACCCAGGGCAGAATTAATTGCTGCTCTCCTTAATACCCATTCTGGTGAAGTGGTCAAGCGATCGTTTGGTGATTACCATCAATATCATGTTAAGATATCAGATAGTGAGATTGTATTACACTGGTTAAAAAACGAGGAAAAGCTGTTGAAACAATGGGTAAGAAACAGAGTGATTTAAGTCAAAAGATTCACCAATGTAGACAATTGGTATTATGTTGACAGTAAAAACATGATTGCTGATCTCAGAACAAGAAAAGGTTGTCAGATCAAAGATATTGATCAATCTTCAAAATGGATTAACGGGTATGACTGGATGAAAAATTATTAGTGATATGCCGTTGAAGTCTGTCAACAATATAAAGCTCGATTCGAATGGCCAGAAAGAGGCTCAAAGGGAAATGCCGATCATTTCAGTGCATATTAATGATGTTACTTGTAGATCCAAGTTACCTAAAGATATCCAGAAGAGGTATGAATTTTCAAATTATGTAATTGATCCCAATAAACATCGATTCTGTGTTGTTGTTAGAATAATGGCTTTGGCCACAAGTTCATTTATTGTATTAAAAAAGAAAGCTCTTTAGGAAATCGACGTGCAGAGAGACCGAACTGTTCATCCTTCAAAAAGTCAATGTTGGAAGTTGCAGAATTCAACAAAAAGAGCTTCTACGACAAGTTTACGTATGAGAAAGATGGTATCATGTTTTATACCGGTCGAATATTACCTTCTGATGAAATCACAGTTATTGGGAAATTTACGGATGCGATGTTTGAGAAACATTTTGATCTGTTAGAGAATTAAGATACCGAATAAAAGAACAGCGAAATAGTGAGCGAAATTAACCATAAAATATATTGTTCTTTTCGTCAAAACGTTTTGTTGTTAATGCCGTTCAAGCGGGAATAAATAAAACCAATATGTTTTTCATATAACAGTAGACAATAGACACGTGCTTAAGGGAATAATAAAAATTAATTACCTGTGACTTTTGTGTAATAAAGTTTACATCGTTACACAAAGGTTTTTATGAGAACAATAAAATAAATTAACTGTGACTTTTTTAAAACAAAAAAATTAAATCAATTTGAAAAAGCACATAAAAGACAGAATAAAAATAAAAGTTTAGCAAAAGTGACATATTACCGCGGCTGTTTCTTTAGAAAAAACATCGGATTTAAATATTATGGAAGATTTAAGCGAAATGTCATCCATCGCAAAGTCGATTCACGAAAGCGTTTAAGTTGGGAACAGTCCAATGTCAAAATTTTATCATCCGTTCGGGGACTGTTGCGTTAGTATTTAAAAAGTAAAATTTTGAAGAACTTGTGTTTTTTTTATGTTCGTTGAATATTCCACCATGTTTGTTCATTGTCCCCTATGTCTTACATTCTCGTTCAATGTCTCACTTGTTCTTTTTGTCTGTTCTCCATCACTGTGTTCATTTGTAATCACTCTCCCCAATGTATTGTTAATTGTTGTATAGTTTATTGTGTGTCATGTCCCAATGCGATCATTATTTGTAGTATATATATTTTTAGTTCAACATGTAAAAAAGTCTTCCTCTCAAACTCCGAGGTGTGGTGAGAGTTGCATCAACATCAAGCGTCTTTTACTTATTTTCAAATTCAAATGTTTAAAATTCATAATTCAAGTTGTTCTTAACAAACAAATTTATCAGGGCATTCAGCACATTTTTTTCTGGCAAGCTGATGAGTTTCATTCATGTGACTTTGTTTTTCTTTTTTCAACAGGCTTGCCGTTTTTGCTCGTTTTTATCAATTATTTATCAATTATTTAAATTTTGTGTTTACATTTTTCGTTTCATTGTATTTAGTTTGAACCGCTTCAAAATCATTTTGTTACAACATATGCCGTATTTTGTGCCCTAATCTGGTTTTGGGTATTTGGCCAGAAACCCTAACAGACGGTGTGTAAGAAAATGAACATCCTCCCAACATCAAAAGTGATGTTGGGAGGCTTGTTAATAAAAAACAGCCAAGTGCATAATTATCACAGAGTATCTGTAACAACTGTGTGTCAATAAATAAGCCCTTTTTTAATTTTTATGTATACTTTGCTATCCATTCTTGTTGCAGCAATAACAATGTGTATGATAAAATGAATTATAGCAACAGAGAGTATATACCTTAATGGAATTAATTTTTGCAACAAATTTCTTGAAAATAAATCTAATTTTTGCAAGAACTAATTTTGGGGAAGTTACAAGTCCTTATATTTCTCAAAAATTAAATTTAGCGAATATCAAGAAAAAAGAATTAATGACATTTTGTTTTTAATTTGTACCGTTTTTCAAGGGCATAGAACACAAAATAAAGACTGCTGAAGTTGATATTCACATAAAAATCACCTACAAACTTCGACAAAATATATTGGGAAAAAGGGCAGAAGTTAAATTTTAAGACAAATTTTAGCCTTAGTCCTCATTAACTAGTTGCTTAGAAAAGTAACATGCACTCTGAGCTTGAACGGATCTTAGGTTATTTGGTTAGATCCAAAATCTTAAAGGGTACTAATTTTTGCTGATATCAGCAGACCTCAATTCCACCATATTTTGCACCTTTCCAGGTCGTAGAGCAGATCTTTCCATAATGTGAACATTGCGGAAAGTGCAGCTAGCACATTTTTGACATTGTTTACTCAGCCTACACCCTTGCCAAAGTAAAATTTTAGAAAAAAATGCAAAAGAACGTAAAGGTAAAGCAGCGTAATGAAAATAACGTTTCTATCACAATGAAAAATAAAGGAGTTTTGTGCAAAGTTAACAGTAAAAAATAAAACATTTTATTTGCAATTTAGTTCTAATCGCAATAAATTTATTTGGAATTAAATTTTTGAAAAATGAAACACAAATCATTTTGTGTAAAAGGGTTTAATGAAGATCACATGCCATGCAAGTGCATGTGGTGTGATGTACCACATGCCACTACTTTTGCACATGATCAGCCCTGATGTGAGGTAAATACCAGCTGAGAACTTCTTTTTAGCTACTATAAACATTTTATTGAGTGGGGATAAGTTTTATTTGCAAAAGAATCCTCAGCAAATAATTTGAAAACAGGATAAACCATCAGTGAGGAAATCTTTATGTAAATTGGCCATTTTCTTATTTTAATACATTCATGCTTTTGCCACTCTTTTTTGGAATAACATGCATCTCGCTACAGCCTGAAATGGCCTGTTACTCAGACTATTCTTTTTCTTATGGCTATGTATGCAGGATTACTATTTTTTTAGAAGTGTAGAAAGTTTTAGGATTTATTTTGGTGGAATAGGAAAAAAGGGGGTAATAATTTTGGAGTAAGATAAATATTATCATGTCACAAACAAGCGAGTTTATTTCAGGCTACATTTTAACAGCTACAACTGTCATCGACGCGCAATCATCCTTGGCTATTTATTAGTTGAGGAGATAATTAAAGGATTGAAAGTAATAAAAAATAACCCAATCATATCACAGCAGTCAAAGTAATTAACTTTGTACGGACCTGGATGGAAATAATAAATTGAATAAAATATTTTCTTTTTTCTAAAAGTTTTTGTCTCAAACCAGTTTTCACTCTGTCTAAGTGTTCACTTTTCGAAGTGCGGGTAACCATCTTTCTGGAAATTGATAGGAAATACTATTGCCATGAGTATTTCTGTCTTATTACTTGTGGTTTCTTTCACCTTTCTTGGTGCCCATCTGAAATCACTGTCTACAATAGGATCATTTTGCGTACTATGGTCTGCAAACTTTTGTCTATATCAGCGTTGCGTAAAGTCCTTATCTGCTCCTGAATCTTTTGTTTGAAGATTTCTTTTATTTTACCATTATAAACAGCATCACAATCCTTGCATGGCATTTTGCTCACATTACCTTGATTCTATGTCGTTCGGATATGAAAGTATGCATGTAGTATACTTTCACATCAGAATAACATAGAATTAAAGTGTGTTCTGGACTGAAGTGGCTTCTGCATATTCCACATCATTGTTTCTATCAGTTCTGTTCCTGCTTTTCCTTTTAAACCTTTTAGTGGTTTGTTTTGAGTACTTATTTGCAAGTAGAGCGTTGTTTATGTGAGATAACTATCTCCCAGTCATTTTCTCCACTGACTAAGTAGACTGCTCTTACAGTAATGAGGACACTTTCTTTGTGGGACATTTGATAATTAGATGTGTAGTTGAGATATAGATTGGTATGAGTTGGTTTGTTATATACTGATACTCATAGGTTGCCACTGTTGCAGGACACTAGGGTGTCTACGATAAAAGTCACCATTCTTCTCGTAATCAAATGTAAGTGGAATTTCGGGTATAAATTATTTATATGTCCATGAAATGCATCAAATGTGCCATTTTAATTATTAAGAAGACATCATCCACAAATCTTTTTCAAACCCATTGAGTGTGATCTACAGTTGATAAAGATGTAGTCTCATAAGCCTGCATATATATTTCAGCTAAACCAGAGGAAGTTGGACCTCACATAAACACACTGTCAGTTTTGGGTAAAGGAATTAGGATCAAATAAATGTTTATGTTAGCACGACTTCTATCAGGGTCGTTCATTATTTACCAGTAATTCCCTGATGATATGTCCTTTATTGGTACAATTGTGTAATTGCTAAGAATAGAAGCTAAGTATTTTAATACATTACAAGAATCTTGAGCAAGAGACGATTGGGAATTTAAGAATTTCCTGTTTATGTATTTTAGAAAGACCATAGAATAAAGGCAGTGGAGTGTTTAAACGTCTTGATGCAATTGTCTTTATTCAAACATATCAAGATATTCCTTGTCACACTTGATAGTTTCTGTTGGATCTCGTTTGAGCGTGGGTATGAACCGTTGGTAATGTGGTCATAACATTTATATAAATTTTTATTACTTGCAATCCTATAATTATGTCCCAACTATAACAGCTGTAGCTGTTGAAAAATTACCTAAAATAAACCCACTTGTTTATGTCATGATAATATTTAAATTAGTGAAATTTTTTTTTGAGAAATTGCTGAAGATTTTTGTTGGATAGGTCGTTTAATTTTAAATTTGAAAAAAATGTTTTTCCAGATCCGTTATACATTGTTAAAATAAATCCCATGGACTTATTTATTATAACCTTTCACCATAAATTTGAGTCTTAGAAGGAGCTTTGCACTTTTTTCTCTCAAGCCTGTGCATTTATAGTGCAAAATTTCACCTGGTAACCTTACTTTTTAGATGCATAATGTCATCAAGATTTGTGAGAAACTTTTTTTGTGTTTCAATAAAAGTTCTCACATAATTAAAAAATTAATTCCTCAAAATAACACTTGCAAAATTTTATTTTGAGAAAGTTATTATTTTTTAGCTCCGGATGAGGAAGAATAAAGAGATGATAGTGAAACTGTTAATCAGCAATTAAAAAAAATATTTAGAGGATGGTGAAAAACGGAATAAATTATTAACCAATCGACACCAATATCGAAGATTCAATGCAAAAATGAGAGAAACTGGCACTTAATCACAGAAAAATTGAACAGTCATAGGAAAAGTATAATTTATGTATGCCAAATTGAAAATATTTTCTTGAACTGAACTTCCACTTCATGAAGAAGATAAAAAAGGAAATGCAACGAGTGCAAATGATTCAGAAATTAATGGTAAAAACATTCAGTCAGTTGACGTTCCACTAATCGAAAAGAACAAACATGTTGAATCCAAAGACAACAATGTAACAACATAGTTGGTTAAATTGAATCTGGTAACTTCATACATCACAACATATTTTCAAAAAAGCAAATATCTACTACTGTTTCTAAAAATTTTAGATTTGTACCTTCAGATGCAAATTTCAATTCTCCAGTCAAATATACTCTTATGGGTAAACTCTTGCTGTTCTGAATTAAAGATTAACTCCTTGTGCTCCTCTGTATTTTCTGTTATTATTAAATGTATTGATTGACTTCTACCGTATTAAAAAATGTAAGATATTTGTTATTCCTCCTGATATTAAGTGATTCTGAAGTATATAACTTTTTCAGGACTTTCTTACTTACTAGTACACTTCGTAAGTCATTTTTTATAAACAATATTATGTTCATTGATTTTGTGATATCTAACAATATTTTTCTAAATTCTGAAAGTATGTGTATTTTTTTATTTTTTTATCAAGCTTTCCCTTCAGAGCTTAAAATGTGACCCTTGCTTAGGAAAATCAATACTCTCTAAAAGTCTAAAAACTTTCCATATGGAATATTTCGAAGCCCAAATGCTGTTACAAATTCTGCTTACAAAGCTTAAAATTTGATATAATTTTGATTTTACTATAAGAAAATTATTTTTCCTCGAAATTTACGTGGAAGTAATAATGTATAAATTTGTTCGTGAAATGCGAGTTTTGTCTTGACTTTTATCGTAAATCTAAAACGACAACAAAATAGTTAACTAGCTACTGTAAAGTTACTAATATTAACTGTCAGTATTTATTTTTTTTTGCCAGAAAATTGATATATATTCATAATAAATAGGAAAGTATAATAATCTACAATATTACAAGCATTTATTCAAATGCATAAATAAGTATAAACATTAAGCAAAAGGGGCATTTAATTGGATAATTTAACCACAAGTGATTTTAAACTGTTTTATAGGTGCAGTGGCAGCTTAAAATATATGACAATTGTTTTGTTTTTCACTTAGAACTTTTAACATGCATTGTCATAACTATGCTCTAGAGAAATTCGGCACCACATCAGATTTCAAATCTAAAACTTAGATAATTTAACAAAAAATGAAGTTGCCTGGTATGAAGGAGCCTGGTACGAGTAAACTACAATCATGGGCAAAATTGACGAAACAAAGGCATTAAAAATTTCTAGGCTACTTTTCGACAGCTACAGCTGTCATCGATCATTGCCTGTCGATGACAGCTGTAGCTGTTGAGACATAGGCTAGAATAAACTCGCTTGTTCATGACATGATAATATCTATATTATTCAAGAAACCAAAGAAGTTTATCATTTTTCAAACACAGCCAAAAGGATGTCACAACTTAATCACTACTTTTGTGCACGTTGGCCAGGTAAAGAGCGTGCAAATTTTGCCGGCACAATGAAATAATCAGGGCCCACAAAGGTCGCAAAATGTGGGAATAATGGTTGTGTTGACATCAACAATAGCGTATTTCAAGAAAATGAATTTAACTGAATAACCTAATATCCAAAGTCCTAAGACTGACATTGACAAGTTCAAAATGAGCGACACTAATATAGGAACAACCAATATGATCACTTGTGGCGGTTAAATTAAAAATTTGTCGTCCTGTTTCGTTATATTTTGTCCATGATTGTAGTACCATTTCAATATTTGGGGTATTTTCTATTTTGTTTATCTTGTTAAGTTTGAATAAAACTGTCAACATCATTTACCACCTCAGATTGCCTTAGGGCTAAGAAAAGCGCCCCCCTGCCTAATATGATAATATAAAGATTTGCCTACAAGTTTTTCTGTTAAAACGTTTTTAAGAACTGCATAGAAAAACAATAGAGAGATAATTTTATAATGTCTTTTTTGACTGTTGATTCGCCAGCTGTTTGTTGCAAATGGTTAGCCAAATGGTTAGTTAAATTTTTATCCAAATGGTTTTAACTGTACATGTTTGCATCATGTTATGCATTAAGTTGTATTTCACTTAAGTTGTGTTTCTTTTTTTACTTTTAATTATTTACAATTTAGTTAAATCTCTTTAATTATTCATTCTGCTACACTGATTAGATCACCATGGTAACATTATTTTGTATTAATATTGTATAAAGTTTGAATATTTTTTTTCTAATTCAATATATTATGAATTAACTCTAAGAAAGAGAGTTAAAGTGTTAAAAGTTTTAAATTTAAAAACTCAATTTTTAAACATTATTCCAAAAGTTTTCAGAGATTTTAAAATACACCCTAATAGTCAAATAGTGGCCACTTTTACTTGACAATTGGAATTTTAGCTTCTGGCTTATGTGTTTGCTGAATATTCAACCCATTTTAAAATGAATATAGTGAATCATCCTGCTCTGAGGTGAATGCATCCTAGTAACACTATTTGTTTTGGTTTATTACACGCTGGCAACGTGAATATTACTTCGAAACATAATCATAAGAGAACATATTGTGTTCATAAAGTTTTATATTAGTCTGGCAATAATAATTTTGTAAGTATTTTGTCTACCTTTTTCTCTGTGTTTGAATGTTACACTGTTTGTTTATGCATGTCCATGCATGTTCATGCAAATATATAAAAAATATATATATATAAAATGGACTTGCTACTTATATAAAATGTACAATATTTTAGTATCATAATGTTTCATTTACAGAAATACGATCAAAGATGGCAACGCCTAGTCCCCCATCATCACGTCAAGGACATCCAAATCGTAACAACAGACCCAATCAACTTGTGCCTACCAAATTTGCTATTGATGACATTATCACATCACAAGGGAGTTTACGTAGAGATGTACTAAAAAACGATGCTACAATGCAAGCTGTCCGACAAGAAAATATCATGCTTGCTGAGAAAGTACAACATGCTGCGAATTTATATAGACAGCTGTTAGGTTTGCATATTTCCTTTTAATTTAACCATTTCCCTTGTTAATCCTGTTGTTGAAAACATTTCGTTTTTCTATATATCTTATATCTATGCTTAATTAAACACCCATTAATACAGCACATGCTAACATTAAACACAAGTTCACCTTTTATGATTTGTGCAATAACACAGTTACTTCAAGGAAATACAATTTGATTAACAATTTCTTACTTTTTAAACGGAATTAGTTATATTTGCTGTATAATCTTAAAATCACGCCACAAAAATTACCACAGCATTGTCAAATGCTGTTGTTAAATTCCATGGTTTTTTGGTGCATGTGTTTCTTTATAAATACTATTCTTAAAGTTGGCAAACACTAATAGAACTACTTGTTCATGAAAAGTCTGCAGCAATAGATCATAAAAGCTATTAGCTTTGTGTTATTTCTGCAAGGTGTTGGTTTAGTTGTTCGAAAAGGTTTTAAAATTTGTAGCAGGATTTGTTTTTATTGAAAGGTCGTGTTACCAAAACAGAAGAAAGAATGGAGATGGAGCAAAAATCTATGACTCAAGTTTTATCACAAGCCAAGCAGGTTGAGTTACAACTTGCCACTCAACAAGAAGGTATGGTTAACAGAGAAACACAATTGGTCTTGCAGTTACAGAAAGTCCAAGAAGATGTTAGTGTTTATTTATTTTTGTTCTGTGATATTACATGTTTAGCAATGCATTTGCTGTTGTTTATATATTCTTTGTGGACAATTGCAAGAAAAATTTTTTTAAACTTTTTTCTGTCTCTTTGTTACCATTTCATCTCCTTGTAGGTTTCCATATTGAAGACAGAAAAAGAACTTGCTCGTAAACAAAATGTGCAACTGTCACAAGAAGTTCGACAACTTCAAGAAAAGGTAGCAAGACAGAGCGGTTCCTTAAGCAATGGTCTTCAAGATTTAAAAGCACATTTAGATCAAAAAGACTTAGAAAAATCACAAATGGTAATATATATTCATTTTCGCAACGAGTTCTTCATCTATTTTCCTTCATAATAATAGAAATGTAACATCTTGTAATAAAAAATTATTTTTTGGGGGAAATAACTTCAGAGCTAAACATAAAGAATTTCTTTTATTTTTGTTGATATTCATTTCCCATTTTTATTTAAATGATTTCTATTCTCAGTTTAACATGAATTTTAATGAACTTCGAGAAAAAGTTGAGACACAGGAGCATCAAAGAATTATGTTTCAAACACAAATGGAGGGAATGTAAGTTCGGACTAAAATACACTACTGATTAATCCATATGATTTACCATATCCACACAATGCTAAAAAGTATCACATGATATGTTTGTTATGCACTAAATAAGCGAAAAATTAAGAAGGAAAAAAGTACTGAGCAACAAAAGGTGCTTGCTGCTTGTTTTTAAAGGGGAATTAAGCCTCAAACTTAAATAGCATTATTTCGGTTAACATTATGTTCATTTCCCAAATTCTGTTTAAAATTTTGAAAAATAAATATTATTTGGGTTGATTTTAATATAAAAGTTTCCCCTTCTATGAGCGAACGGTAAGCGCCATTTAAATTTTCTGAGGCCACGGCTGATTCTGGAGACTGTTATATCGTGACGTATCTTACACTGAAGAAGCATAAGCTTGCGCTGAGCGCAAGCAGTGAGATATGGAAAATTTAAGCTCCTGCTCTGACTCCCCTATTTCTAGAATATACAAGTGACTCTAGTGAAACGTCAGTAACAGGATGTTACATGAATAAGCCTGAATACTCCAAAGCAGAACTTGAAAAAGTGACTTATGAATCTAGTGATAGCAAAGAAAAAGACGAATTGAATTCAAGCAGACCTTGAAAATTTGCATTGGTGTACCTGTACATGTTGCGTTATTTTCATTTCCTTCACTCTTGTGGAATGCAAGTGTTGCCAATAATTTTCCAATTTATTGAATGACAAGTTGAATAATAACAAGTGCATCACGATGCACAAGGATTTTGAAATTTTATGTTTGAACCGCACAGTGTTAGAGACAGTCAGCATACGACATCGACGATACCAGAAAAATATAACAAACTCTCCACATATACTTATAAGTAAGTTTTTCTTCAAAAAATATGTTTCTCGTAAATATTTTCAAAGACCATATTTCTCATAGTCACACCAAAATAAAACATTCTTCGTATCTTTTTATCTTCTCACTTTTCGCTTTATAATCTTACAGGTCCACGCGCTATGAAAATACACACCATCGCAGATTATTTAATTAAATTAAAAATAATGTCATTCCTTGAATATCAAATAAAAAAGGAGAAGAGCCCTTGTGCCTCAAATAACAATTTGTTTCAAAGAAGTTTTGATGAATGAATAATTTCAATATATTTTATCCTGGTTTACACTATAACTTAAACTTTGATTCGTTGTACGGAAATGAGGTACACCAGTTACTGACAGTACATGGCCTGGGTACATTATTATGAAAGGCTTGGAAAAGGATGTCGCGTGGTGATTCCAGCTTGTGTTGTGCGAAAAATAAGGGAAGAATTTCCTGATCCAAATGGAAAGTATACCGGTTTCAAAGAATTTGTTGACATATAGCATTTTTTAACAAACAATAACAACAACGAAAAAGCGAAATAAAGTACAACGGACCAGAGTTATTTTTTTTGAATCGTTTTGTTTGTTCACATTGTTGAGACGAAGAGATCAAAAAATTGAAATGAGCGTAAAATACCTTATAGTCAGAAATTTTCGCGACAACTAATTTTCGTGATTTTCGCGATTTTTGGGCATTTTCGCGAAATTAAAATGCCGCGAAAAAAATTTAATTGACGAAATCGCGAAAGTAAAAACCGCGAAATATTTTCTTTTTTTCTTCATTTTTTAGACTCCACAGGGTAGCAGACGTAAAATTTTCGCAACAAAATAATTCTGGTGATACCCAGTTTGATAAAACCCGGGAAAATTAAGGAAGAAATGCACTTTTAAACACAATTTTAGAAGGCGGTTTGCCTGTTAACCTAAATGGCATTTTGTGTTATAAATCATCGATCTCCTTTTTTATGAAATTTCCTCTTTTTTTAAACTTTCCTGTCTAACTCTTACACCTATGAAACCTCTTCAGTTTTAATTCTTTTATCCCTCTAGTGACATTCCTAACCAGATACCAAAGGCCAGAAGAGGTCGGAGGACATGGGTCTAAAAGACAGTATGGGATTTCTTTTCGACATTTTCCTTAACGTCAATGCCATTATTTAGGCAAACGCCGAGGCGAGTTTGAAAGGTTGTACTATCCCCCCTTGATCAAAAATAAAGGTTCTTCCGCTACCTTATTGATTATAACATTGACCTTTTATGAAAAAAAGCTTCCTTTTACAGATGTCATTATTAGAGTAGAAAAACGTACTTAAAAATCATATTTTGTTTTTCCTCCACTCCGTAACTCTATGAAATTCGCGAAAATTAAATGTCGCGAAAAAATTTCAAGGCAACGAATCGCGAAAATAAAAATCGCGAAATTGTCCCAAAATTTTTATCGCGAAATTAAAATGTCGCGAAAATTTCTGACTATAAGGTACGTCATAGATCTCCATCGCAGATATTGTATTGATTTTAACATGGCGATTACTGTTGTCAACTTTTATGCTAGAAAAGGGATGTAAATTCAAAGAATTTCAAATTTTTTTTTATACCATCAAAATATGTAGGGTTTGTAAAAGATATTTCCGAAGAAAAAAAATTTGGGCTTAATTCCCCTTTAACACAATGTAGCACTTAAATAATACAGCATAAAAAAAATGCAATGATTTCATAACAAAGGCATAATCAAACAATTTTATCAGCGTAAGATTACGGCTGAAGATTTACAAAAAACAGCAGTCCCCCATGTGGTTATGACATGTCACGTGGTTATATTATTTCCAGCATTTGTGTTCATTTGCACATTAATTATAGGATAGAGACATTGAAAATGCAAGTTCACCAGTATGATAAACAACGTCAAGAAGATTTATACAACATGAGCACATTATCTAGGGAAAAGGAAGCATTAGCAAAAGCTGACATTCGACGATTACAAGAAAAATTTAAGGATATTTTTGAAGAATTTCATAGAAGTATGGCAGGTAAAGATGGAAAGTTGAGGTCTGATATACAAGGACGTGTTGCGGAGCTGGAAAGGGTAAGTGGTAAAGTCAGCCACCTTTTCATATTAATTATTAAATATGCTTATAAAGCATAATTGACTGTTTTATTAACCCTCTTACCTTTAAATCGTTGTAAAAAGACATATTTAGCATAATCTATAATCTAGACATCCCAATCCTCGGATTAAGATTTTTTCATAACCTTGGAAAGTTTCTCAAGATTCTTCAAACCATATTTCACTTAGAAATTGAACTCTCAATCTAAAAATACAATGCAAAGAATAAAAGACATAGAACAGGAAGCTGAAGATGAAATACGAACAATGAAAGAAGCTGTAGAAAGTGAAATTGATGATTTTCGGCAAAAACTTGAGGTAAATTGTTGCCCAGTCAGGCATTAAATGACTTATGTATTATAGGAGTTATTTCAATGTTTTCTATGTTGTTTACATCAATTAGGTCTTGGGATATTTGAGAAAGTAGTAAATATTCAACTTTATCTTCTTTAGTGAAGTTTCTTCAGAATGAATGTCCAGTATTATTATAATCAGGTGGGGTGAAATCAATATAGAAAGTGTTGCGGAGCGTGGGACTGAGCCCCTAGGTTCGCAAGCGAAAATTTTTAGTGGCCCTTATTTTGAACAGATTCCTTGAAACACGCTTTGTATCGTTTAATTAATCGGTCACCTTCATTTTTTGTAAACGATTATATACATGTTTGTTTTTATAAGAAACCAGTTTATAAGAAACCTTAGGCTCAGAAAGACCAAATTTTTAGAAATCTCCAACATTAAGAAACTTTTATACATATAGCTAATGTACAACAGAAAAAATATAAAGTCGTTCACAGGACCAAAAAACAGTATAACCGCGCTCACAAATATTTTTACGGGTTTTTTCCGACTTGCCGACTCAGGTTTTTATTACCACAAGCGAGTCGGTCGGTGGACGTGAACATAACATATTTTTGATGACGGCCTCTTAAGAAGAGGTGTAAGTAATCTTTCGAAGGCTTTGCATTAGCTAGGTAGAGGCTAAAAAGGGGTTCATTGCATGTAAAAAATAATGATATACTAGCTACTACATAGATTGCTAGCTAGCTAGGTTGTTAGCTAGGTGTTCAATGAAAAATTCCCTTCAGCTTTCTTTATAGGTAGCTAGCTAGCTAGCTACGCTGGACAAAGTTTCCATATATAACGAAAAAAAGCAAGCACTAAAAGTTAATAACTTAAGATAAAATATATCTAATGAGAATTAAATAAGGATATTACTACCTGAGATTGATAGATATAAAAGGTAAACTTTTCCAGTAAAATTCTCGTGGTCTTTCTTGTTGAATAGAATACCACTATCAGTCTCTGTTGTAACTGTTTCTCTTTCTTTCATTGATTGAACGGTTTTCAGTGTTTCATTTTGTTGTTGATTTATACAGGAAAGCTTTTTGGTATTTACATATGTACAGATGTTTAAGAATCAAAAGCTTGATGTCTTGAATGTCTCCAGAAGTTTGGTTGCATCAGCTCCTTGTTTCGTCAGTATACATCAGCAAGTTGAAATTTTGTTTCAATCCATTTCAGAACAAACTCTTTTCTTGAAATACTTTGTCTGATAGCAGCAATATCCACTCTTAATCTTTTTTCTTCAACAGCTGTAGTGGAGTGAGCAGCCTCATATAAAGACTGATTATCAGTAAAAATCTCTGTCGTTTCAAGTGGATCATCCAATAATTCATTGATGATGTGAGATAACCAAAAACAAGTTTCTGATACTTCTAAGAGTGCCATGGTTTCTGCTGTGAGCGTACTTCTGTATACTCTTCTGATTTTTCGAGATGCCCAAGCGAGAGGTGCAACCTTTCTATTCTTCCCCTTTAAAAAGACGATGATACCACCTTGTGACGATCCGTCTTTCAGATTGGCGTATGATGCATCACGAAAAGCAACCAAATGTAATGGTTTCTGTACTTCTGGAAATTTGATTGATACCGATCTTTGCTTGCATTTCCGTGCTGTCTTGTTGGCTTGTATCAGATCGTCAACAGTAGCTCTGTTCAACGAGACAAACTTCAAATGACAAATCAGGTCGTGTTTGGCTGGCAACCCAATTCAATTGCCCACATATTGCTCTGTAGTCTTTTTGCGGGCATTTTTCCAAGGGCTTGGTTTTGTCATTTCGGTTTTTGATCTCCATCTCGTCGATTCTGTCAATATAGCTTCCTTGATGAACCATAATAGACTTGTCATCTCTACTTAGCTCTAAACCAACGTACTTAAAAGGTGCATCAAGATGTGAGCCAACAATAAATTTCTTGTGGATCTCCTCGATCTTCTTTGCAAACTTGGTAGATCCACCATACAAGAAATCGTCAACATGGTCGTCACAATTATTCCTTCACATGGTTCCTTCTTGTTCGGTTTGTAATAAAACAGGGCATCGTCATAGTCAGATTTGGTCAATCCGATATTGATAAACTCTTCATGTACACGATAGTACCAGTAACGTGATGCTTCGTTCAAACCATAGACACATTTATTAAGCTTCCAAATATTCATAGTTTTGGCTTCTTTCGGTGGCTTTACAAATATCTCTCTGTCCAGAGAATTTCCTTGGAGAAAAGCTCGTTTGATATCCATTGATTTACAGGTCCACCTTGAAGATGCGATAAGAGCAAGGGTTATTCGTAACGATTCTTTTGCGCAGGTAGGCGAGTTCTTTCTTCTGTTTGTTGCTTGTTCATCCTCAAATCCTCGTGCAACGAGCCTGGCTTTGGTTACATCAAGACCATTGACTTTCTTTGTTTCTATCACCCAACGACAACTGATTGTGTATTGCTCATTGTCTTCCACTTCACGGTATACATTGTTGTCCTTCCAGTTCCTGAGCTCCTTTTCTTTGGCTGCCTCTATGGAATCTTGGTTCTTGTTGGATGCAATCATTACTTCTTCTGTGATGGGATGCCATTCTACAACATCTGATGAAAAATCTAACACATCTATCTCATTGTCTTTTGGTGATCGGATATTTAGATGATATCTGTATTTACCGGTCGCTTTGCCAGCTCTACTATTAACAACGCCTTCTTTCAGATCTTCAGAGCTTCTTAGTTTATATGCGATTCTTGATTTAAAAGGAGGTAAATGCACACTAGGTTGAATTGTATTTTTGGCTTCGGCGTTGGGAACTTTATTCACTTGTTTCTGCTCTGTGTGCTCTTTTCCTTCATGCGATATTTCATTTTCAGGGTGAATCTCCCCTAGATGCATCATCGTTATACAGAGTGGGGTCTTGATTTTGCTTCTCTCCTTCATCGTAGTCATCATCTTCTGAAGGATGTAAATCCTCTTGAGCAGTTCCATTGTTTTCTTCTTCAACAGAGATTGTGTGATGCACTTCTCCTGGAGGGGTACGCACAGCTTTGTGGACATGAATCAAGCTAGCTGGATGTACTCTGATGAGTTCACCACCATGCTTCACCAGGATGTTCTTGTTTTCTTGACCAATTACACAACCCGGTCCTTTCCATTTTGGGTTGTTGGCACGCTTGATGTCCACTCAAGGAGTTTTTAGCACTTACTGCCCAAACAACTGCCGTTTCCAAACTACAATGTGAGTGTTCCATCGTTTTCCTGACTGCTTCTTTGACGACAACGTTGTGGCGTTCACATATACCATTTGACCAAGGGCTTTCAGCTGCGGTTTTTGCCTCTTCAATATTAAACATCTCGCACATTTCTCGATAATCTTCATTCAAAAACTCTCCACCATTGTCAGCTAAAAACTTTCTTGGTTGGCCAAAGTAGCTTATCCACATTTTCATAATCGCATCAATCATTACATCTTGTTTCTTGGATCTTCTCACGCATGCCACAGAATACCTGGAGAACAAATCGATCAAATGTAAAATCCAGATGCCTTGCTCATAGGTGATTAAATCCATGGCAACAATTTGATTGAATTCAGAAGCCAAAAGTATGCTGACTATCGGTCTGAGTTTTCGCCTCTTGTATCTTTTGCAAACATCACAATTTTCGGACACTTCCTTGACTATCTTCGATATCTGTTCTGTATTCCTCCAAATCTTTGAAGAATCAATTAACCTTATCAACCTGCTTTCATGACAGTGACCAAATTGACGATGAAGCTTTATTATGTCCTTCTCTGATGGGATGGCAGTGTTTAAACAGGAGAAAACTGTTTTTGCTTCTTCTTTAGGGCTGTCTTCAATCAATTTCCTTTTCTTTGTGAGGGGTAAAGCATAATGTCCTGAGGTAGTCTTTATTAACTTTTGTTCTTCTCCAAACATAACTGCTATGTCCTTGTCAAAATCAATGACAGTTGATGATTTCTTCATTGCACTTTTTGAAAGCAATAAGGGTATGTCAGTATCAACAACGTCTGCTTCCAAATCAATTTCATGCTTCCCAATTGTGACTGGAAGTGAGACTTTCTTCATGGATTGGACCGGTCCGCCATTGCCAAACTTAAAGGTGGAGTTGGACGATCTTTCTGTAATTTGTCCATCATCATCCAAACTCTCTTGAAAGCACTTTAACCAATTCAAACCAAACTGTTTGAGAGCATCCTGAATCAAGAACTGTACAGTTAAGAGTTTCTCCAACAAATACTTTAGTTTCCTCATTCTCTATGTTCTTTGCTTGAAACAAAGTGATCTTATCTGGACCTTTCCACTTTACTGAACAATCGTTTTGCCAATGATATTTGCTATCACAAATTCTGCATCTTGTTACATTTCCATCTCTATCCAAAGGATTCAAAATTCCTTTGTCATCACTTCCTCCTTTCTTCTGTTGTGAATTGTAGCTCCCTCTTCTTCTGCCCCCATTTCCTCGATACCAATTTCGTCGCCTGGAATCGCCGTAATACACAGAATTAGCATCGTTGCTGTCATTAAAGAATACAGGCTCTTCTTTAGATTGGGAAGACATTGACTGAGCACCAACTGGAGCTGAGGTGATTGCATCCGCAAATAATCTTTTCAGCTGTTTAACCATTTCATCATATTTCAGATCAATCATGGTTGCTCGACAAAGAGTCATCTGTTCACTTGATAGGTTAGCTGAGTTCAATACACGATATGCCAAAACACCGTCTGGTAACTCCATTTTATGATCTTTGATCTTTGTGTACAGCTGCTCAAATTTCACTAGGTAGTCCTTCATTTTCATATTATCTGGTCTTTTGAATGTTTCAAAGTTCTGATAGGCCAAGTACGCAGCTTGAGTTGTATCTTCTAAGTACAATTCATCTAGTCTTTTCAGTATCAAGGTAACACCATTTTCACCTTTAATGTTGTCAATGTCTAGTTCCAGAGCTGCCTCTCTTGCTTTACCTTTAAGTGACAGATATAAACAGGGTCCTTGTTTTTCTGGATCCAACGTTGTCAAAGCTTGCCATATCTTAATTTATTTCTTGTAGTCTGTCCAGCTCATGGATTCGGTAAACTCCGGGGGTGGTATCGATTTCGACATTTTTCCTCTGCTACCAATGTTGAATAGAATACCACTATCAGTCTCTGTTGTAACTGTTTCACCATAAAAAGTCTTAGTATACAACCAATATGAACAAACAAGATAACAATAATCAATATATCAACGGAAGCTGTCTTCCACAGCAATAGTCACACAAGTCAATATAAACAAGGGCTGTCTCCAACAGCATATAACATTAAGAA
Source organism: Hydractinia echinata (assembly GCA_030067915.1). NCBI lineage: Eukaryota > Metazoa > Cnidaria > Hydrozoa > Anthoathecata > Hydractiniidae > Hydractinia > Hydractinia echinata. The sequence continues at coordinate 308,222 of JASGCC010000173.1, forward strand.
TCTTGACTGTGAATCAACAATCACTCAACCAAACTATATCAGCAATAACGGCGATTCCGCACTCTATTTTTTATCTCACCTATAACGATAGTAACATTTCTCCAGTAAAATTCTCGTGGTCCTTCTCACATCGTCGCCATATTTAAATAACAACAAAAACTCCCCCATTGCCGTTTTAAATTCATGTTGTCTCGCTTAATCAGAAATTTACGGAAAAACAACCAGATTAAATTGATGGGAAACAAAACCAAAATGGACGAAATCGAAACAGTGGGGAAGAGTGCTTGATAATTTTGATTTAGGGGCTAGACGCGGAAATCTTATACATCCTTTATTTGGCTATTTAATGAGGAAATGGGCTGCGCTCGCTCCACTATTCTCCGCAAAAAAGTTAGGGCGTGTAGGTAATCAATATAGAAAGTGTTGCGGAGCGTGGGACTGAGTCCCCTAGGTTCGCAAGCGAAAAATTTTAGATGCCCCTTTCGGTTGAATCATATAACGAATCGTATAAAAAACAAAGTTCCCACGTGCTCCATGGTAATCGATCAAACGGTTTCATCTTCGCCTTGATGAAAAATTTCCTGGGGTTTCTGCATTAGCAGTAACGCAGTGTGTTCCGGACACAAAATTGCATGGGCCAGTGACATATTTTGTTTAGAACCTCATGTATCAGAAAATGCTAAAAAAGGTTAAACAGAACAAGAATGGTGTCCGACATCAGTGTACAGTTCGGGTCAAGTTACAAAAACGGAAAATATTTCTTTATCGGGAAATTATTTTCTGGTTTAAAAATTATTAGAATTCTCGAACAGGATATTTTTTCATTTTTCTGAAATTTGTTCTTATTGAACCCAAAAAATAAATGATATATATAGCTATATATATATACACATCCCAGGACAAGCTTGTTTCGCCGTATCACGGCTCATCAGCTATATTTGAAGATTTGAAGATTTTCAGTAGGTGTTGATGATTGCACAAGAACCGCTTGTCAGAATTTATATAAACGCCAGGGTAATGTAGACGTAAAAAAAGTTTTCTGATATATATATTTATTGAAATAATTTCCGTTTCTGTAACTTGAGCCGCACTGGTGTATGCTCACCGGCAGGGTTAAAAAGGTTTATTTCCTGGATGTGCGTACAATATATATAGCTACAATCGTCCACAAAAAATATGGCTGTCCGTTTTATTTTATGCTAGCTATATGGCACTGTTTGTTTATTTTTATGTGAGCTATAGCTAACTCTTCTAATAACCGCCGTACTTTTGTTAACTATTTCAGATTTTGTCTAGAAAACGTTTTGTTTGTAAGTTTTATTCAGAATTAAAATCATCACTGCAACTTTAGATTTTATTACCTGTTGTCAAAACGAATCTCGATCAAGTTTATCCATTGTTCCACAGTTCTTTAACCGCCCGGCTTTCTTGTTTATATTTAATATTACACGCTTTTTATTTATAAAACACCAAAATTTTGACTGAAGAAAAGTTGCTACTTTTTTTTCTTTTTCACACAATCCGCAGGAATGTGTGTTTGGTTTAGCCTTTCTTCGTCTCCGGATAAAAATTGAACACATTGGTGAATCTTTTACGCGGAGCCAGCTCTGATGCGTTCATACGTGAAGTTTAGGCATAGTTTTTATTCCCCTGAACTAACTTTCCCGAAACTTTTTTATTTGATGCGAGGCCAGGTTTTATTTGAAAATCGACAAAAAACTTGAAGAAAGTTGTAAAGACAAGACAGGTGAGGTATTTATATTTTTTCCGTCGAGGTAGTTAGCAAATAAATATTGTTGACATATATTTTGTTAAAAAAGTGAAATGTTTGTGTATGTTTTTAATTAGTAGCGAGCTACCCTAGCTAGCTAGTGTTTGTGAACTATATCCACTAGCCTACTTAGCTCTGCTGTAGCTAGCTATAGCTATAGATAGGCTAGCTAGCTAAATGTTAGTGATTTTCTGAGTTAACCAGCTAGCTATAATGCTGGCTATAATGTAAAAGTTAATGCAAAAAAAAACAATCAGTACTTGACCTGCAAACACAGAACACATGCAGAGCGTCTGGTTAGTTGAACCCACTAATATCAGTTAGAGGAGAAAACTAATTATGGAACACAGCTATTTAGACGTACTCGTCCTAATTAGCAGAATAATCTAGCCTAATTTGGATGACGAATGCCTAATTAAGCTAACAAATTCAAAATCGTGGAATCCTAATTTGGCAAATTATATACATCATTTGTTTTCCACCATATTTAAAGCGTACGTGGCTCGAATCACCTACAGAAAATGGCTTAAATAAATGAAAAAGAACCAATCTCTCCCATGCCTTTTCTAAATTGTGTACATAGCTACTACAGAGCTAAAGCTATATGCTATCGAAATTTTAATATTATTCCAGCTTAGTCGGCAGTTTATGCTAGCTAGCTTAAGGTGTGGGTAAGGCTAAGAAGGGATCCATTACATGTAAATAAATAGTAATATACTAGCTGTACATACCCTCTCTTCGTTTTCTTGAAAATGCTCTTCCGTCCATTGCGACCAACAAGCCAATATACGCAATTTTCGTTTCAAGCGCTATGTATCTGAGGAAATGTCACGTGATATTAGTAAGAGTGACCGTGGCTACAGCTCCATACCGACCTGATCTCAACTGGAAACAGCATGGTCTCGACCAACCAGATTTTCACGGAACATTTTGAAGAAATGACCATAAAAAAAAGTTGAGCAAGTGGGTCAAAAATGCTCACGTTTTGAAAATTTGATGTACTAGGAGAAAATGCGGAAATTCGTCACGCTCTAATATATTTATGGGAACGAGGAAAATAGCTTCGCTGCGCTCCGCTCCGCAAAAAATCACTAAATTAGTTATATTTGCTGTAAAGCTTGAAACCACGCAACAGAAATTACACCGAGGAGCAGAAACAAATATGTTTGTGACTACAATTATCGAAATTAGTTAAAAATTTCACAAAACATTTTGTTCGTCATTTTAAGTTAAATATTTTCTGCAAGAATTAGGATCACCGTGAAGGGTAGAGACATGACTTTAAACTACTAACACAACTTGTTGATTAAATTTATTAAATTAGAATGCAGGTGTTATTTTACGCTTTTTTACTACCACTGTGAGGCAAAAGCAGCATAAAAGTTATGGCACTGTTTAACAAGGCCAACAAATCTAAACAACTAAACTGTTACTATAGTCACGTGTACTGTTGATTCTCACTTTTCTGTACCGTCCCGTCTGTGACGCATTGTTATTACTATAGTCACGTGTACTGTTGATTCTCAATTTTTTTGTACCATCCCGTCTGTGACGCATTGTTATTACTACAGTCATGTGTACTGTTGATTTTCACTTTTTTTTGTACCATCCCGTCTTTGATGCATTATTACTACAGTCACATGTACTGTTGATTCTCACTTTTTTTTGTACCATCCCGTCTTTGACGCATTGTTATTACTACAGTCATGTGTACTGTTGATTCTCACTTTTTTTGTACCATCCCGTCTGTGACGCATTGTTATTACTATAGTCACGTGTACTGTTGATTCTCACTTTTTTTTGTACCATCCTGTCTTTGATGCATTGTTATTACTACAGTCATGTGTACTGTTGATTCTCACTTTTTTTTGTACCATCCCGTCTGTGACGCATTGTTATTACTATAGTCACGTGTACTGTTGATTCTCACTTTTTTTTGTACCATCCTGTCTTTGATGCATTGTTATTACTACAGTCATGTGTACTGTTGATTCTCACTTTTTTTTGTACCATCCCGTCTTTGACGCATTGTTATTACTACAGTCATGTGTACTGTTGATTCTCACTTTTTTTTGTACCATCCCGTCTTTGACGCATTGTTATTACTACAGTCATGTGTACTGTTGATTTTCACTTTTTTTTGTACCATCCTGTCTTTGACGCATTGTTATTACTACAGTCATGTGTACTGTTAATTCTCACTTTTTTTGTACCATCCCGTCTGTGACGCATTGTTATTACTATAGTCACGTGTACTGTTGATTCTCACTTTTTTTGTACCATCCCGTCTTTGACGCATTGTTGTTACTACAGTCATGTGTACTGTTGATTCTCACTTTTTTGTACCATCCCGTCTGTGACGCATTGTTATTACTATAGTCACGTGTACTGTTGATTCTCACTTTTTTTTGTACCATCCCGTCTTTGACGCATTGTTATTACTACAGTCATGTGTACTGTTGATTTTCACTTTTTTTGTACCATCCTGTCTTTCACGCATTGTTATTACTACAGTCATGTGTACTGTTGATTCTCACTTCTTTTTGTACCATCCCGTCTTTGACGCATTGTTATGACTACAGTCATGTGTACTGTTGATTCTCACTTTTTTTGTACCATCCCGTCTTTGACGCATTGTTATTACTACAGTCATGTGTACTGTTGATTTTCACATTTTTGTACCATCCTGTCTTTGACGCATTGTTATAACTACAGTCATGTGTACTGTTGATTCTCACTTTTCTGTACCATCCCGTCTGTGACGCATTGTTTTTACTACAGTCACATGTACTGTTGATTCTCACTTTTTTTTTGTACCATCCCGTCTTTGACGCATTGTTATTACTACAGTCATGTGTACTGTTGATTTTCACTTTTTTTTGTACCATCCTGTCTTTGACGCATTGTTATTACTACAGTCATGTGTACTGGTGATTCTCACTTTTTCCGTTTTTTGTTAGTCTAAATGATGATTGTATTCCTTTTTTACCTATTTTCCAAATTCTTGCAACAAAAAAGATTTTGTAAAAATGCGGGATCTACAGAGGGTACAACCTCTACATAGCAACAACCAACTGTCTTGTATTAACAAGTATTATCATTACGACTTGTTGTTCTGTCACCTCATCATTATTATTAAATTAAATTTTTTATTATACTGAATAAATAAAAATAAATAATAAATAAATATATAATACTATTATATATTTATACTGTTGATTCTCACTTTTTTTTGTACCATCCCGTCTTTGACGCATTGTTATTACTACAGTCATGTGTACTGTTGATTTTCACATTTTTGTACCATCCTGTCTTTGACGCATTGTTATAACTACAGTCATGTGTACTGTTGATTCTCACTTTTCTGTACCATCCCGTCTGTGACGCATTGTTTTTACTACAGTCACATGTACTGTTGATTCTCACTTTTTTTTTGTACCATCCCGTCTTTGACGCATTGTTATTACTACAGTCATGTGTACTGTTGATTTTCACTTTTTTTTGTACCATCCTGTCTTTGACGCATTGTTATTACTACAGTCATGTGTACTGGTGATTCTCACTTTTTCCGTTTTTTGTTAGTCTAAATGATGATTGTATTCCTTTTTTACCTATTTTCCAAATTCTTGCAACAAAAAAGATTTTGTAAAAATGCGGGATCTACAGAGGGTACAACCTCTACATAGCAACAACCAACTGTCTTGTATTAACAAGTATTATCATTACGACTTGTTGTTCTGTCACCTCATCATTATTATTAAATTAAATTTTTTATTGCATTTCACCATTCGCGTTTTGCATTTATATCTGTGCTTCTTCATTCTGTAACTAAAAATAATGGCTTCAATTTTTTGTTATTTATACATGTTTCGCAGGTTATTTATTAACAGAAATTTGTTATAACAAAAATCTGATATAACTAGTAAGACCTGATTTTGATGATGTAGCCATTCTCCAAGAAAATGAGACCAAAGTTGTGTTATTCAGAGAGACAAGTTTATTATGTGTTAAAGCCTTATTTGATCTTCGTGAAAACACTTTGTTTTTTAATTGTTTTTTAATTAATTTGTATGAAAGCTTCTAAACTTAGGAGGCTTCTTTTTATCCTATATGTGAATATTTTATTCTAGTAATATGAACTCCAATGTCATCAAATAGATAAAATTATAGTGACGTGATCAACCCTGCTATGCTCTTTATTTTTGAGTCAATTAAGTTCGAGTCAATGCATTTATTTCTAATTTTTTTAACCACCAGTAAAGTGACGCTATTGGTTATTTTTAGTCACTTGTGCAGTGTATGTGAGGCTGTATTAACCAGCATCACAATATGATCATATAAGTTATGTATTTTGTTTCTATTTTGAAGAAGAAAAAGATTCAACATATTATTAATATACATGAGAGTTTTTAATATCGATAAGTCAGACGTTTTCAAAGTGTTTAACATACAAAGAGCTCGGCTTACTTAAGTCACTGGGACGTTCACTAAGTCAGACATTTTTCCCATTCGCCTTGAGGGTTACAATTAACAGGAGTCTACCACATATATACATAAAATTTTCAAGTCAATATGAATCGTTTTGGCAAAAATTTTCACGAAATATCCTAACGTATTTCTCCTATATATGTATTTGAATTGTAAATTCAGTAGAAAATGTTTGAGGTATGCCATTGTCACAAACATTGCTTAAAAAAGGATTTAAATATGCTTGGATTTGCTGAAAATGAGGCTGGTTGTTATTCTAAATGGTCATGCTCCTGTAATACAAAGTTACACTAGACACAGGAATAATGATAAAGTAGAAAATTGATAAAATTTGAGTCATGTTTGGCGTACGTCACGGCAGGACAATACAAAAAAACTGAGAATCGCCCATATACCTTGTTGGCCTTTATTCATACAAGCACTTATTAGTGTTATTACAACTTTCACAGGCCTTTATAATTCCGAGGGCCCAAAATATTAGTAAGGGTTGGCATTGCAAAGATCAACAAGGTAGTGTATATACTTATTTTACGTAATATTAGTCGGTGAGCCCGTTGAAAAATTCACTTAGGCAAAAGAACGATAAAAAAGATCCATCATTCAAACTTTGATGAAGGCAGCAATGACCCGTCAATACCCAGGAAATCATTTAATTAAAATTAGTTATTGACGTCTAACATTTAATTTGTCAATTAACATGTAAGACATCCACTTTGCCTGTTACACAGTTACTTTATTATAAGATAAGACTAGACGATAATACCCGTAGAAAATCCACTTAGTCAGAAAAACAATCGAAATTGACCCGACCCAGCAATGACCCAACGATAAACAAAACACAAAATATAATAAAAATTTACACATTGCATTTATTTCAATATATTGCATATTGCGCTTTAGCAAAAAATATCTAAAATGAAAAAAAAAGAACGGTTTGCGAGGAGTTATTCCTAATTAAACAAACAAAATTTTTCGGCATTATTGCACATTGTCTTTATATACCCATAAAATTCCAAATTGCATTTAGTTAAAAACAAAATGTAAACAAAACAACAACAACAACAAAATGAGTCATAACAACTAAATCAACAAAAATCAATTTCTTTAGTATATTTCATCCTTCTGTCTCCCACAAAATTTACCTAGAGATTTAAAAACCCACTGTTTCGACTTGTATCAAATAAAAAGCAATAGAAGACCGGTTATTTAGGTCTTTTACATGCCATCCTCTCCTACAAAAGTTTACAGAAAATGTAAAAATCAACCGCTTAACAACAAAAAATAAAAATGTGAAAAATGCAATTATTTTGGTACTAGCTGTTTCCCGTGGAAGAATCCACTGATTTCTCATTTAATTCATGTAACAGATATACGTCCATCAAAAAACAAACAATACAGCAGTGCGAATCTTAGAATCTGCATTATTATATAAATGACCAAAAAATGGAAGGTATCCAACAACTGCAGTATAATGTGACATTTAAAATCTAAATCTACTAATATTACTTGCTCTGACCCTCTGACAATGCAAAAATTATTCGGAAAGAAGTTTACCAAAGCATTTCAAACTACATCTCACCCATAAAATTTATATCACTCAAAATGTCACATACAAAAAAAGCTGATCAATGTCAAAAACAAATCTTTGTCAATGTATATGTTAATCAGTTAGTTTATTACAAACCCTGCCAAAGGTTGACACAAAATGTGAAAAATAAGCAATAAATTGTGCCTCTGGCAGAAATTTTTATTTAGGTTTAAAAAAATGGATTGGATAAATTATAATGCAAGTTTTTTTATATATTGCATACAGTCCTTCCTCACTAAACTTTAGACAAAATGTAAACCCAAAATTAATAAAAATCGGTCCTTTTAGCAACTTGCATGCTGTTTTACCATCAATAAGTCCTACACAAAATTTCAAATGTCACATAGTATTCTGTCACAAATGTTCACATAAAATATATATAAAAAATAACAGCTTGTATAGTGTGAAACCAATTGGCAAAATTTTTTTTGGCTAATTAGTCAAATTTGAAATGCAAAAAAAAAGGTTTGAGTCATGTTAAAACTACAACAATTTTTGCACCAAATTTGCAACACAAAATACAAATTCTAAATAATACTAAATTCTCTTATTTTGGTCCATTGCATACCCACGGTCTTCCACAAAAATTTAATCAAAATATAAAAGATGAGAGGTTAACGACAAAATCAAAGTTTGCAAAATTTAATTCTTTTGGTATATATATCTATTGCATATGCCCTCCAAAACAATATTTTAATGCAAAATGCAGAAAAAAAACAGTTTCCAACAAAAGTCAGTTATTCCGATGATATTGCATACACTCTTTCCCCACAAAAGCTTCACAAAGTGTAAAAAAAAGAATGGTTGTAGGAAGTATATACTTCTGATTCAACAAATATTTTTTGACTTTTTGTATGTTGTCCTTACCGATTAAATCTTACCAAAAATTTTAAAAAAACTGCGATTTGGAACACATCAAATTTAAATAGAGAAGGATCAGTCATTTCGTTATGTTGTACAGAGGGCATATCGGAAAAGTGGGACGCGGGACCCTGTTGAGTCGGGACGCGAGACTCGGGACCTGGGACGCGAGACTCGGGACGCGGGACCCTGTGTATCGGATGTGTAAAATCAGGACCTTTGGATGGAAAATATGATAAGTCGATGGTAGTCATTCCCAATGTGTGTTATATACACGTTTGGACAAAGAATGAACAGAAATTCTAAAAAAAGATGTAAAATAAAAATAAAAATCATACACAAGGCGTATTTCAAAAAATATAAAAACGTTGAACAAAGAATAAAACAGAAACTGTAAAAAAGAATATTAAAAATGGTAAAAACTAAGAAAGGTAAAATCGAAATCATACACAAAGCGTTGTTTCGTTTTACGCACCATCAAAAAATGTGTCATGAATCATGAACACCATTTTTTTAAGCGAAGAGGAGAATATGAATGCAGTATTTTTTGTTGATCTCACACTGGCAAACGGTGTTAGGGTTTTTATAAAGTTAAAGTTCTTCATCTTGTGTGTGAAAATCAGTTTGAATTCAGCGTAGAAATCGATATTTTTCAATAGTTCAAATCGGATCATATCAATTATTCCTTGTATGGATGGAATGGCGGGCATGCCTTTCATCTGCATCGCAAATTCTATGGCATACAACAGGCAATGTCCATCCCCTTTCATCGCGTGTACCTTAACGTCGTCCTCTTTGATCGCATTCACGACGAAAGAACTAAAAGTGCAAAAATGAAAAAAAATGTCATTTTTTTAAAGGAAAACGAGGCTGCGAATGGTTGAAAAATAGGAACAAAATAAGAACAATACACTGTTTTAATCTTAAGGACACAAATAAAGAAGTTCAGTTTAAATATATGCATTAAAAAATTGAACTTCTAATCAAATTGTGTGCATCATAAAAATTTCTTATTTAGAACAAAAAGTTGAGACTATAAAATATATTCTTATAAGTAAATTCTTATAAAATTGCGTGTACACGCTTTTTTTTATAACAAAAGCGGATCAAAAAATAAGAATATCCTAATTAAGAATATCCTAAGAATATGTCCAGGCTCTACTCTTTACATATCAAGTAAACTAAACTTCTTTATCCGCAACAACGTAATGTGTCCGTTACACGTAGTAAAATATACTCTACAAAATTATAGCAATTTTATTATATCAAGGCTGATTATATGTTTTCATGTGTAGTCATGTTAAGAATATTATTAAGAATATATGAGGTTGATAGTGGTCAAAAAATTAAGAATATTGAGGCTGAAACGAAAAAAAACACTATTCTTACAAAAAAAGCGTGTATTTCATTTTACGACCTCATCCCGGTATGAAAAAATAATTGTGTTTACACGTGTTTTTCTTTTGATTTCATCCCGGGTTGAAATAAACTATAGTGTTTTTTGCAGAAAAAAAGAGCAAATCAGTAAAATTTCAGCCTTGCCATCATTCTCGACCCTAGAGCTCTTTGAGATAAACTTTCGAGTTTGTCTCAAAGAGCTCTGGGGACGAGAATGCCTTGCCATTGTTCTTATTCTGTTCTTATTTTTTTCATAAAATTTCAGCCTCATTGTTATAAAATTGTTCTAATAAAAAAAGGATATGTAAAACACTTACCGTGGACATGCTCATTTTTTCTTTAATTTAAATGTTCGCTATTAATAACTCTAAAACAATCTCTCTAATCTGCTACAACCCAACTAACTTGGAAACTTAACACACCTGGATTCATAGCTCAAAAAAGTCATTTGATTGTTTCAACACCTTGAATAATAGAGACACGTGTATGTGAAAAATACCCTGGGGAGACATATAGCTGGTGCAGCAAAATGTCGGCTCGTGACATAACGGTGCTAATAGCATATTCGTCTCTTTCATCTTTCTTTTTCTTAAAATATCTTACTTCTTAAGCATTTTAAAAGATCTACTATGTGTGTATCATCTTGTAAATGTTAGGTGTTTTTAATCACCTTTTCCCAGCACCCACACTCACAGTAGGAATACTTTTTTATAGAACAAAAATTATAAAAAATGCTGACTTTATGATCTTTTTTATTATAGCGTGGGTCAGTATTTTGTATCATCTAAATTTTGCCGCATTGCGTCCCACGTCTCGATATCAGGATCCCGTGTCCCGCGTCTCGAGTCCCGCGTCCCGCGTCCCGACTCAACAGGGTCCCGCGTCCCACTTTTCCGATATGCCTGTACAGAGTGCTCGCCGGTAAGAATTTATACAAAATATAGAAAACACAGCTTGCAATGTGTATAATCTAATTGTTCTTCTGTGTATGGTCCTTCCTCACAAAATAACATAAATATGTCAAAAAAAGTTTCAGTTATAACATCTAAGACAACAAAAACCAGTTCTATCAGTATATGTCATGCTATTGTCTTACACAAAATGTTCACCTTAAAGTTTCACAAGGCACAGCCTGTAAATTAAAAACAACTAAGATCAGGTATTTTGGTCTATTTCATACCATCCTGTCCCAAAGAATTTATATAAAATGTGAAAATTGAGTGGTAAAACAGAAATTTGCAAAATTTCAATTTTTTTATATGCATATTGTATATGCCTTCTGCATCAATAAGTTAATCCAAAATGTCAAAAAGAAGAAAAAAAAATAGCTTACAAAGAGTATAAAACCGAAATCAACAAAGTAGCTCTTTTGGTGTATTGAATATGGCCATATGCACAAAGGTTTACACTAAATGTAAAAAAAATGGTTGTGTTTAGTAGTTCTACATCAACAAACGTCAGTTCTTTTAACATGCTGATTTATGTCTTTGCGCACAAACTCTTACATGAAAATGTCAAAACCATAAATTGGAAGAAATTAAATTTACATTTTAAAAATAAGTAATTTTCTGTACTTTATTTTTAGAAATTTTTGCAGGAAAAGAACTTCGCAAGCCAAAAAAAGAATCAGGAAAATGTTTAAAATTTTCAGGGTTAATAACGTTGATGGATTTTGTGGTAATTTTACATTTTGTATATATAATGTCAGTTGAATTTCTCATTTTAATATAAAAACAGGAATGGCTTAGTCAAATTCAAAGTCAAATTCTACAAAAATTAATTCTTTCGGTATATTGCATGATCCTTTTGCCACAAAAGTTAACATAAAATTTCAAAAAAAAAAAAAAAAGTTTGTATATATTATATACACTATGTATATAAATGGAAATTTGCCCCATCCTTTCCTGTACATTTTTTACCCAAAATGTAAAAAATGTAAATCCTTCCCTCGCCTCCTCACAAAAAATAAAAATAAATAATAAATAATCAAAATCCCATGTAAATACTGCAACAAAATCAAAAAATGTGAAAAAGCTACGTAAATTTTCTTGTTATATCTTCTAATTTAAGCTTAAAAGGTCAAGTCAAAACTGAAAAAAACATAAACAAACCTTACAGAAACCTTTCTATACTTCATTTATATACCATGCCCCTTTTTAAATGTTTTTGTAAAGATTTATTTTGAAGGAAAGAGTAGACAGATGCTTAAAAAGAACAGCCATCTTTTTTGCAAACACAATTTCCGTTACTTTGTGCTAGGAACTTCATTTAACAAACTTTTGTTTTGATCGTCAGGGGAAAATTGGAATTTTCAGCAAATAAAATTGCTTTATTTTGATCACGTGGTTTGATTCATCCAATTAAACTTTTTATCTTGATCACGTGATTTTAAAACGTAAACAAACAAAACTCGCGGCTTTTCTCGACAAAGAAGACATATTTTCTTCGGTAACATCAAAGATTTTTTTTCGGCGACATCAAAGAAAAATGAACACATCCACTTTGCCTGTTACAAACACACGGAACTGGCGTGATTTGATGTCGCCGAAAAAGTTATGTCTGAAATCTTAAATTCCCTGACGTTACGGCGCGACGTCAATAACACTACTTTAACGTCAATATCTTAATTAAATTAATGAAGCCATTACAGTGCATACGGAAGAAGGTGTTGTGATGAGCTGGTTACGAACGAAAATATCATTCACGCTATTGAAATCAGCAATCTTGTGTATAAGAGGATCGAGAACTTTGAAAAGGAATGACATGCCAACTGATCCATCAAACATCCTTATATCCCAGTCAGTTGGTAGAATTGACGTGTGAACGAGAACGCAACGTACCGTTGAATATTTTATTTTTTATATTTTTATTTTTTGTTTTTGTTTTTGGCTAAAGCATAATTTGTATTATTATATTATACTAGTTATTAAAACCCGTGGAAGAATCCACTGAAATTAGTGGGCTTCTTATCACAATAAGGTTTGTTGATAATTTCATTAAGAACGCTGAAAAAAAAAACGTTTTAAACGAAATCCCGTTGAGGAATCCACTCAAAAGCATTTAAAAGGTTTTGTATGCTTCTTATCACAAAATGATTTGTTGTCAATTTCATTTAAAAGACACAAACTATCAATTAAAACTTTTGAACGAAATGGACAACAATAATAACAACGTTAATTGCCTGTGACTTTGCCTGTACAATAATTGATAACACTCGTCACGGTAAATTTAATTTTGCAGGCAATAAAATTCCCAACGTATGAAATTACTTTATTTTAACACATGATTTGTTTTAGCCAATCAAAATCTTAAACAAAACGTTTATAAAATACAGAACATTTTTATAGGGGATGTATTATAAACGCTTTAAAAGAAAGCTGTAGGAAATATAATCTACTTTGCCTGTTACAAACAGACAGACACAGTCTCTGTATTATTATAGAGATAATAAAAAAAGTTTAGTAAGAGTGCAAAAAAAATTACAGTGCACTTAAAACTTTGAGGCCAAATAACTTGGAAACGAGGTGGTGACGTCAATGATTTTTCACCGCGTGGGTAACTAGGGACCACCTGGGACCAATTTGGGTAAGTTTCCCAAACCTGGGTCCCCGAATCCGTTTCGGAATGAACGGGTTGATGACGTCATCAAAAAACCTTCAAACCCCAATATCTCTGCAACCGTTTGTCAAAGATACATGATCCTATACATTTTCTTGGTTAGCATTTCAAGATCTATACGATGAAGGCATTAGATATATAAAATTCTGAAAAAATTTTTTGCGGGTCTTTGCTGACGTCAGCAAAATTTTTAAACCTTTATATCTCCCTAGGCGTTTGTCGAAAACATTTGATCCTATACATTATTTTGATCAGTTTCAACCTCTACACATTACAGGCAAAGATCTGGACTGCTGAAATCAGCAAAAAAATCTAAAACAACCTATTACTTCTTTGTACCTCTGCCTAAGGGGATTTTTCCACGGGCTTTATTGACTTCTATATAATAATACGCTAGACACACTTAGCGTATTATTATATAGATGATCCACACTGTCCTTTACTTAATATTTTATTCGTAATGTAGAAAAAGCAAAAGGTTGCAAAAGTAAGCACAAGTCAACAAAAAATCAGATCTTTATCTTTCCACTGAAAGCTTACAATGGTTAACAACACAAAATAAAACAAGATGCAGGGGCTGCAACAATATATTTTAAATATGTTAACGGGGTCATTTCACAAAACATAAAAATTGATTTACAGCTGTTCCTGGCGTAACTTTTTCTATTTTTCTATTAGACACCTGCATGTGAAATTTTAGGTCCCATACCTCTAAGAGCCTTAGGCCATTTCTCGAAAGTACCGCTTAAAAATTCTTATGAAATCCTTATAATGAAGAAATTCATTAGGATTATTCTTAGAACTTGAAAGTCACAACACAACTTTATTTCGTTGAGACGAATCATTTCGCAAATAAAATTCTAAAAAACTTGTATTTCGCATCAATAAATCATTTTGCGTTAATTCGCCAGCCGTCGAACCGGTTTTACAAATGATTAATATAAAAGCCGTCAAATTAAATATTTTTACTCAAGGCGTTATGGCTCAGTTGACTAAGGCGTCATAAAGTGAACCCAGAGGTCGTGGGTTCGAATTCACCCGAAGGTTCGTTGATGACGTATAAATCACCCATTTCGGACGTGGTTGGTTGGTTGGTTGGTTAGAAGTTGGAAAGCAATAGTATCCTCGCAAGCGAGATAGTAAAAATTGCAAAATTAGAAAACTATTTTTTTGCATATGGTCCTCCCTTACAAAAGTTGAACATAAATATCAAAGAAGCTGAAATCAGTCATAATGTTCAGTCATTTGATCATAACTAAAAATTAATTCCTGCAAAATCTATTGAACTTTGTCAACCTCAAACGTTTCTTCCCATGAAAATTTGTAACAATAAAGTACAGAAAACTATTTTTCTAGTTTAAAATTTAATGTGTTCCAAACTTTGGTTTTTGGCATTGGTGTAACATTCTGTGAGTAAGGAAAAATGTGCAACATGTCACAAGAACTGATTTTTGTTGATTTTGAATTAAGTCCTTGAAAATTGTTCTCTTTGAACAGATTAAAATGTTGTCAAATTCTAACAAAAACAAAAAATATAAAAAACACATCTTACATAAGGCTTAATTCTAAAAAAATTCGTTCTTTCAGTATATTGCATGTGGTCCATTTTCACAACAGTTTACACAAAATTTTGAAAAAAGCAGTTTGCAACACGAACAATAAAGAGGGACAACCATACCACCTCTCCTGCAAAGTTTGAACCCAAAATGTCAAAATCCCACGTAAAGTTCCCCCAAAAATGTCAACAACCCTTTGAAATAAGAATTTACAAAAAAACAGTTGGTATGTTATTTATATGCAGGCTCACAAAAGTTTAACAGGAAATGTCAAAAACAAAACAATAAAAATTATTTAACACACACACACACGTTAAAATTTTACAAAAATCATTCCTTTTTATCATATTGTATTTTAAACGAAATGCGAAAGAAATTATTTCTATGTTCATAAAAATGTTCTCACACTATTCTGAAAAATTCAGTGAGTCTATATCTGGCTTGCTACATCGCCTTATATTATTAGACTACTTCCGTCTGTCTGTGACAGGCATGATGGACAGTTCATTTTACTTTAATTTCACCAACAAATACATATCTCAAATGTTAATCGAAAAATTAAACGTCACGACGTCAATAACATTAATTTAGCGTCAATAACTTAACTTATTACAATGCACTTATAACTTTGGGCCAAATAACTTGGAAACGAGGTGGTGACGTCAGTTTTTTTTTACTGCTTGGGTAACTAGGTACAACCTGACTAATTGGATAAGTTTTCTAAACCTGGGTCCCTGAATCTGATTCAGTATGGACGAGTTCATGACGTCATCAAAAATCATTTATACTCCAATATATCTGTAACTGACGGGTATAACATATTTTTTTCGATTTTGGCGGGTCTTTGCTGACTTCAGCAACATTTTTAAACCCTTATATCTCCTTAACTGTTATTTGAAACCACATGGTCTTATAATATTTTGATAAGCATTTTAGGTTCTATACAATAAAGGCAACAAGTAGTATTTTTATTTATTTTTTAACCATTGCTGACGCCATCAAAAATCTGTGTAATAATACAAAAGTTGTGTCTGTCTGTGACCGCCAAAGTGGATATCTTCGTTTTCATTTGATGTAGCTGAAAACGTTATCTTATTTCATAACTTTCCTGAAGTTACGGCACAACGTCAATAACATTAATTTAACGTCAATAGCTTAATTTAAATTAATGAAACCATTGCAATTCTTGAGGCCAAATAACTTGGAAACGAGCTGGTGACGTCATTCATTTTTCACCGCGCAGAGACAACCCGAGACCAAATTGGGTAAGTTTTTTAAACCTGAGTCTCCGCGTTTCGGAATGGACAGGCCGATGAAGTCTTCAAAAAACCTTTAAGCCAGAATACCTCTGTAACCGTCGTCAAAAGTACATCATCCTATACATTTTCTTAATCCGCGCTTCAAGCTCTACGCAATAGCAACAAGGGGTTGAGGAATTTCGGTAAAAAAATTTGGTCTCCTTCACCCTTCGTTGAAAGCACACGATCCTATACATTATTTTGATTAGCATTTCAGGTACTATACAATATTTTGATAAGCATTTCAGGTACTATACAATATTTTGATTAGCATTTCAGGTACTATACATTATTTTGATTAGCATTTCAGGTACTATACAATACAGGCTACAAGTAATTTTTTTTTTTAAATCATTGCTGATGTCATTAAAATTTAAATCAAGTTTTTTTTTTCATTGTTTCTCTGCCTAAGTGGCATTATATATACACTGTACACCACAAATTAATTTGGTTAGCGCTATAAGCTCGACACAATACAGGTAACAGCTAAAAAAAGTTGGAAAGACAATCTTAGCGCATCAACGTCATCAAAACTTAAATGACGGTTCTTTTTTAATTATTTTTTTTGTCTGAGGGATACAGTTAGCTAGTAAAGCACATAAAAAGAAAGTAGTTATGGCTATGTAAATTAGGAATCTAAATTATCTTATAGAACAATGGTAATGTAAAAAGATAAAAAGTGAACGTCTAATCGTCTAATCCTGTGAAATTTCTAACCCACTTTAAACCCTCTGCCTTTAACTTCACTTCTCTACTTCCAACTTTGCTTTATTACTTCTTACTCCAATTTCCATTTTAGAACCAACATCTTGTAGCTTCTAACTTCATTTTTCTACTTCTAACCTTAATTATAGGACTTTTCTTCCTTTTTCAAATATACTTTTTAACTTCACTTCTCCACTTTTAATTTTCTTGCTTTTACATTTTTGCACTTTTTCAAGACGAAGGGACCGTTACGTTTGTCTTTCCTTGTTCGAAAACAAGACAATACAATTATTTTAGCAAATCAAGTTGCGTCATTGTGATCACAGGTCACCGTGGCAAAACAGACATGACTGTTTCGGCAACTTCAAATGAAAATGAACATATCCACTTTGCGCATTACCAACGGAAGTAGCCTATTTTATGTAGATAGTTGGTAGGACCCTTCCTTCGTTTATTCAAATAAAATTTTGGTAACAAGATGTCTTTTTTGTACAATGTTCTTGTTTATACCATTTTGAACAACATTCAGAGAGTATTAAGAAACCTGGCAATATCTAGGGGTTCAATCACTTTGATTTTTTGTCAGGGTAAATAAAATAAAAATTAGCTGACCAACCTGAAAAATAGCCCAATCTTTTTCACCTTTTCTTCTTGTTGGAATTAAAAAAATATTCACAAACTACATTATCCGCTGCTAGCCGTATTTAAGTCCTATCTTATAACACTATCAAAAGTTACCAATAACTTCGTGTTTTATAATAATATCAAACTGTTTTAACCCACCTGTCTATTATGTTTAAAAAATGTAAAAATTCATAAATTTGGTATAAATTTCAATGAAGGCAAATGTATTTTCAAGTTTATTGCACACATCAACATCAAACACAAAAAGCAACATAATTGCTTATCTTTTTTAGACCGGCTTACAAAATGAACTTAATTCTACTGTTCAAGTGGACAAGATTTTGAAAGTTATCGAGAAGCAAATTGGGCAAAACAAGAAAGACATTGAAAAAGTTGTTCGTGCTGAAATCTCATCCAGGTGAGCAAATCATTCAGACACCATATCCTAGCCTATTTTTTTTGCTATGTTTACACTTGTTAACGTGATCACGTTTCTCATATTTTATATTTCCATTTTAGAATAGTTAAAATAAAAAAAATTTTGGTAAGCATTATTTAGAACTACAATCCCTCACAAAAATTATTGAGACTGCAATTAATAAGATGTGCCTTGGTTTGTATGATAGCTTCCCCCTCCCCCTACCTCAATGTTGAATGTGAAACTAGCAGAACGTGTGTAGCGAAGCCAAACCTGCACTGCAGAGACATCAACTTTGAATTTAGGGGGGAGGGGAGGCAGTCTCAGAATTTTTGTGAGGGATTGTGTTGAAAATTTGGAAAAAATGAAAGGAAAGGCAGAGACCAGAGCACCTTCATCAAATACAAGCTAAACGTAGATAAACAAAACAAAAATAAGTCCTTTAAAGCAATTTCGACAAGGCAGGAACAGGTTCAACATAGGCAACTTGGAATAAAATGGACAGTACATTGTGCAAGAACAAGTACATAATACAACCTATAGGTTATCAAAGAAATCATAACAAAATAAAATACTCTCTGAAAATATAGTCAAAAGAACAGAAACATTTGGCCCACTAGCCAGCCTACCTACAGATGTGTTGATACTGCTTATAAGGTCTTGTACGAGTACGAAAAATATGTACAAATGTTAGAGAAAGGCACATATAGTCCCAAAAATTCAAAAATGAAAGATTTTGGATTGTAGGAATATTTTTCTGCCAAAAATGACTGCTATTGGAGTTATTATATTTAAGTCCAGTATATTTAAAAGAAGAAAGCTTAACAGCTTAGTCATACTGTTTCTAAAATTCACCCAACACACTATTAAACGTTGAGTCCATTCTACCTGTCTTTGAAACCTTGAACTTTTGTTAGTTGTTTGAATATTTTACTATTTTCCTTCTTTTGTGTAACCAAACTAAGAATAAGTTTCATAACCGAAGCAGAAAAACATTACAAGTGCCATATATTTTCGTTTTTTGCATAACTTACGTGCAACCTACTCTGAGTAGCCAAATCACTTTAAACGAATATTGAATGTGTGTTACGATAACATAAATGTCATTCTTTCTTGACCAATATGTTTGTGCCTTAATTATTTGCCACAAATATATATTGTACCTTGATTATTTGCCACAAATATATA
This sequence comes from Hydractinia echinata, assembly GCA_030067915.1. NCBI lineage: Eukaryota > Metazoa > Cnidaria > Hydrozoa > Anthoathecata > Hydractiniidae > Hydractinia > Hydractinia echinata. The sequence goes on from JASGCC010000173.1 coordinate 327,735, forward strand.
TTTTGCCTTGATTATTTGCCACAAATATATATTGTGCCTTGATTATCTGCCTCTTCGTGATCACATCTGCGTAAATTAAAAAGCTACCTTACATTTTATTTTCAATATTTTTTGTTCACCCAATCATCACAAGTAAGAAATGGTAAGCAACGGAATGTTTGCTGCCTAAATGAAACACTCGTACTTTGCTACGCAGTATGACTGAATATGGTCAATTTTAGGTTATCACAAGGTGAAAAGTTGAGTAATCAACTTAACCAGTTGCATAAGGATCACTCAGATGAAATAAACATGCTGCAAGAAGCAATTGCTGAGAGTAAACGCAAACAAGATAATCAAATTGAATCTGTAAGTCTGTTTCATGGATTATTTGTTTACCTGCTACCTTTTGTACAACTTAGCTACGTAAAATTAGCTATGTACAGTATTGAAGGAAAAATTTTGACTTCGTTTTCAGAATTACACAAGACTAAAATAGGCAGTTTTAGAGGTAGTTTTTAGTAACATTTTAATCCGCAGTGTTTTCTTTTATACTAGAGCAAGGTTGAACTAACAAGATTTCTAAATACTGCTTTAAAAGAAAACAAGTGTTCATTCGAAGAAAAACGTTTTTGCGAAGTTGAGCGTAAAATAGATGAAATTGAAGATGGTTTAGATGAAATGTCCAAACAGGTTGGGATTACATTCTAATTGTGCCTTCAGTTTAAAAATATTGTCTATTTTGTAAACTCCATTGATATGCATAAGAAATATATTTTCAAAACGGCCATATACATAGTTAATATAATAGTAAATTTTGCAAAATTAATAAATTTCATACCGATAGCAGTAGACAAATGTTTCTCAGATCTAAATACATTTTTGTTTAAATTCAGGATGAGAGAATTGAGTTAAACAGTGAGCGAATAAAACAAATGGAAATGGAGAATATACTAGCTCAAGGTGATATGCATAATGCAATCGATGCTAACTCAAAACTTATTAAACATGTAGACGAGTCTCTTAAAGAAGAGGTAGAATAACATATTAAATGCTAAATTTATAAACTGACCCAACAGGGTAATACTTAGGTCTGTAACCAAATTGTCTGCTACGTCTGTTTAGCAGAATAAAAATTATTACATAATTTTTTTTTTAAAACTGAACTTAACATCATAGCATATTGATTAATTTTTAACATATGCTTCATTAGAATTGTTCTAATGAGACATGTATTCTAAATATAGCGTATGTGCTCCTACCTTCTTTAAACGCACAATGTACCTCTGTCAAACTACACATCTATCAAACTATTAATTTATATGTTGAGGGATAAACTACGAGAATTTTCAGTGGTTGGTACCTGTATCCCTTTTGTCTGTAACATCATCGATTGATTTAAAAATTAACAGTATAATTTTCTATATTTGAGGTTTCTTGTTTGGGAGTGTAGAGATGCTGTGGTGATTTCTAAAGTTAAAAATTGCCTTATTGTATTCTAATAGCATTTAAAAATCGAATTTATTATAATCCCCGTATCCTTGGAGGAAAGAAAAACACAAGGAGAAACAACTCTTGATTCTATTAAAACAAACCGCGAGGTTCTGGCAGGTTCTAATTTTTTTAACGTTTACTAAATATTCTCGTGTGCATTTCTTCTTTAAACAAGTAAATACTCTGAAAACACCTATTTTACATACCTTTGCTTGAAGTTGTAAGTAAATAAACCGAATTTGTAATACCATCGTGATAATTTGTTATTAAAACTGAACTTGCTCTACACGTAAATAAAAAGAAAAAGTTTGTATATCTCGTTTCAAAACAACCTACTGGTGTCAGAACTTGTTCTTTTAGTTAAAATAAGGATTAATCTTTCACACATTTTTCCGGCCTTGGCCAGGGTATATTCTAGCTTAAAGAAATGGCCTAATATCCCAGTTTTACGCACTTTTTTCTAAAAATTTACATGTAATGTTTACCAACATATATTTAGTATATTTTCCACAAAAATTTTACTTGACAGAGATGTGCTAGGGGGTGTTTATATAGCCTGGAATAATCTCGCTGTCACATGAAGTTTTCTGGGCTGAAAAATTGTTAATAGATTTTATACATTTTAATTAGGTTTTATATATATTTGTTGTTCTTAATTAAAATTAAATTAAAAATTAATTAATTATTAATTATAATTATAAATTATTAATATAATTATTAATTATTAATTAATTAATTAAAATTATTTTTCACCTAAAAACTTTATTTATTTTAAGTAACGAAATCACGCACAAAATCACGCACAAAAATAGAATAGTCCAGTTTGCCAGGCTGGAGCTGTCATATAGGAAAAATTCAGTCCGGCTTGCCGGACCGGGTTGAAAAAAAGCCAGATCTCAGGCTGGCTCGTTTTCAATATGACAGATGATCTTTATGAGAATTTGTTAAAAAAGAGCTGAGATCACAACTGGGCTGATATCACCGGCTTATGAACACCTCCTTAGAGCCAGATTGCCACAGAAAAAGTCCGCATCAGAACTTGATCAATTTTTTGAAAAAAGACTCGGTCATGCACCTCGCGCTGTGATTCGAAATGAAAAACAATAAAAAATTTAAAACATATACAGTATACAGGAAAAAGTTGTTTGTACTTGTGTTTTTCTTTCCTGCAAGCCGTAACGTATACACATACACTCCTTTATAGCTTGAGCTAGATCGTGAAAAACAAAAACGCCCATCCACAGCATTAAAAGAACTAAAAGCATATACAGAGAGTGTGGTGAAACAACAAGACATCGTACCTTCGCAGGTATAGAATTGTACATCATATACACTGTATAAATGGTTTATAAATGTATTTCAAGCACACTCAATTGTTTCATTTTAACCGTAAAATTAATTGATATTTTTGTTGATATTTATTCACTAACATAGATGTATATTTCCTCCTTACTTTACTTTTTGCTTTACAGATACGATTATTAGAGAAAAAGTTGAATTACTTGACTGATGATTTTGAAGAGTTTAAAAAAGTGCAAGATAAAAACAACAGTCTAATGTAAGTGTTAGTTTTAAGTCGACGTGTCGTTGCTTTTAGTAATATTCAGAGGGTGAAGCCACAATCACCAGCACATCATGTCACACTTAGGTTTAAATAAAACACAGGACACAGCCCGTCATTACCCTCTCCAGCTAAAAGAATAACTCAGCAGTTTTATTTTACTGAAAACGTTTTCGTGAAATTTACAAAATTCGTTGTCAGTGTAAATAAAAAGACATCGTAAAGCCTGACATTAAAAACATAATTGTAGGTAAAAAAGTAAATATCAAAGGTTAATCAATGTTTTCTCATCAATAAACTGTAGAGTTTTGCTAAAGTTTATATTGCAGTAATAAGTGTAGCTTTTCAAAATGCATTTAACATAAGAGAGGTTTTGTTGCAGCCACCTGTATTTGACTACTTTCACTTTTTAGTCAGAAGTAGCTAACAGCTAGACGGCACAACTCCAATTGTTAACTAGGATAAAAACGTTCTTATATCTTTAAAAGCGTAAGGAAACGTCAAATTTAGCTTTTAATAAGCTATTTAAAAGCTATTCTAAAAGGCGTTAATTCTTGTTATTGTTACGAGAAAGCGCCGTAACACTAATTTGATTTTTTTTTAATTTTTCTAAACTTAAAAATTAAGTAGATGCGCAGAATGTCAATAAGCTTAGTTCACACTTAGCGATAACTAGCGATATCTAGCGACAACTCACATAAGTATAAAACGATATCCAGCGATGAAAACATTCATATTTGAATTAATTTTACTTTTGATATGATGCATTCAAGGTGAAGACGGTGACAAAATATGCAAGAAAGACACTAGAACATTGGTTACACTCAGATTTCTAGCAACAGGAGATGCACACAACAATCACATAGTTACTACTTTCGCATTGGAAAAAGCATAAGTGAGATAATTTGCGTCACTTGCACCGTTATTTTTTAATTGTTTCCTAACCTGTGACAAGAAGGCCGACTTCTATTTATTTTTTTATCTTTTATTTTAATATCACGTTCAGTTTTCTCTGCTGAATATAAAAGTAAAACTTCATTTTAATTATTTCACATTTCGAGCATAACATTCCGCGGCATCTTGTCATGTTTTTTAACATAAAAAGATTCCGAAGTTAACCATAAAATCCTGTCGCTCATATAATAACTTTTTGGTATGAGCGACATCAGTTGGCACTAGCTTTCGCTCCAAATGACTAAAAGTATGTGACAGTTTTTAGTTCACACTAATGAAAAACCACATGCTATCGTTAGATATCGCTACTTATCGCCAAGTGTGAACATGTTTTAATATGTTCATAAATTTTGCCTAAATGTCAGCCTACATTTTCTGATCAACCAGATTCTAACGAAAAGGAAAACGTGTAGTTTTTAATACAAGTACTTTTAATACTGTTCTTTAATAATTTTTCCAGGGTCGTGTGACTACTGCAAAGCAATTTTAATACTTTGTGCTAAGTCGCGAACAAGAAAATGTTGCGAAAATTTACGACGTGATTGAATGAGCCAATCGAAAAGCTATGATATCTCTATAATAATAGCCGTGTTCTGTCTGTGTCTGCGCAAAATTGTACCTCGAGTAGCGAGACACACAAAATGTGTTATATAAAGGACGGGCCACCGAATAATCTATATTATACTCCAATTTTAAAACCAGGGGGTTTGTAATGGAAAACGCCATTATAATTGCACCTATAATCGCAGTAATAACCCCTGTTCAGCTTTTTTTAAATCCTAGAAACGTAAGGCTATATCTAATATACAATTCCGTGCTTTTAATTTTGTGATGTGCACAAGCTACTAATGGTCTCTTCTATCTGGGAAGTCTGTTTAACAATATACATTTCGAAGGTCCTTTTTGACCTTCTTATGTTCTACATGCTTTGTATTTGTGAGATATTTGTTTTCTATATGTTTCTACATTTTAAAGGAATATTTCATAACGTTTTTAGCCACGTACCTTATTCCATGAAATTAACGAGTCAAGAAATTAACGCGAATCAAATTAACGGTCATGAAATTAACGCGGTTCAATAAAATTATTTTGTAATAGGCATTTAATTAACGCGGTTGAACAAGGTTGTTTTCAAAAATGCATTTAATTAACGCGAATTTGAGAATATGCACTATCACACGAAGCAAAAATTAGAGCAACAGTCGAATCCACGGTGGTGAAGCGGTCTCCTCTATTTCAAGGCGGTTTGGAAATCGAAATAAATGTTTTTGTTGTTTGGAAAGACAATGTTAAAATTTTTTAGATAATTTTCCACTTGGATCAGAGTATGAAGATGATACAAAAGCTATTTTTAAAAGGATCGCTGAAAAAGGGAACACCGTTGAGCTATCGTCTGATGAGGAGGAAATAGTAGTAAATTTGTAAAAAAAATTGTATTTTTATGTTTTTATGCTTTTATATATTATAACAAAGTCACCAAATTAACAGTATTTTAATTAACGAGTCATGAAATTAACGCGAATTTTAAAAATCCGCGTTAATTTCATGGCTCGTTAATTTCATAGAATAAGGTATAAATCTCTAAGAAATGCTAAATGTGTCCAGGCTGACTTTTGGTGTATTGTAAACTTGACAAAACTTGCCAATTATGGGTAGTACGGGTAAATAGTAGTAAAGCTAATACCAAACTGTTTTTTATGCTATTTTCATTGCATTGGTCTAAAAGCATCCCATAACAACTTTCAAGTCAATAACCCTCTTTGTACTCAGTTATTTGATATTCACAAAATGGGTCCAGGACACAATGATGGCGATATCACCACTACGGTTTAAAAAATAGAATTTTTTATCGTCTTTTGTATATGTGTTAACTGCTTGACCTATTTTTGAAAGAAATTATTTTATAGAAAAGGGAATAACAAACCAAAATAGTGGAAAGGAATGGACGCCGGGTCTCAGCTAGTATGTTATATTTAATCAACTGGTCTGAGCCATCTCAGGCATCGTTGTTGTTACCCAAGGGTCAAGGGGGTTTTGAATAATAGCAACATCGAAACTATTTTGCAAGTTGAGTTGAATTGGCTGTCATGCTGGATTCTTTACTTATGTTCTCGATTTTTCGCTTTTCTGAACTATGTATTATAGATATTTCAGTTCTATGTATTCTAAGCTTCGAAGTTAGTTTTTTGGACAGTATAAATCTTCAGCAAACCGAATTTAAGATTTTGCCCTACCTACTAGGTAGCCTAGCCACCATGGTTTTTATCCTACCAAATTAATGTTTACCAATTTGATTTTGTCAGGCTAGTAAGCTACCCTTTCCTGGGCTATTTTTATAACTAGACCACTACGACATATTTCTGTTTGCAGCTCACCAGCCCTACCAAACTACCAGGCAAGATGTTTATGTATTCACTGTGTGTGTGTGTGTGTGTGTTTGTGTTAGGATAAAACTTTTGTGAGAACTTATGCTGCAAGTTTTATTCTGTGTTTTTTCTTTTCGCCTGTGTTTTTTTTTCAGAATAAAAGTTTCACAAGAAGTTATCTGCAATATAGAATTTTTGGGTGGCTGTTTCACGATTAAATCACGAGAACCTATTACCCATCATAAGCTAAGTTTTGATAAGTAAAACTGGCCGTGACCCTTCATCACCCATCTGGTCACCCGTCTAGTTCTCTGTTAATGATTTTGAAAAATATACATTGTCATGGCACATTCATTACTGCATAAAGATAAATAATCATTTTTCTTCTAGCTACATTTATTCATATTTTATTTTAATATAGATCATCAGAAAAAATAACATCACGAAATGAAAAGAAGCTGAAAGAGGTGAATTCAGTACTTAGTGATCTTCCTTTTTTTTGTCTTTCTTCCTTCTACATGTCCAATTTTGACTACTTTTTAGGTTGAAGATCAACTTTATAAGATTGCCGAAATAATGGCCATCTTGCAAAAAGTTTTATCAGCAAAAGTTGATGATGAACATAACAAGGTTTGTAAAAGAAAGACGTATTTTAAGAAGGATTCTTTTAGGTATTGTTTGCAGACAGCGACATTAACTCTTTTCAGTTGAATTAGTATGGCTTTTGTTTTCCTTTTTGTTATTTGTCTTTTTTTGTTATTATTGCTAACATTGTTAATGTTCACTAATAATTAATTTTTATTTATTAACTTCTCAACAGAACAAAAAAGATGCTTTACTGACTGATCTTAAAAAACAGATGGATAAGATAAACAATATCGACAAGAGACATGACAACAGCGACAAATACGATGCAGATGGTGGCGAAGAATTACGGAGTGATGTTAAAGGTAAGGATGAGGATGAGGATGAGGATGAGGATGAGGATGAGGAGGATGAGGATGATGATGAGGAGGATGAGGATGAGGATGATGATGAGGATGATGAGGAGGAGGAGGAGGAGGATGATGAGGAAAATGAGGAGGCTAACATTTCTGACGCAGAAAGCTTTACACTTTCTTTAGCACTTGAAAAAATAGACAATGAAAGTCCATCTTTAAAATATAGAAAGAAAAATAAGTAAAGAACATAACCTATTGTAAACATAATTTAGCTATGAAAAGCTTGTAAACATAATTTTCTTAAACAACTTAGGATTTTTACGAAGCGAAGTGCGAATGGCGAATTCGGGTGCGAATTAGCTACGAAATATATTTTTGAATTCTACGAGATACAAAAAACGTGGCGAATTAAAAATACTGAATGTGAGCACTCTTTTTGGTATTAAAAATAAAACACTAAGACGTTCTGACTGGTTAAATGTTTACGGCAAAACATTTGGGCACTAAAAAGTAGGAACTGTTTCTACTTTTTGGTGAAGCAAAGTTTTTTTAACAGAATCAAAACAAACGAAAAAAGACTTTCGCCTGCCAACTGGCCGTTTAATTCGCTTCGTGGAAATCCTTTTTTAAATAAATTTTACTAACCTCTTTGGATGTAAAATAACATAACTTTTTAATGTTAATTCATATAAAATTAATTTTATTAATTGATTTTAATTATGTATTTGTTTATAAATGTAAATGTTTAACGCTTTAATGTGTGTTTAGGTAGAAAGTTTTCAGTCAACATTGATAATTTTAGCTCCTCAAATAAAATGTGTTTGATGTGAACATAAATATTATAAGCAATCATCTTTATGTGTCACAAGTCTTTTGGACAAATCGTTTTGTATTCTTAACCCTACTCAATGGCTCGTGATTTCATAAATTTTCTTGATTAGCGTTTCAAGCAAAACATAATAGAGGTAACAACTAAACAAATTTCTAAATTAATTTTTTGTGTATCGACGGGTCATTTCTGACGGCATCTAAATTAAAAAGGCAGATCTTTTTATGGGCTTTCCTTCTGTCCGTGTACCTGTGACTTTTAGAAAGAAGATGTTATTATGTTCATTTGTTTAATACAATAGCTCTACGTTAATATCATAATTATTATTAGTTCAGCCACCAATTGAAAACGTATGGGAATAACTGAACTAATCTTGACTAGGGACCACCCGGGAATAATTTGGTAGCTAAGTTTCCTAAACCTGCCTCATCCAATCCTTTTCGGAATGGACGTTCCCTTATTTGCACAAACAAAATAAAGGAAGGTTGGTTATTTACTGTCCTAGGACCATTGGAATATAATGACTACGAAAAACTTTGTATTTAAATGCTGCTATAGTTGGAGGTAGCTTCTCTGCTTCAAGCTGTAATCTCGAAAATAAATACCATCGAAGCTGTGGAATAATGGTAATATCCTCTAGTTGATTCTTTCCACCATATGCAATAACAACCCATGGCTCTAGTGCTTTAATTACATCTAAATTTGGTGAATGTTAGGCTTTTCCTGAAGATTTACACAATAGTGAAATTATACTACCAATTAATGGAATATATATAGACATACGAATATACAATATTTGGCACAGACTATACATACAAATCTTAATTAACGCCAAAACCTTTTTTTAAAGATGATTATAATTACCAGTATATGCATACCTAGTTTCGAAAGTGCATCCAAAATTTCCACAAATTGTTTCCACCAAAAGATTTCGACTTCCCACTAAATCTTCCTGTGTGATCGCATTCAGTTAGAGTGTGGAATCCTAACAAAGCATTTGCATAATCTGAACCAATAGCTTCGAAGCAATTACGAATAAGTATGTCATGTAGTGTTTCCCCTCTTCCAGTACGAAAAATCAAGCATTGTAGAGAAGATTGAAAGTGATATAGCAATAACAGAAAAACATCAGTAGCAGGGCAATATCCCAACAGTGCAATATTAGTAACGTGTCAGCCTCTTCATGATCATGTTGCGTCATATCGATGGTAAATTGATTAATATTTGTCTCACTGATAGTATCAAAAGTAACAACATATGGTTTGTTAATTTCATCTAGAGCTGTAGCAGTGTGATTGACAAGATAGATTGTGAGATCTTGTTTAGTGCCGACCGGAGATAGTAGTTGATGTAATCGATTATTCGCAATGTTTATTGTGTCTTTGATTTGAGAAGGAAGTTCATGTCCAGATGAACGTTTAGTTCGTGTACCAGAATCTCTGTTGTTTGACAAGCCAGTACGATTATTATTCTCGTATAAGCTGCTGCAAGATCCTATTAAATTAATTAACGCAATAAAATAAAAAGCAAAAATCAGTCACAAATTCGGAATATAAAAAAAAAAAATATAATGCTACGAAGCTAAAACAAAGTAACCTCGCAAATTTTTATATCACTTATTTTGCTAATCTGATTTAAAACCCATTCCATTGATTATCAAAACTGATGTGACAATTGTTTCTGATGTTTTACTCTCCTGATGAAGTTTCTCAAGATCTTCTATAAGATGCAGTATTTTTGACTTGTCTGTACAGGTTAGTGAGCTTTTGGAGCAACTGAAAATTCGAAATTTCCTAGTCAATATTTCAAGTCTAAATCAGGATGTTTACGTTGTGCCATGAGAAACCGGGACAAAACTGACTTTTCTTCTTTCAACTGAATTACTTGTCCATGGACTGTTGACTTGACTTGAATATATTTCCTTGCATTTTAAATGTTTTCAGTTTTCTTTTCTTTAAAGCCGACCAGACTGATTTTTCAACCTTTAATTTCTCCACAATAAATTCTTGATAAAAAATCTCACCAAGCACATGATTGTTTACAATTTCATCTGCAATTGAATCTGGTAGAACAGCTTTTCATACAACATTATAAACACAGTCCTTGTCATCAAAATGCAGGTTGAAATTTTCCATATTTTCAACAAGATTATATTTCCATACATTCTGCTTAAATGTGTCCCAGTTAGTTGATAATGTTGTTGTCGCTTACTATCATTGTTAACATCATACAAATTATAAAACGGTTACAAAATGGAATTTAGGACTTGTGCAGTTAGGTAAATAACTCCGCCTGAGACCTTCATCTTTTTGTTCTCCTGTTCCATCGCAAGGTCTGATCCAGTTGATGTAAATGGTATTTTGCTTTTGTTGATGGCGAAGTTCTGTTCTAGATAATTCCAGGTTGACTTATCTTTTGTTTTTAATTCCAGCATGTTTGTCTGGTTAAGTGGTTCTGGCAGAGTTGATTTGGTCGTGTGCAAAGAAATATTTAACAAACGAGTTAATGAAGAAAGATGAAGGTTCCAAAGTCCCTGTCGCATGGATAAGATAAAAAGACATTTACACATATTCATGGATTTTCGTAAAAACTTCGCTTGATGTGTGAGTGAATCACCAAAACTCTGTACTTTTGCTAAGATCTCAGAATCGCTCATAATTTAAGTCATGCGGTCGCTGACAATCTTCATATCATTGCCTTCCTGGAAAGATGGATCAGTTAAACATGACAACTCTTGCTTTATTTGATCTACGAATAAAGAAAATTCGGCTTCATGTTGTTTGTACCAATCACTAAAATAAATATCCACGCCTCTCTTCATGTACTTCCCCTCTAAAATCTGTCTCAATGTAGTGCTGCCATATACACCTGCTTCAATGAATAACTTGTCCAACCCACTCAATATATTTACCTAACGCTATGTGCAGTTTGCCTAGACGAAAGACAAATTCACTGCGAATTACAGGATTGCATCTTAGCTGCATGCATTTTGATTACAGCTGAAAATCAAAAGTGACCATCGTCTTTTTTTTCTCTAGTGACTTTAATATTGATACCTTGTACCATCAGAGTACAACGTTGACCAATCTGTGGGCGATGATTTATATAAAGGCAATCCTTGACAACTTGTGACGGCTTTACTTTCATTTCATTTTATAGGTAGCCCATGTTGAAAGTGTTTCACTTTCACCTATTATCTGACATAAGGCCGAAGTCCTATCTGTGTCGATTTGGTGTGTCGTTTCTGAAGTCTGTATTATTAATAGCTAAGTACGATGTTTGGTGAAATGAGGTGCCATCGTGTTCCTTCATGTCTTGGATACAAGCATTGCCAATAGCTGTTTTAATTTTCATCACTTTATTGTATGGTATGGATAAATTCAAGTTTGATAACAGCTCAGTTAAGGCTTTGTTAAGAGTTGCCTTATGAACATGAAGACCAAAGCCAACTGGGAAAGAAGTCTCATGAACTTTCAAGTGCTTGCTGTTTTCACCTCTGGGAGGTTCGTAGCTCATCTTTCTGTTAGTTTTGATTAAACTCATGATGATTTCTGCAATAATGTTCGCAGAACAATTTTCTTTTTTTTCTTTTTACCAGATATGTCTATTTCTTGTTTTGGTCAAACCAAAATGCAGCGGAGCATAGTTGAAAGAGATTTTGTAATATTAAATTCATTAAAAGATTCTGTTAACTTCCATTTTTCTTGTTTTAAATTATCGTTTCTTATTGTTTTTGATGCTTCAAAAATGTTGGTGTAGCTTCACTAGGAATTTTTCCTTTTTTTTTTAATGGCAACTGCAATTCCTATAGCACGTTGTTTACCGAAGTTATTTTCCAAGTCATCCTGACTATGGGAATAACTCAATATGGGAATAACTAGTTATTTGTAACCTTACGACATCTTGCTTTCGGGAGAGAGTCAACAGTTCCTCGCATGGTCTTATCGAATAGGAAAATAAACTACTTCAAAGATCATACAAAATACATGCAAAGCGATTTGGGATACTTTGTCTCCAATGTACTTAAAAAACCCCAAGCAATACAACAGAATGGGAAAAGATTGCTGAAGATCTTAATGAAATATGGAACCTACCCAATGTAATAGGAGCGATAGATTGCAAACACATCGCAATAAAACGCCTAAAAAATTCAGGATCATTATTTTACAACTACAACGGATTTTATAGCGTTGTCCTTGCAATCTGCGATACTAAATATTGTTTTACCCATGTCGACATGGGCAATATGGCAGTGGAAATGACGGTGGAGTACTAAAGCATTCGAAACTCGGACAAGGTTTTTGAAAACAATGAATTCGACATACCACCACCAAGTGAAATCGATTCGACAATTGTTATTTTGAACAGTTGCAGAATTGGGGCTGTCAGTGCCAAAAAAGTGAATCTTCTAGTTGAGATTCAACATTCGAAAGATGTAATTCTTAGTGCGTTCCGATTTCATCGGCATCACCTTCTACATCGTCTTTAGTATTTTCTTTAACCTCATGCTCTGTAACATTTGTTTACGTTGAACGATGAAAGGAGTAAGCCAGGATAGAAATTCGAACCCATCTAAATTACCTGCAATTGCCTTGGACTCACTTGTTAAGGAACCTGAAACTTTGGATTTTTTCAATTTCTTCCGACTCTTGGTAAATCTTTTCCGCGTGTTATCGAAAACCTTTCTTGCTTCATCACCTAAAATATAAAAAATACAACATTAAAAACTTCTTTCGAGCGGAATAGTAGAAAAGAAGACGAGACCTTATATATAAATTATAATTTACATCCATAATTTTGTCCATATTATAAGAGTGAGGGCTGCTATGTTGTAATAAAAAGCATCGTGTGCACACGCGTGTTAAAAGTGATTTTTTGATTCAAGGTTGTTTTTTAGGTTACAAATAAGCAAAAAAAAAATGGGTGCCAAAAATTTTGGTCCCGTGACGTCATCACTTTCACGGTCAGCAAAAAAACAATTTCAAAATTATATGTTATATTATATATGGTTAGAAAGAGGAGATCAAGGGGGTCAATAAAAATGTAAAAACCATATGCTGAAAATTTATCGTTCGTGAGATATTAACATTTAAAGTTTGTATAAAATACAGACCGTTAATTTACTGACCCAGCTTATAGATGACTATAACTTGGTCATTTGTGCTCTTTTTGTGTTGAATTTTGGGAAGGTGTTAGGTCGCCTTAGTATCTTTCTGTTTAATTGAAATTTATTGTTCAAGTCACTGCAGGGGATAATTCACAGACCAATAATTTACAGACTCGGGTATCAAACATTCTTGAAAAAGGAACAAAAATATGGAACCCTAGCAACAAAAATTTAAATATACATCTAGTTATCGAAATGATCTTCATCGGACCAATCTGAGTCAGTGTCAAGTTCTTCTTCACTACTTTCGCATTTTTCGTAATTCGAACAGTTGAAACATTTACACATGTCCGTGCATACAAATTTGTTTTTGATGCATTTACATCTTTTCGTACTGAAATCTCCACGACATCCACAAACACTCAACTCAATCAATCCCAGTGGAGCAGGAAGATTATCTGTCATTATTGGATCAAGCGAATTACCATTTAACTTCCAGCCATAGTTTTGAGGAAGTGGGAGGTTTTAGATGAACACGTGTGACTTCTTCAACACCAGACATACAAACTAGAACTTCGAAGCACTGTCTGATACTGATGTCACGGGTCGGTTCCTCTTCCAGTACGAAAATATGTTGCGAGTGGTAACAATTCACAATAATAGAGAAGCAATAAAAACGCATCTGTATCTGGCGACAGAACGCAGCATTCGGCAAACAAATCACTTTTTGCAACATCGATTTTATGTAGAATAAGAAGAGTGTCAGCTTCTTCGTGGTCATGTTTCTTCATATCGACATCAAAATCTTGAATATTCGTAACTGTTTCTAAACTATATGTGATCGAGTAGTGGAATCCATAATCTTGCAAAGCTTGTGAGGCGTATTTCGCTAAATACACTGTTAATTCTTCCTTAGTTTCAATGTGATCCAATAATTGACGTAATGGTACGTGTGTAATATCTCCCACGTCCGTTACTTTGCACTTGACCTCGTCACCTCATGTTCGTTTATTTCTTGTTCTGGACTTCAAAGACTGGCTGATGTAGCGATAAAATACAAGTCTTACTTCGTCAATTCCTGTAGCAACTTTCATCAATAATGCAACAAACTTTCCGGCATAGTCCTGAAAAAAAATCACAAGAAATCAGTCATGTTTGTAGTTGTGGTCTGAGATTGTAACTGTGGTCAAACATGTATTGAATTTGTGTAGTTATATGCAAAAGAAAATTTACCTTCCATGTTTTCACCTCAGGATCTTTATGTACTTTGTTGACAAGTGCCATTCCATTTATGATTATAACCCTTTTCTTTTTATTTCTTGTCTCCTTATGCAAATGTAATGCTAAACCAAATGAAAATGGTGTCTCTGCGATTTCTCTAAATACCTTAGATGTTTTGTTAGAGAGCTGTCTGTTAGTTTTCGTTGATTTCATAATAATTTGTGATATGTTATCAAATTTGTTGTCAATTGATTGCTTCGTCTTCAACTTAGCATCAGTAATTTTTTAGGACCTACTAAAATCCAACGAATCAGTGAGAATAATGAGGTAGGCAACTCAAATCCTGAAAAAAAATTGCCAGTGAACTTCCAATTTTTCTGTTGTAATATGTCTCGTCGCACCAGTTTTGCAGCCTTGTAAATAATGTCATATTCGTCTGGAATGTTCAAATGTTCGTCTATCACCTTTCCTTGGAAATCACTCGTGAAAACTCTTTCTGAAAGGTGTCGTGAAGGTGGTCTTGAGAACACTGCTCCAGAAACATTCTCTGATATAAGTCTTTTCAAGTAGCGCTTATAATTTACTTCCTTGTCTTTTTCTTCAAGCTAGTTATTATATGATGCATTGATATCTTCATATCTAACACAACATTTTCATCAAAAAAGAAAGTATTTTATCATATCTATTATTTCAATATCTGCAATCACTCGTTTCACGTCTTCTAACTCTTGTACTTCTGCAAGTTCTGCGTTTGATTTTGCTACTTGGCGTTGAATAGTCACCCAATATTTCAGGTGATACTGAACATCGTTGGCTACTGCATCGCATGCATTTGGGATATTGTTCATTCGAATCAAAAATCGAGGATTCTGAAGTTGTTCAGCTACCTAAAGCATACGCTTGCCAATTCCATCAATTTGAGCTTGATGCCATTTATCCCCGTCTTTTTGACAAATAATACAAAGACTTTTGTCGTAAGCTTCAATATTTGACCGGAGTGTCCTTTTTTCTTCGATAACATCTTCAATACACACTTTATTATTGTTTTCTTTATCATCACTATTCAATGATATCTTCTGACATCTTTCTTTCAATCTCTGAATCTTATTAATGTTCGTTACATCTTTGTAACATTGTGAATGGTATTGACACTCGAATTGTAACAACTCTTCAGTTGTAACATGTTCCAGCCTCTGATAGCAGTCTGTAATCACTTACAACTTTGTAAGTGTATCTTTCCTTTACAGCTGTAAGTAATTTTAGAAGACCATCCAACGAGGATATTTGACCAGCTAAGAAAAGTGTCGTGCGAAATTCGTCAAAATATCCATTGAAAGCATTCACGTGAAACAAAAACAAAAAAGGAAAAAGCTATCACTTCCACTAACCTTATATTTCCGAACATCTTTCTGGCAAATGATGCATTTACTGAATATTATTTAAAATTTCTTTCCTTTGCAAATACTTTCACTCTCCATTTCTACTAATCACTTCTTTTTCTTTCTTACTATATGTATACCCTAATTGAAATAAACTATAAATTTACTATAACAACACAACACTTTCAAAGCAAGCAGTCGAATGTTAACTATGAATTCGAACAGTCCAATATTACGCAGTATATATAAAATCGAACAATGGAATGTTATCAATGAAATTAAACTGTCCAATGTTATATCTGTGAAACTAAACAATCTCTTATAATAATACGGAGACTGTGTCTGTCCGTAACAGGCAAAGTGGATGTGTTCATTTTCCTTTGATGTTGCCGTAAAATGCATGTCTAATATGTTAAGTTTTCTGACGTTACGGCGCGACGTCAATAACACTACTTTAACGTCAATATCCTATATTAGTTAAATAAAGACACCATATCCTATATTAAATTAATGAAGCCATTACAGTGCACCTAAAACTTTGAGGCTAAATAACTTGGAAACGAGGTGGTGACGTCAATGATTTTTCACCGCGTGGGTAACTAGGGACCACCTAGGACCAATTTGGGTAAGTTTCCCAAACCTGGGTCACCAAATCCGTTTCGGTATGGACGGGTTGATGACGTCATCAAAAAACCTTCAAACCTTAATATCTCCGCAACCGTTTGTAAAAAGTACATGATCCTATACATTTTCTTGATCAGCGTTTTAAGATCTATACGATGAAGGCAACAGGCATACAAATTTTTTAAAATAATTTTTGCATATTTGTTCGTTTCTGCTGACGTCAGCAAAAAATTTTTAAACCCTTATATCTCCTTAGGTGTTTGTCCAAAACAAATGATTCTATACATTATTTTAATCAGCTATTCAAGCTCTACACAATAGAGGCAACAAGTAAACAAATTTCGAAGAAAAAATATTTTGTCTCTTGACAGGTCCTTGCTGACGTTATCACAATTTAAATAACGGTTATTTTTAATTGTTATCCTGTCTAAGTGGATTTTTCCACGGGCTTTATCGACTAGTTAGATATAATCTTGGAATGAATCAATTCTATTCTATAAACTAGTAGGTACAAAATGCTTAATAAAATTGGCGTCCTGTTTCCCGGAACAAAAAACCCATTGAATTCACACCTCGGTCTGTAAATTATTGGTCTGTGAATTATCCCCTGCAGTGATTTGAAAATTCCAAAATTCAGCTCAAAAAGAGCACAAATGACCAAGTTATAGTCATTTTTAAGCTTTAAATGTTAATATCTCACAAACGATACATTTTCAGCATATGGTTTTTACATTTTTATTGACACCCTTGCTCTCCTCTTTCCAACCATATATAATATAACATATAATTTTGAAATTGTTTTTTTGCTGACCGTGAAAGTGATAACGTCACCTAATTTGGTCCCGCAGGACCAAAATTTTTGGCACCCATTTTTTTTTGCTTATTTCTTCTTGCAACCCATCGTCATCAACTTTTCCAAAATTTCATTTAACATAACTCTGGCAGAAGTACTATCAGCTGCATCGAAAACTATATCAACAACTTCTTCTCGAGACGTGGTATCCCTTAACCCCTTAACAAATTTTACATGCATATTCCCTGTCCGATATCGGCTAGATGTTCACTTAATTTTTTTATACTGTTTTGATATTCGGTAGATGTAGGCATCGAACAGTAATCACGCTTGTCGGCGACAGCCTCTTTCTTGATCTAGTACGATTTTTTTCAAAATTAGCTTTTTCAAATGGTTATTCAGAAAAAAGTATAGCTTCATTATTCGAAGCTTCTCCAGGAACATGCCATTAATGAAAAACATCAGCGCAAGTTTTATCATCTGGAACTTCTTTTAAATCAAGTTCCTTATAGTCTACTAGCTGATATAAAGTTGCAGCTACATGTTTACAGCAGCCGCCTACGCCACATATGCATGTTGCATATAAAATCTCTCCAGTGCTTTGGTTTAAGTGTACATATACATCATGTTTGGTTCTTTTCATAGGTACATAGCACTTTACAATAAAAAGTGTATAATTTCCTTTTACATTGGGTTTAACACGAACTCCCTATAATTTTCTTTAAGCAACGGATTTTTGAGAATTTTGTGCTTCAGCGCACCTCTACCACGTTTGTCAATAGCTATAGTTCCATCGATTAAATAATCTTGTATAAACTTGTGTGACACAGCAGGCAGCAAAGACAGATCTCTGCTCCATAACTTAATGCTGTTATTTATAGCCTCTTCTTCTTCAACAACGTCAGAGAAGACATACTTTTTCGGCTAAATCAAAGGATCCATCCACTCTGCCAGTCACAGACGGACACAACTTTTGTATTAGTCGATAAGGCCCGTGAAAAAAAGCACTTAGGCAGGATAAAAATGAAAAAAATATAGGTTGTTTTAGGAGTTTTGCTGGCGTCATAGTGCATATACTAAAAATCTTTTAAATAAATGTTTTAACCTGTTGCCTGTAATGTGTAGAGCTCGAAACGCTGATAAAAAGAACGTATAGGATCATGTGCTTTTGATAAACGTATAGGGAGATAAGGGTTTAAAAATTTTGCTGTCAGCAAAGACCAACCAAAATACAAAAGTTTTTTTTTGTATACCCGTTGCCTTCATCGTATAGATCTTTAAGCGCTGATCAAGAGAATGTATGAATCATCTACTCTTGACGAACAGTTACAGAGATATCAACCCGTCCATTCCGAAACGGATTGACTTAGGTTTGGAAAACTTACTCAATTTGATCCCAGGTTGTCCCTAGTTACCCACGCGATGGAAAATGGATGATGTCACATCCACTTTGTTGGTCACAGACAGACACACACTTTCGTATTAATATAATAGACTAGACATTTAGCTCGTGGAAATTTTAATAACGCCAGCAATGACGTTAAAAAATCTACTTGTGCTCTTTAAGAAACAGTATTTTCGACGCTAACTTACAAAATATTAAAAAAATGAAAAGTGAAGAGAATTGACAGCACTCTTACTAAAAAAGGTATAAAACAGAGCTAAGGATCAATAATTTTTAAAAAAATCTTCTTTACAATTTAAAAACATTCAGGTTAAACTCAAAACGTTAGTTTATCAATGACCGAAAACAGCAGAAAACGATCACAAAATAAACTGTGAAGACAAATAACAATTACAACCTTACTTTTAATCATACTTCAACTTTATTTGAAGCTTCAGCCTTAAAAAAAGAAGAAAGCAACTTTTGAAATACCATATAACTTAGCTGAACATAAAGCAAAACATAAATCTAATGGTATATACTTTAAAAAACTGGCGAAATTAAAAGTATCTTGACAGAATAGTGACAAAATAAAGTTAAGAAACATCTAAAGCAAGAATTGTGTCTTATCGATACAAAAAAGTCTTCGTCGACACGAAAACAAAATTAGAATAAATAAGAATGTAACAACAACGTGCATGCTATAATTATATTTTATTTTGCCCTCACTTTTAGGTTGTGAATTATCTCCATATAGATGGGAAATAGTCCACTTAACTAAGCGCGTCATGTGAAGGCCTAAAAAAATAAAACAAATGTTAAAAAAATAAAAATAAAATTATTACGTAAATATTTACCTGGCAACAATAAGCTAAAATATTACCTAGGTGGTTTAACAAATAAAAACTTTCGCCTTGACTTTCAGTTCATGATAAGCATATTGAATGCACCTAAGTTTTTGTAGTATTTTTTTACTTATCTGTAGACGTTCTTAAACTGAGTATCTTTGGTCAAAGCATTTTATTTACATGCGGGCTTAAACCTCAATAATTTTAATAACAAAAAGCCCAGAACGAAAAATTAACTTTTATATTAAACTAACAGGTAAGAAACTCATCATAATTTCTGTAAGTAGATGCTCATTCCTACTACAATCTGTTCATGAATAAAATTTAATGGAAAAGTTTATTCCATGCAGTTTAACCATCTGCCCGGCTGAAAAAATAAAACTCGCACAAAAATTGTATATACTAACATCTTTCCTAATATGCTAATCACTTAACGAAGTGCACATCAAAGGTAAGCCATAGGTCTTTAGGGTGACGTAACACAAACCTGCCAACATGGTTAAAAAGTCTAAAACCACGTACGGGTGGGTCGGTACTGTTATTACCCTCTAATGGACTAGGCATTACAGAAAACAAATTTAACCTCGCAACCTAGTTGGGAAACAGAAATTTTAAACAAAAAAAACAAGAAATGAATAATAGTGTCGGACTGACAATATGACCTCGCTAAACCAAAATTTCATTAATAAACTGAATTTTGTAAGCTAGCTATATAGTCATTAACGGGTGCAAATTGATAAACTTCGTCCTTGAGAACAAATACAATATTAATTTTATGACAAACAGGTGAAAAAATGTGCATAAACCAATTATTAAACCAAGCAAGAAGAATCGTTGACTTTTAGAGTTTTGTCTCGCTTAATAAGAAAAAGCAGAAAAGAAATGTTAATAACATTTAGAACGTATATCAAAAGGACGCAAAATGTTTGAAGTACATGTAAATAAAAAAAAATATGAGATCTCTTACTTTTTGAAAACTGCCCTAGTCTGTTAGCTATCCAACCAGAGACCTCTTATTCCGGACAACAACAAAAAAGAAAAAAGAAAATTTGTACAAAGCTAGCTAACTTATATATAGCTAGCTACGAAGAAAAGTAACTTACAATAAACAACTGTTCTTTCACTTTTCAATCTTCTATTCTTAACAAAAAAGAGAGTAGAAAAGTTACTTAATAGCCTCATAAAACTTAATAAGCTTTAGTTAGCTAGGTCCTGACTCAAACTGACTCCACACATCTATCTTAGAACAAAACTTGAAAAATATATAGCTACTCATGTATAGCTTTTTTGCAAACAAAAGTAAATTACTAAAAATTTAAACAAAAATTTCCTTTTCAACCGAACTGTCCTTAATTTCTGTCTTGTGGTTTCTTGTAAAACTTTAACTTCTTCAAACTTTCATTGCTTTGCTCTTTAAAACATTTCTGCTTGAACAAAAAGAAACAACGCGTACAAATTATGTCTTTCAAATAATTATATATAATAATTGCAAGCACCCTACTGTTCGCCTTCTTTCCTGGGCTTGAACAAAATCTTTGATTTCCGCCAGCGAAGGCGGAATCTTTAAAATCGCCTGAGGAGATAGATAGATAGATAGAGACAGCGCAGCTAGGCTGGACGCCCGAAACTTATCCAGGCTAAAGCCTAAATCCTCGTTTTGACAGATTTTTTTCTGAGAACGAGGCTAAAATGAGTTTTAAGCCAATAAGAATCCTAACAGTGGAACAAATTGTTTTATTATCCAATGAACAATACTTTATTTTAAAGTTTATATGCTATCGAAAGTCAAAGCTCGTGCAGTGTAGCATAATGAAGATCGTCTTATAATGCGCGATCTTTGATGTTATTAACGTTTCCCTTTAATAATTACGTCATTTCGTTCTGTACAATTTTGCAAGCACGCAGACTAAAGGTGAGTTCACAGTCATTCGTCGTAGTCGTTCGAAAAAGGAGAATCTATTCGTTGCGAATGAAAGAATGCAGTTCACACTAGCGCGAAGAATTAGATTGCAGATAACAAATGAGACATTGATTTTTAGTTTGGTACAACCAGTTAGTTTACTTTACTCCATTTTAGCACATTATAGCCCTTTTTTAATTTATCATACTTAATATTATACTCAATAACAAGATATTCATTGTTTACATTAAATATTGGACACAAAAAGTTAAACTTTTCTTTCTCATCAACTTTGTTTTCATTTTGAAATTCCAAACCTCGTTTTGAAATTGCATTTCGAAATCTGATGGGTTGATAAATTCCCATTCGCCGTGGTAGTTGAACTTATTCCAACTACTGCGACGAATACTGGCGAATGAGAGAAAATTACGTAGTATGCTAAAAATAAATATTGCGCATGTGCAGATTCATGGTCGCTTTTTCGTGCGACTACGGCAAATGAAGTGTGAACCCGCCTTAAAGCTATATTCAGCAGAACTAATTAATTAATTATTCATGAATTTTAATTTAAAGAGGAATTGTTGAGGCTGAATATTTTTGGTGAAAGATAATGTATTATAGCTATAAAATCGTGACAAGTGTGTTATAAAAGAAAAAATAAGAATATGTAGTTTGAAAATAACCTTTCGTAACTGATTATGTAAAAAAAAAATTGCTGCCACCTTTAAAGATATTTTCCAAGTTGTTTTTCAGAGAAAAAGAGAAAATAGATAAATTTTCAGCCTTGCCGTTGTTTTCATTTTGGTTTTATTATTCATCAATTTTCAGGTTTATTATTTTTCTTTTAAAATTGTTCATATAGAGAAATGAAGTTTATGTAAGTTAAGTTAGCTATGATTTACAGTTACAATAATAATCAAAAATTGAATTTTAAACTTTTAGAATATTCAATGATTTTGTTCCCCCATATTACTCAGTCCTCTTCAAAGTTCAGTACTTTTTATTGCTAATGGCGGAAATCTTTAAGCCGCAGGGCTTCTTGTTTTACATTTGTTTCGGTCGTCAGGGAAAGTTAGAAATTTCAACAACTTATATTGTCTTATTGTGATCACGTGGTTTGAAAATGTAAACCAAAGTTCACGGCTTTTTGAGACAAAGGACCTAACACCGCGGCCACACGGTTTTCTTTTAAAAAAATAGATTATAAACTTTTATAAGAATGAAACAAACTTTGAATTTTGAGGAAGTACATTTATTCAAGGAAAGTACTTAAAATTGAAGGGACCTTGATCAACAAAATACAATAATTAATTATAGCGGCCGCTGTATATATATTTTTTTTTCCTAAATCTGCATTTTTAGTTCTACATTATTTTCCTACATCTCTTTCTATCCTGTGTACCTTGAAATTTAAATTTATTTCTTGTCATTATATATATTTTAACAGGAAAAATTAATCAGGAACAAGCCATCCGAAACACGCTCAATGCAACAAAAGATCCAGAAGAATCTTACCAATGACCAGAAAAGAAAAAACAACACAGAGATATTGCAAGGCCATCCACTGAGAAACTCAACGAACAAGCAGATAAAAAAGAATCAACTCATAAATCCGTTATTGAGCCAACATCGTCTGCAGATATGTCTAATGGACATGCTTCAAAGTAACTTTTTTATAAAGCATAAAATATCTGTGAGGAAAGCAATTGAAATAGATCTGTTCACATATAATATAAATTATTGGGGCATATACCAAACATGGAAGATGTATAGAATAAAAATGCAATGGTTAAAATTATTAAAAAGGAAAAGAAGGAATAATTATGAGAATGACAGTAAGACAGTTGAAAAAAATAATGACAGCTGTAATAGTCAAAACAATGATGGCAGAAATGACAAATGCACGGAAAGTAAACATTCTGTAATGAACAAAGGAAGTAAAACTATGGATGGGAAAGATCAGAACAGAGATAAAAAGGATGGCGTTAAAGTTAAGACTGCGAAGAATGATGAACATAATGATGACAAGGTGATTGAGGATGACAATTGCAATGGAAAAGTTCAAGGGTGCAAGAAAACGAAAATTAACAAAAATTTTGACTATGTTTGTTTCAAGAACTATGATGAAGGAAGTGATAAAGAAATATATGCTAATATTGCGAAGGATGACGATAGACAAACAAATGATGGAGATGAAGAAGATGGCATTGAAGATGAAATCACTGAGCAAAGTGAAGAAGCTAACACCGATAGTAGTGAGGAAGAAGAAAAAGACGGAAATGATAATGAAGATGTTAGTGATGATATTGGTGATGGTGATAAGGAAGACGATAACGAGGAGGAAGAGAGAAAGGCTAATGATAATGAGTATAATGGTGATGGTGATGGTGATAAGGAAGATGATGACGATGACGAGGAGGAGGAAAAGGATGATGATAATGATGGTGATGGTAATAAGGACGATGATCAAGAGGAGGAGAAGAAGGAGGATAGTAATGATGACGATGATGGTGATGGTGATGACGAGGAGAAGGATTGTGATGACAAGGAGGATGGTGATGACGAGGAGGATGGTGATGACGAAGAGGAGGATGGTGATAGTGATGGTGATGACGATGACGAGGAGGATGATGGTGATAATGATGGTGATAGTGAAAAGGACGATGATGAAGAGGAGGAGCAGAAGGAGAAAGATAATGATGACGATGATAGTGATAGTGATAGTGATGACGATGACGATAACGATGAAAATGACGATGAGGGGAAGGAGGAGGAGGATTGTTATGATAAAGATAAAGATAATAAGGAAACTAGCAACATCGAGAACAACAAACCGACAATTTCTAAGTCAAAATAAATTGAGATTTTAGCACAATGTTGTTAATTCACTGTCACACAACAAATATGTTTTAAATCGTCACCCCTACTCCTAGGTGGCTAATCTGAAAATAGGAGTGTTACAGGTCATGACTCAAAACTACAAATCTTAAAGAAACTTTTGTAAACTTAAATAACTTTAAATTGTTATATAGAATACTAATACTAATGTGTATTTGCCTAAATTCGAAAGTGAATAAGAAATGCATATATGATTTAGATCACCCATACCAAAAGAGTCTTATTTCATTTTTCTATAGTGTCATCAGAGATGTGGTTGGCAGTTGTAAAGGCGATGCTGACAATTTTTTATCCCGCTTTGTCGGAAACTCTCTTAGAAATAGGCCAAGCAGGCTTTTTTATGTACGCTTTTTTATAAACAATTGATTTTTTGCATTTCACCCCAAACAATATTTAGCTGCTCTCCGAAAAGCGCCTCCAAAAATTATTACCTGGGTAAGATTATGCTGGACGAATTGTTTATTTCCAAAATATTTTAAAATGAGTTAAAAGTGTTAAAGGGCGTGTAATCACCGCAACAACAAATAGCAATGGAGCAATGTTGCATACCGCGCGCATGAAAATGTCCCTCGTGTCCCCTTACCTTAATTTCACGTGGGCTGCAGCGACATTTAAGCACATTAAACGAGACAAACAAAGCTCCATATTACAAGGCTCCATATTAACATAACAAAAGAATCTCGATTAACAATTTTTATCGCATTCAAATCTTTAGAGACAACAAGGAAACCGAGACAAAAAAAGTTTTGCTCGATGAGTGTTTTTCTTGTCTTGGTGGTACCAAACACACAGGTTGTGTTATATCAGAGCCGGATTGGATGATCGAGCAGAAGTCCCCCGCGAAGTAGAGAGTAGAAAAATTTTTTTCCAATACACAACACAAACACTATATACCCGCGGTCCACTAAATGTGCGCCCCTTCGGCGGGGCGCAATAATTTTAAAGTTTGTCAGTTCCCGCGCATTATTATTTGAAATTTGAAATTTGGCGCGCTCATTGGTTCTTAATAAACAATAAACATCACGCTATGATTGGTTATTAAATATCTACAACTACATGTCCTGAGCGTCAGGCACATGCAAAATACTCGTGTTTTATTCATACCCTGAGCGTCAGGTGTATGAGATATGCCCTGAGCGTCAGACGCATCGACATGTCCTGAGCGTCAGGCACATGCTAATTACTAGTGTTTTTATTCATACCCTGAGCGTCAGGTGTATGAGAGATGCCCTGAGCGTCAGGAGCATCAACATGCCCTGAGCGTCAGGCGCATGTTTTCTATTCAAGTGCTACTGATTGAGATGCCCTGAGCGTCAGGCGCACCTCAATGAGCGTCAGCAAATATGGTGAACACATGTATACACGCCCTGAGCGTCAGGTACGTTTTTCAATGACTTGTATCAACACATTACTTGCCTAAACGGCTGACGAAGGAGGCCCAACACACCCACCAATTAAATTAGAGGATACCTACAGACTCGTTTTCTACATCTGGACTAAAACCCTGACATAACATGAGCCAAAAGAAATGCCAGGGAAACCTTGAGGCAGAAGCAACTGTCTGGTTGTGTTGTTCTGCGCGCTGCCATAACAGCTGTGATGATGCAGTTGTCTTTAGTTGCATTAGAGACATCCATGATATTTCGATTTCGATTCGATTCCATTGCACCACGGTGATAAATTGAATTGGTATCTCCCATCCAATACTCGTAGGTGTGTTGATGACATAAAATAAAGAAAAAATAGGTGAAGAAAATCAATATATAGAAAAGGGTGGGAGGGTGGGTAACTGTAAGCTGTAAGGTACATCTGAAGAACTAGCACAGAGTGGGGTGTTGGGGTTTATATGCAGCCATTATTAATCAAGACCTGGGCAGGGTCCAGTTCCTTTTCAGGCAAGTGAGACTACTATCCTGGCAACCTTTAAGATCAGGTCTATAGGTAGAAACCACCCCCCACTGTGCAAGGCTCTACATTGCATCCTCAATGACTAAGGTAAAGCTAATGTATGCTAACTACAATGCTAAAGAACTGTACTTCTGTCACCACAATTAACATGAGCAAAACTTGCAGTTTAGCTCCATTTTTATTTTGGCTAAAGTTGTAGTAAAGTTATATTTTCCAAAATACATTACAACTGAAACACTATAATGTTGTGTGCGCTTTACTCGATTCACAACATATATTCTGCGTACCTGTACTGAAGCGCTCCACCTAAATGTGTGACACTGTTTGCCGTTGTTATTATGCGCTTAACTTGGCCTTCACCGCTAGGCTGCACAGTTTCACAACATACTGTATACCTGTACTAAAGCGCTCCACCTGACCGTGTTGCACAGTTTGCGGTTCTTATTAAGCGCTTCAACAGAAGGCGTTCAACAACAGTGACTAGTGGCTTACCCCGGCATTTCGACGCCGGGTCTCCCGGCTAGTCTCTATAATAATAGCCGTATTTTGTCTGTTCAAAAGGGTTACCGATTTTCCTTTGATCTTTCCGCGAGTTTTTAGAAACCAGGGGGTTGTTTAATCGAAAACTTATAATTAATTGAACTAAACTCAATAAATTAATTTATTTCCTGAATTAATTTAATGACTTTGATTTATTACCATCATCAAGAAAAATAAATTAAGTGAACAAAATGAATGAATTATTTTAATACGCCATTTTTGAAAATAATTACCCCCGTGATCTCATTTGCCGATTTCGCTCATAGAGGCAGAGGAAAAATGTACAAACTGTGACACACTGAGTTCAGAAAAATTATTAATGGAACAAAAATTAAATTTATGCAATGAGAAATGCAAGCAACTGACATTGGAAAATGAAGAATTGAAATTAATAAACAAAAATTTAAAAAGTCGAACGTTTACTTATGATAGCATCAAAGACAACAGCAATCTTTTCAAATCATTCACTGGACTGAAGAAAGAAAAGTTTGAGATATTGTTTAATTATTTGGATCCAGGCTTAACTTGTGAGAACGTTAAGTATCACTACCCAGAGAGTAAAAAGTTGAAGAAAATTTGCCAGAAGATTTATTGTCATCTCCTTCGTTTCTTACACCTGAATCCAAGCCTGGTCCAAGACCTAAAATGCCGGCTATTGATCAACTGTTTATGTTCTTAACATGGTTGAGACTAGGGTTTTCATTGACATTCACATCATGGCTGTTCAATACTCCAAAGTCAACTGTTTCAAGATATTTAATAACCTGGTCCAACTTTACTTATCTTAAACTTGGCGCTATACCGATTTGGTCGAATTTAGAAAAGCTTCATCCAAACATGCCAAAATGTTTTAAAGATTGTTACCCAAATACGAAAGTCATTATTGATTGTACAGAGCTGTTTTGTCAAAAGCCTTCAAGCCTGACAATACAAAGCAGTTTATTTCCGCACTACAAACACCATGTTACCTATAAAGGTTTGGTGGGCATTGCACCCTCTGGTGCAATAAACTTTGTTAGCGAGTTATATGATGGCTCTATTTCTGATGTAGAGATTGTGAAACGATCTGGGCTTTTGCAAAAAGAATTATGGGAAAACGGTGACTCAGTTATGGCAGACCGAGGTTTTACAATTGCAGAATTACTTCGACCAATGGGTGTTTCACTTAATATCCCGGCATTTCTAAGTGGTAGAAGCCAGCTTTCTCATGAGGAAGTGACTGAAAGTCAAACGATTGCTGCTGTTCGTATTCATGTAGAGCGTGCCATTCAACGAATAAAAAAATACCGTCAAATTCGAAATGAAATTCCACTTGTTTTGCATGGCACAATAAATCAAATTTGGACTGTCAGTTGCTTGTTATGTAACTTCATGGATCCATTGATTAAACAGTAATATATCAGTTTATATTAAGCATGATATCAATATATGTTTAGTATATATATATATCTAAACGTTATTTGTACAAATTTGACATTTTGGCGTAGCTGATAATTTTCAACACATACCAACTTTATAATTGGCAAAAATCTTATCAAGATTACTTTGCTTGTAGAAATTTTTGTTACTGCAAACATTAGCAAAATAGGCAAATCTGTTCAGATCTTCTTTATGTGAGAACTATTAGTCTGTTTTGTTTAATCGCCACACTGAAATTTGTACACATAAGGTTATATTCACTTTAGGTAATAAGGTAACATATATTTTTTATAAAAATATCCTAGTTTGTCAACAAGATCCATGAAGTATGATTCCTTAAAACTAACATTGACTATAATAATTCCTTGATAGACATACACAATAAATAAACACTGTGATAATCCAGCTAAGCCCATAGCAATCTGAACCTGTGTATAGTAACCGAAGGCATGATCTTTCTTCAAAAATAGTTCACCAGTTTGTGATGAACCAATATAAAATGTTTTATCATTCAATAAGTCACTAGGAACAATATTTCTTTTTGAGTATGGACACTTGACTTCCATCAAATAAATGCCTGATTTTGTATGGACCAGGCCATCAGGACTTGCGCCAAACCACGGTAGACATGGTTGCACTAAAAGACCGGTATCTTCAATTTTGACATTTTGGCGTAACCGATAATTTGCAACACATACAAATTTTTCCTTTGCAACTTCTTCGTTCACTATCCCATGATTTAACATTTCATTCACATTAGGTGGAAGATTTTGATTTTTTTTTGTTAGCTGATTTACAAGTGTTTCAAAGTTTCTTTTTCGCATGTAAATTTTATGACCATTAGATGATGTTATTCTATATTTTCTTTCTTCGAACCATTGAGGACATTCTCTTTGTTTGACTGTTTGGCTATGCAATTTTATACTTTCCTCTTGGGTCAAAGTGATTTTTTCTAAGAATTTTAACTCATCCTCTGAATAATTCCAGGAATCTGTTATTCCTTCTAAAAATTTAGCAGGAAGATTTGAGACTGTTGATGTGTCAGCTTTTTCAGGAATTTTTCCAAGTAAAATGAAATCCCTTTCAACAGGCAAAAGTTGATATGAAAGTGGGGAACCTACAAATTGCGCACCAAATCTTGTCACTTCAGAATCAAAAGTAGTAGTGCTAGGTATCACATGTGCATATCCAATATTTTTGTTGAGTGCTTGTAGATCAGCTTGTAACTTTTTGATAGCGTGTATGTTGTTTAAAGCATTGTAATTTAGTCTAGCTTCATAAATTGTAGGTGATATACCTTTTTTCATAACACTGCTATGGAGAACAGTTTTCATAACTGGGTATTTAACTGTCTCTTTATTTCCTGGAACACCCCATTTCCTTAAAACACTAGTGCAGGCTTTTTCTGTTGGAACTCGCTTTAAATTATTGAGGGAATATTCAGCTAATTCTAGCAATAGAGCCATGACATGATTGCAGTAGCCACTCATGCCTGCTGGACAGTTGCATTTTGCATGTTCCACCTCACCATTTCGTCGATTTAATTTTACTTCCACAACTCTATGGACTTTTTTCATACTAGCCCTACAATGAGCCTTAGCTAAAAAATATTTCAATGTCCGAGTTGCAAATAAACTTTCCGAAGAAATGTATCTTTCCTCCTTAAATTTGAGCCCTCTTTCTAATGTCTTTTTTATGTGTAATTTCTTTAATTTACCACATTTGCTGACATGTTGATCAATTTCTCGTCTATAAATAATGGCAAAAAATCCAGGGATTTACCCCAAGATAATTCTTCTTCAGTGTTCAATTTTACTTCGACATCAACATCTATGTTTGTAACAACAATTTATGAATACAGTGGAATCCCTCTAAAGCGGACACCATTGGTGCAAAAAAAAGTGTCCGCTTTAGAGGGATGTCCGCTTTATAGGAAGTTGACCAAAAAATTAGTTTTAGACCTAATTTTGACCAAAAAAGCTTTTTTTGTAGTACTGGCGGGTATCATGGGGTGACTTGCAACACTAGGGTAGACGGCAACATCAATAGATTTAGCTTATCGAGCAAAGAACCCAAGTTGGCTGTGTAAAGTAAGTTTAGCAGCTCAAATTTGTCGGTGTTGCAACCAACCTTTAAGTGTTGCTAAGGTTGTAAACTAAGAAACCAAGTGACTGGGAAGCGAGTGAACCGTGGTGCTGGCTACGGACTAGAAATTCCTGCCCAGTACCAATTAATTGGTGTTGAAAAGGCAGTTGAGTGGGCCGAGAAAAATATAAGGAAAGTGTTGGACTCGGTAAATAACAAAACTCAAAGATGTACTAAGTAAAATGGTTTAAATTTTAAGAAAAAGTGACATTTCATCTCGTTATTTTTCCATTGTCCGCTTTATAGGGAGTGTTTATAAGGGAAACTGTCATTTGGTGCAAAGATTTTTGTCCGCTTTATAGAGTGTCCGCTTTATAATCGTCCGCTTTATAGAGATTTTTTTATGAGAGTTTGACCTAAATTCTGCCGGTGCAAAAATTTTTGTCCGCTTTAGAGGGCTGTCCGCTTTATAGGGTGTCCGCTTTAGGGGGATTCCACTGTATTTTGATCCATAGGCGTCTCAGAAATATTTTTAATTTTGTCAGGCTTCTTGATAACTTCCAGAGTTTGCAAATCCACCTCGCTTGCCGCCATCTTGTTTACAAATCTGTCCATACGGGCCTCATTTTGAAACCGAGATTACGATTACATCATTGAATTGGAGAAACCCGTATTGTTAGTCATCACAAGAAGAATGTTTCCATGTCTCAAATGAAAGCTATATTGAAGAGCAATGGATTGAACAGAAAAAGAAATGTGTCTGAAAACATTCTAAAGGGTGTCATTGAAAATGAATTGCAAACATCATTGTCTAAAGTTGGATACCGTCAAATGACCGAAAATGTCTGCATGAAATATGGATTTTGTGTGTCAAAAGAAGATGTACGTCGGGCTATTAAAGAAGTTGACCCGGAAGGCGTGGAGAGTCGAAAATATAATACAATCAAAAGAAGAACATACTGGTCTCTTGGTCCCGGCGATGTATACCATCTGGACGGAAATGATAAGTTGAAGAGATGGGGTTTTTGCATTCACGGATGTGTGGATGGATTCAGCAGGAAGTTTTTGTGGCTGGTCGTTGCGTCTTCAAATAATGACCCGCTAATTATTGGTAATTATTATCTGCAATGTATCAGCCACTATAAGTTTTGTCCTCGATTACTGCGAATGGATAGGGGAAGAGAAAACATATATTGTGAAGATTTACAAGTTTTCTTTACTGGCTCCACTAAGAGTTTTTTATACGCAAACTCAACAAGAAATCAACGTATCGAAGCATATTGGTCGCGCCTTAAAAAGTTTCGCACAAGCTGGTGGATTGAATTTTTCCAATCTATGGTCAGTCGCAACATTTATAAGCCGCAATTGGATACTCATCAAGAATGCCTTCTTTTCTGTTTTATGCCTATTATACAAAAGGAGTTGAATGAATTCGCGCACACATGGAACTTGCGCACAATTCGACAATCAGCAAACACTCCTGGAGGAAAACCTGATATGCTTTTCCATGTTCCTGATGTTTCCATGTTTTCCATGTTTCAACTGTTGGCTTCGAGAAAAAAGGTGTTGATATCGATGAAAGAGACTTGCAGATTGCGAATAACCTATTACGCATTGAACATCCCCCGGTTCATCGCAATAAAGATATACACGAACTGTTGATTTGTTACGTACATATAAACAGCATAAAAATCGCTAAGGACGCAGAAGGTGGATTAGATATGTACATAAAGTTGTTGGACTTATTATCACGTGATGGATTTTTAATATGAAACATTCAAGTATTGGAATTTAGAGATAAACAAACTAATATTTAACGTTTTTTGAGTTTTGCTTTTGTTAACAAAATATATAAGGTGTATTTACAGCATAAAAAATATTAACAACTTTTCAACAGGAAGACAAAAAGTCACAACAAGATGTGTATGCAAATGAGCAAAATTATAAAAGTCTAAGCTTCATGCTTTATGAGATTTTTTTGTAAAACTGGGATAAAAAATATTTATCGTAAAGCCCACAAAAAACAAAAAAACAAAACGAACGAATATACACGTTTTTTTTATAAGAACAAAGTATTCAAATTTAAAAAACAATATATCTTCTAGAGATATACCAACATGATCACCGTTTGCAACTTCAGCAAGATAAATTTCAAATTCACAAATTGCTGATTCAACCAAAGATCGTTTGTTAGATCCAAGTATACCATCACGATTAATTTTTAGTAATGCAACAAACTCATTTAAAGTTATTGATTTATTGTTTACTTGGAGGTACTTTCTCATAAAAACGACATTGTCTGGTTCACCTAAGGCTGAGTCGATGCTCATCAAACCTTTTCGAAAGTGCTCAAGAGCATGGTATCTGCTAAATATAACATAATTTTTTGCAAACATCATTTTATCCTTTTCTTTATCGCCAGATGGCACAATGTTATTATCCAGCATTTCATCAAAATTCCCTTCTTCAATTTGTTGAAGTTTCGCTTGAAGTTCAGCATCATCAACATTTATAACATAATTAGATTCTTTCGAATATAACGCATCAACAACACAAAAATGTAAACATTCTGGTCCTCTAGCAGAGTTCAAAATTGATAAACCTGTCAGTTGACCCAATTTGTAATATGTTTTCATTTCCAAATCCTGTGGAGCAGCCTTAAAGCACAGGGCAGATGTTGATCCAAAAAATAGACCTGGCACAAGGTTAAAGTACTTCATGCACAAAGTTAAAAATTCTTTATAAGGACCTCCAGCATCAGCAGCTGCTTCGCCAGCAAATCGTATAATAAAATCATGCTTTTCTGCATCAAATGATTGTTTTAAAAGTATGTTCCAGAATTTATTCTGATCTCTTTGAACAACGTTTAAAAACGTGCGCAGAAGCATTTTTTTTAAGCCCAGTGTTATAAGTCGCGGCCGCTAGTTATAAGTCGCGGCCGCTAGTTATTAGTCGAGGCCGCTAGTTACGTTTATAAGTCGCGGCCGCTAGTTATAAGTAGCGGCCGCCAGTTAAAAGTAACAGGCCGCCAGTTATAAGTCGCGGCCGGTAGTTATAAGTCGCAGCCGCGCTTAACAAGATAACAATTTACAGACAACAGCCATAGAATTTAAATATTTTACGGACCAGATCCCGTCTATTTTTGGCGGTAGAACAAGCGGCCGCGACTTATAAACGTAACACGCGGCCGCTAGTTTATGGTGGCCCATTGATATCAACGTAAAAAAGCAATAAAATGAATAAATATTGAAAAAAATCGTTCTTAAAAGTTCTTTTTTTCTTTAATTATTATTTTAATTTTATTATTTTTTTTAATTATTATTTATTTATATATAAAGTAAAAACAAAATTGTTGTATTGTTTCTCTTTCTTTTCTTTTTCTTTAAAATGAAAACCGTCGACGTGGCCCATGAGTATCAAAATCAAGATCACCGGGAAGTTCCCCTTCACCGCTGGTCTGCTTTATACGCGTAACTTATGCAGGGCTTGTTTAAATGAGACAACATGGCTGATTGGCGCAAAGATATTTCTTTGCATGAGGAACTGAAATGTTACGTGGAACAGAATATGAAACGGTCAGAAATAGTTGACTTTGTTCGAAAGAAGTATCCACAATACTGCTGGAGTGTTCCAACCTTAGCCAGGCGATTGAAATTTTTTCAAATAAAGTATGTCGACAATGAAACGCCTTTAACAACTGTTAGGGAAGCCGTTCAATGTGAGTTGCAAGGTCCTGGCAAATTACTAGGATATCGCGCCATGAATCATAAACTCAGAACGGAACACCATATTTGTGTACCTAGGAATCTTGTAGCAGATGTGTTATTCGATTTAGATCCTGATGGAGTGGGGTCTAGAAATGTGAAAAAAAGAAAAAAAACTCTGAAAAGACCGTTTATTTCTGATGGGCCAGGATGGACTTTTTCTCTTGATGGGCATGACAAAATGATGGGATATCAGAATTCCACATTTCTTCTCGCCGTGTATGGTTGTCTAGACACGTTTTCTAGAAAAATAATTTTTCTTAAAGTATGGACGTCGAACTCTGACCCAAATTTGATTGGAAAATTCTACACTGAGTATCTTCTAGAAACAAAGAAATTGCCTATGTATTTACGCATGGATCGTGGAAGCGAGACTGGAGTGATGGCAACGATACATGCATACTTAGTTGACAAATTCTGTGATCTGGAGGACAGCACTAAGTGTATTGAGTATGGGAAATCAACCTCTAACAAAATAGAAAGATGGTGGAAGGATTTGCATGAACGGTTGGAAAAATACTTAAAGGAGCAGTGTAGGGTCTTACTATTATCCCATTTGTATGACCCGAGTTGCACATTCGATCGTAAAATGCTATCCTATATTTTCATTCCTGTAGTTCAAAGAGAGTGCGATACATTTTGTCGTATGTGGAACTCTCATCGCATAAGGCATCAATCAGGATTAGAATTACCAACTGGAATACCTAATCACATGTTTGCCTTCCCAGAAAAATATAACGCTGAGGACAAACATATCTTTGGAGGAAGTAAGTGAAGTGGCACATTTGGACAGTCTACCAAATCACTATCTCGCTAAAGAAGAAGTTGAAACTTTTACTGATGTACTTCCTGATCCGCTAGGTTTAAAGTGTAATGAATTAGTCGCAGCTTTTAAGTTTTTGAAATCACAGCTTTCAATATCGCAAGGTGGAACTGCCTAATTTTTAGTAACTGGACACATATATCAAATTACATCATTCTTTGTAACATAATATATAACCAAAAATAACATAAAAAAAGCTAATCCACTTCAGACTGGACTATTTGAACAAAGTTGAAAATATAATAAGAACATAACATAACATAACGATGCAGTGCCTTTTTTAAAAAATATATTCAATGAAAAGCACTTTAAAGAACAAAATGTCTCCCTACAACAAAAACATGCCACAATATATCGTATTGTATTTTTATAACAAAATAAGAACAAAAATGTCCACCTAATAGCATATGTAGTTTTAAAATGTTCAGTCTTTGTCCTCCTCTGATTCCATTTCTATTTCTGTTAACGACAGAAGTTTGCAATACAGGTTGCATTTGTGCTGGCTAAAGAAATTATCAATCGCCATTTCATTCAAATTACCAGAGCAAAAATATCTCTCATTTTCCATTTCTAGGTCATTAGACGTAGCAATCTCAGGATCATATAGTGTATAATCACTCCCTTGTAATGCTTGAAGATACAATTCTCTTTCTTCGTTTGATGGAACTTGTTGAGTCTGAATACGCATTCCTCGATTTATTATAAATAGAAGACAAGTTCCTTTGGTGTAGGTCAGAACATTTTTGGCTGTTGTTATAATCTGTCAATATTTTTGCTGTTGCTAAAAATCGAACAAGCAAAACTTTTTTGCCTATTATCTGATCATCCTCGATACATGATGGTCCTCTCTCACTATACAAGACATCGCACAATCCTTCAGGTTCGCCATAATACTTCTCGCATGCTCTTTTGACATTGTCCAGAGACAAACTTGAATATTCTGAAAAGTCTACGAAGTCTCTAGCTCTTTCTGGTTCGTATTTCTTCAACTTACCAGTTGCGACTGGATTCATTTTTTGAACCATGATGAAATGTACCTTCTTCCCCTTCTTATCCTTGTCTTCACTTCTATTCCTTTTTTCACTAATTTTTTTCTGGAAGTTCTTAAATTTTTCATTCCTCGGATTTGCTTCCGCCATGTTTTTCACCTCATTGAATACATAAACACAACGAAAGAGCGTGCTTAGTTGCGCGGTGAATAAAACCATGACCAATTGCAGGGCTTGTGACACTGATAGCGCTGGGCCACACCCGTGTAATTTTTTTAATTTTTTTTTTTTTTTTAAAAAGAATCCTTTCTTATATAAGATTTTTTTTCTTAATAAATTGTTTATCATTAATAAAACATTTTTTTATTAATTACTTTTTATTGATTTAATTTTTTATCTTTTTATCTTTTTTTTCTTTTTAGTTTGACATATCCATCATATTTTTTACGTTGATACCGATGGGCCACCATACTAGTTATAACTTGCGGCCGCAAGTTATAAGTCGCGGCCGCGAGTTTTACCGCTAATTTTGCCGCCAGTTATGAACTAGAATCTAGTTTGTCCAATTCAGCCACGGTAGGTTACCGATATTCCTTTGATCTTTCCGCGACTTTTTAGAAAACAGGGGGTTGTTTAATTGGAAATCGTATTATTGATTAAAATAAATTTCAGAAATTTAATTTATTTCCTTAACTAATTTAATTATTATAATTTATTAACCTCAATTAAAAAATAAATTAAGTGACTAAAATACGTTATATGTTAATACGCTATATTTAATAATAATAATTAACCCCCGTGATCTCAATCGCAGGCGGACGGAAAATCCCTGCGGCCCTGCTGCTTTATTTTGGATAGACCCGGCAGACCCCGTTTTTTGGTAAAAGTGTCTTTATTTAACTAAATAATTTTTTTACAATACAACACTAAAGGACGTAGACGTTATACGTGGAAAGATAACAAAAAACATTGATAGTTAACATTACTGAACGACACAACATAAACTAAAATATCGATTTAACAGTTCAACTTTCTCGGCGGATTATTGCTAACTCATTTGTAATCCGCACGTCGTCGTCGCACATACTACGGACGGAATAGTTTCTGGAACCACGCAGACATAGAATTGCCGAACGCACCAAACTAAACGAAATTTTGCGTCTCAGCCACGCTACAACTTCTCCCTTTGTTTCATCTCTTTTTTCCGCGATCATGTCGGCTAGTCTGGATACGAAAACACTTGTTTCTCGACTCATACCCCCGTTGATGCTAAATATCAGAGGTGTAAACGTCCCATGTTCGACGTCTATGATGCGTCTGTTATAAGATCTTTTTTTTCTTTTTCTTGAGAAGTAAATAATGATGACATTGTTTGGCGTCGATAACTTGGAGCAATGGGATTAAAAATCCTTACATCTAAAAATGCTTGTTGTCCTCTCTGCCAAAAACTTCTTACACTTATGTCAGCTCTCGCTTCAGCGTCTGTAACTGCAGAACGGGGAAAATCAGTTGCTTCAGTGGTCAGGGGAATCAGGGGAGGTTCACAGCGTATGTCTCTGCATACCTCCTGCAATAAGGTAACCATCAGATCGCGCAGTTCGTTGTGTCGAATATTCACGAAACCACCAACATGACATGACAATGCATGCTCAATCGAATTTTGTTTGCCACAAGCACAAACTAGTGGCAATCCTTTAATGCTCCATCCGTAACGTAAAGAAATACTGTCAAGAAATTCACGCTTATTCAGGCAAAATCCATGGTCTTTTAATGGTAGAGTTGTTAACCAACTAGAAGCACCAGTCGACCTTGCAATTTCGTTTAATTTTGCTTCATCTTGGGATAATCGTGTCGTCACATCTTTTAGCTTGTTTAAATAGAATACATTTCTTTCCCTGGACACCTTTGACTCAACTTGTTTGCTCGTCAAAGCACTTGTTGTCACCATCAAGTTTTGATGCTTTATCTCTTTCGTGAGTTCGTTGGTGACAAGTTTTGAAAATTCATATTCCATTTTCGAGATCTCAACAACATTTATCAAACCAAGGCCTCCCATTTTCACCGGAAGAGACAACAATACTCTCTCGTCATCGCTACATGCCCTTCCAACACATAAGGCTGGGATCAATTTTGTGCGAATTACATTTTCTACTGGTTGCAACAACTCCGAAATACCAGGTATTGTACGAATATAATAGTTAAATTTATGCCTGTATCCAGATATAAAGGCAGAATAAGCAGCTTGAGGTTGAACTTCTGCAATTGCTGATAAACTCAGCAGTTCGTTCACCCATGTATTGACCAAGTCTTCTACGTAACGTTTCTTGTATTTAAGGGAACCAATTGAGGCGCCAAGATGTTTTCTTCCTTCCGATGTTATGTTGATGTTAAAGCTTTTGAATACCTCTCTAGCCAGCTCCTCCTTGTCAGCTTTAACTATCAGCCATGATTTGGACGCTTCTGGATAGTAGCCAATTAACGGGCCCTTTTCGATAAGCATTTGCCACCAATTTTTTAAGCGGGCTAGCTCGCCCCCAGCACTGATATCATCAGCATAAGCTACATGTTTTACCTCGTGTATCATCAACACTTCTAGCAGTGGGCGAATACCAAGTGCATATATTGCCATCGCTGTAGGATCTCCCTGAGTGGTTCCCTCACAAGATGATATCTCCAGTCCACCAGTAACAAATAATCTCGCTTGAGTCTGATAGCAGTTGGTAACATAAATAGCTAGTTTCGGACAAATAATTTTCAGATTGTGCAATAAAACTCTTCTGTTCAACTATTAAAAGCATTTGATGCGTCTACTAAAAGTACACCATCAGTTTCTTCATCTTCGAATATATCCTTCATTGCATGAACCGCTGCTTCGCACCCGGAGTCTTGCCCAGCACATAGTTGGAGATTTCCAGCTGCATCGATAACGTCGCGTTTAACAAGACACATTATGAATTTGCCAATGATTCGTCTTAATACCTCTCCAATACCAATGGGGCGCACACCAGGTGATTTGTCCAAGGGTATGAGGCGACAAGCGGTATAGCATTCTAGAGAATTGTCTCTCTCACTAATTTCTTCCATACACAAGGTTCTAGTCATTTTAGCGATAGCATTGCATAAATCTGTAGAGTATGAACCAAATGATTTCGACACCAATATTCTTCTCCACCCATCAGCGTCCAGATTTGATGGTCCAGCAGCACCTTTCGTTCTCAAGGCAGCTTTTCGTATCGCATCACCGGTTAATTCATTAAATGCAGCACTATCAATCAATTCAACAGGTCCTTGAAGAAGAAATTCATCAAAACGTTCTTTCGCCGCAGGGTGTTTCATTTTCAAAATTCTTTCAGTATCATCATTAATTTGCAATATGCCCTGTTTTCCTTCACATGATAGTAGCTTCAATGCCGCGTTCACTTTTCCTGAAAACATCAAATCTCTAAAAGATTTTGCTAGAGTTTCTGTCGATCTTTGATTTCTGCCAGCTATTAGATTTTTTTGAATCGCTCTGGACTCTCTCACAAGTGCATCAAAATCGCCATCTATCCATGATTGCAAACGAATATTCAAGCAATTAGAGTGTTCTTTCGATTTTGATGACCTGCTTGGTTTCTGTAAAAGAAGGGAAGGCATGACCATCAGCGCTTTAATAGCCCCATTTCGTAGTGCGCTGTTGTTGTTCCATGAGTCGACAAGTCTCGTGCATTCAGCAATGAATTTCTTTCCAGCAGAGCCGCTCGGCAAAATAAACATATTCCGTCTCCATTTGACCACTTCATCGTACGTAGCATTTAGAATAACTGTCAAATCATGGATCGTATGATGACCCCAAATTCCTTTAAAACGTAAAGATGATGGCACTGCTTTCGTCAAATCATCACCGTTGTAAAGCGCTGTAGTGGCTTCACTGTCGTTTCCGTTATCTTCCAAATTCTGTTTTAAATTAAAAACAGTGCAACTTCTCTGGTGGTTTTTAAGTCCAGACACGCTCTTTAATATTCGTCCACAACTATTACAGGTCCTATTAAAGATGCTTATATTAACCGCCGACTTCTGAATCTTTTCTGCATTATTGTTCGTATCTTTAAAAATAATATTCGTAGCCATTGTCTCAGTGTCATGAACGGAGGTGTTGTTAGAAGAATATTCCTCGACTGAGACGTTTGAGGTTGTAGAATCTTCTCTTGTTGTATATGCATTTTCCGCGGAAAAAAATTTCTTTATCATTTCATCCATGTCTAGTTGTCAAATCATTGGATCAATCAAATTTCTTTTGGTATATAATGAAAGAACACTTTAAATAATATATATCAGCAACAAAGTCTCTGAAAACAATCTAGTAATCTTGCGGCAGTGTTTCTTTACGTTTTAACGTCACGTCGCTGCATTACCAGATAAATTTTTCACTTCCCATTACAAATTCATATTCATGCGTCCGCCATCATTAATACCGTTATAATTCTACACAAAGTAGTTTCGCTTCGTTCCCTAAGATTGATTGTCTCTTGTGTTGTGTGAGTGACTGCCCAGATGCTTCTGTTATTGCAACGTCTAAAGGCCGAGATACATTTGAAATTTTTATTTCGAAACTGTCTGAAATTTTTATTCCAGAAATATTTCGAAATATTTTGAAACATTTCGAAAGCTTTCGAAAGCTTTCGAAAGTATTTCGAATTGCTCTGAAATTAATTTCGAGACATGCTGCAAAACTTTCACAGGTATTTCAGAGCAAGAAAATTCTGCAAATCGATTTGTATAATTTTCTATATTTCGAAATAAGTTCAAAGCTGCCGACAACAGGTGCGCATTTTTCTGACGTTTATGAGAAGCTTTTGTGCATTTTTTTTGGCGATAAACAGCAGAAAACATAAAAATGAGTGAATACGAAGCAGACACGATGGAGTTTGATCCTGTTTGATCCTTTTTTTGATCCTTTCGATTCATGTTTAAAATAATGCTGAAAGACTTTATATTAATTTCGAAACAATGGAAAACGTATTTCGAAATATTTCTGAAATAAAAATTTCAGACAGTTTCGAAATAAAAATTTCAAATGTATCTCGGCCTTAACAGAAGCCAGTTCCGTTTTTTACGGCTTTGTTTTTACCGCTCACGCGTTATTAACCAATCACGAGGCTCGATTGGCACTAATAACCAATCCAAGTTCTTCGAGGCCTCAGCATGCCGACGGAGGACCCATGCTTAACTTACAAGGTCATTTTTGGTTTAGCAGTGATGTTGTGAGGTTTGTAGGTCTCCTTTTGATCCTTTTCTCTCTAAATACTTTGTACCTATAGGAATATTTATTTTCTGTGTGTTTTCACATGTTAAGGTTAATATTTCATCACGTTTTCTAGCCATGTATAAATCTTAAACAAACCAATTTTAAGTGTTTAGCTAGCTAGCTAAAAACGTAGATTTTGAAACAACATGCTTAAGGCAGCTAGCTATAGGAATAAATAAAGCTAGCTAGCTATAGCTAGCTTTATTTATTCCTATACTTTTAAAGTTTTTATTCAGTTTGGTATATTATTATTTATTTTTATGTTGAAGTTGGGTCTACCTAGCTAGCTCCTCTTTTAGCTACATCCTGCTAAAAAGTGAAAGTAGCCAAATGCTGTTTGACTACAACACAATTCTTATGTTCAGCAGTTAGACAGCTACCAATTTTATTACTGCTATGAAAACTTGTGCTACAAAATAAAATTGCCAAGAATTTTTTTAAGAGCCATTGTCTGTAAGAATCAGGCAATTTCAGCAATCTGAGGAAGTCGATTTGTCTATATCTTTCCATTTTTATATATATTGCTCCAATTAATGATTTGAGCATTCTGTCAAAATTTCATGACAAAATTCCAATCTGTTCTCATTTTATGGCCATTTGAAATTTCGGGTTTTAAAGGCTAGTGACATAAAAAAAATCAAAATTGGGCTGAAGAGGTTATTTGAACTGAAATTTTAATTGAATGATCACTAAAATTAGATCTTTGACTTTTAAGTCTTAAAATATACATAATTTTGAACAAGAAAATAAAAAAAAATTATGTCTAAAGTATCT
The DNA here is from genome assembly GCA_030067915.1 of Hydractinia echinata. Classification (NCBI taxonomy): domain Eukaryota; kingdom Metazoa; phylum Cnidaria; class Hydrozoa; order Anthoathecata; family Hydractiniidae; genus Hydractinia; species Hydractinia echinata. The sequence continues at coordinate 369,602 of JASGCC010000173.1, forward strand.
CATTATCTAAAAATCATGGCTCAAAACCTCACTTCCCTGCCGCACGACAAAATTTGGGCCATTTTTGAGGGTCAATTACACCAAATTTGGTAAGTTTCATCTGTTAATGCTTTCATTTTCCTAAAATACCCTTGAAATTCTGTAAGAAACATAAAATTGGGGTCAATCACCCTTTCAGATTTTTCAAAATGGCCGCCTGAAACATCACTTGCAGTTAATTTTAGCAAAAATGTTGCTTTTTTGTCGCCATTTTTAAAAAAAGGGCAAAAGTTAGAGATGTTGGATTTTACAATTTTTGGTACATTTTCAAGAGTACTTTCAGGATATGCAATCAGAAAAATAGGGTTTTTGAGTATATTGGAGAATTTTGAGTTCAAAATCCAAAAAAAGTCATTCATATTTTCAGCATATTTCCACCCCATAACTGGGAGAAATACGCTTTAAAACTCTCTTAAATCATTCTTTAAAAGGTATTAGACCTTTTGGGTTTTATTCATCACTGTTTTATTCATAATATGCAATGACAAATAGGCATTATGTCCATTTTTGACCTTTTTGGAGCCAGAAATAGGCCAAAATTACCTTATGGACCTGACAAATATAAAATAATGCAGGCAAAAATTGAGAACTGACTAGTTAAGAAGCCTTCCAAAAATTAAAAATAGATATTGTATTAGACTAAAATATAAAGGCAATCTAATAATAATGGATAATAATATCAAGATATAATATGATTAGTAGCATTGCAGCCAAGTGTGACCTTGTAGTTGGAAAGTGGCCTTGTGGAGTTTGCAGGAAAGGGGTTGGTAGTAACTCAATTTTTTGTCAGACTTGCAAGCATTGGGTACATAAGAAGTGCAGTAGTATTGGTGGAAGGTTAAGAGCTGACATTCAGTTTGTATGCAAGCGTTGCAAAGGTGAGATTATAGAGAATGAAGTATTTCCAGCTTTAATGATGTACAACAGTGGCTCGTTAGAGATTAGTTGAGAACTTCTGTTACTTAGGTGATATGTTGGGCAGTGAAGGGGGTGTTGGAAGAAGTGTTACTTGCAGGATAGGTTCTGCTTGGAAAAAGTTCAGAGAGTTACTTCCTTTGTTGACTAGCAGAGTCCTGTCAATTGAGGTAAAAGGTAGGTTGTATGAGGCCTGTGTAAGAAGTGTTATGTTGTACGGTAGTGAGACATGGGCAGTGAAGCAGGAAGATCTTGACCGTTTAGAAAGGAATGATATGAGAATGGTTAGGTGGATGTGTAACGCCAGTCTGAAAGACAGAAAGAGTTCAGATGAGCTAAGAAGCAGGCTAAGTCTCCGTAGAATTAAAGATGTTATCCAGATAAGAAGATTGAATTGGCTGGGGCACTTGGAAAGAATGGAGGAGGATAATTGGGTAAGAAAGTGTAGAGACTTGATAGTTCCTGGGGCAAAGCCCAGAGGCAGACCGAGAAAGACTTGGCAGGAGGTTATAAGGACAGACTTGATACAGAGGAAGTTGAGTTTAGATCTAACACAGTCTAGATCAGATTGGAAGAGGGTCATTAATATACCCCGTCCAACCCATGCTAGCATGGAAAACGGACGTTAAGCCGAGAATGATGATGATGATGATGATAACGACAGGCGGTTTCCTGAATTTTTTTTAACCGAAGTTGCGATAAGTTTTTATAAAAATTGTGTTACACCTATATACCCATGTCCAACACGGTTTACCTGAGTGTCACGATTAATTTGTTACTGTTTACTGAAACTTATTCTGCAAAATAAAATAATATTGACTAATTGCTTTTGCTATGACGGGGTAACAACGGTACCAATTTTATTACTGCTATGAAAACTTGTGCTGCAAAATAAAATTGACACAGATTTTTTTAACTGAACATGATAACGACAGGCGGTTTCCTGAATTTTTTTTAACCGAAGTTGCGATAAGTTTTTATAAAAATTGTGTTACAGCTATACTCATGTGCAACACAGTTTACCTGTACTAAGCGCTAAGTCCACTGTCACGATTAATTTGTTACTGTTTACTGAAACTTTTTCCGCAAAATAAAATAATATTGACTAATTGTTTTTGCTATTACGGGGTAACAACACGGGTTGTAAACTGTGCTTTTATTTTGGCTAAAGTTGCAGTAAAGTTATATTTTCCAAAATACATTACAACCGAAACACTATAATGTTATGTGCGCTTTACTCGATTCACAACATATATACTGCATACCTAAAGCGCTCCACCTAAATGTGTGACACTGTTTGCCGTTTTTATTATGCACTCCACTTGGCCTTAACCGCTAGGCCGCACTGTTTCACGACATACTGTATACCCATACTAAAGCGCTTCACATGACCGTGTTAGCGGTTCTTATTAAGCGCTTCAGGGCGTTTAACAACAGTTACTTGTGGCTTACCCCGGCGTTTCGACGTCGGGTTTCCCGGCTAGTCTCTATTATAATAGCCGTATTTTGTCTGTCTCTGCGCAACATGGCGTCGCAAGTAGCGAGACATACGGAAAATCCCCGCGGCCCTGCAGCTTTATTTCGGATCCACGGCAGACCCCGTTTTTACCGGCTTTGTTTTGATCGCTTACGCGTAATAGACCAATCACGAGGCTCCATTTTCACTAATGACCAATCCAAGTGCTTCGCGGCCTCAACATACCAACGGAGGAAACATGCTACTGCTACAAAGGTCATTTTGGTTTGGAAGTGATGGTTTGAAATTTGTATGTCTCCTTTTGATCCTTTTTTCTTCTGAGTACTTTGTATCCTATAGGATTATTTAGTTTCTGTGTGTTTTCACATGTTAAGTTGAGTATAACATGACGTTTTCTAGCCATGTATAAATCTTAAACAAAACAATTTTAAGTGTTTAGCTAGCTAAAAACGTAGATTTTGAGGCAGCTAGCTATAGCTATCTTTATTTTTATTCCTATTCTTTTAAAGTTTTTTTCAGTTTGGTATATTGTTATTTATTTTTATGTTGAAGTTGGGTCTACCTAGCTAGCTCCTTTTAGCTACCTCTGGCTAAAAAGTGAAAGTAGCTAAATGCAGTTTGGCTGCAACACAATTCTTAATTCTTATGCTAAATGCAGTTAAGCAGCTACCAATTTTATTACTGCTATGAAAGCTTATGCTGAAAAATAAAATTGCTGAGTATATATTTTTTTAACTGAACTTGATAACGACAGGCGGTTTCCTGATTTTTTTTAAACTGAAGTCGCAATAAAATAGTTTTAAAAATGGTGTTACGCCTATACTCATGTGCGACACAGTCTGCCTGTACTAAGCGCTTAGTCCGGTGTTAACAACGGGCTGTTTCCTTCCGGGCTGTTGTGATAACGTTTTTTACAGAAAAAAGTACACATTGTTTACCTATACTAAGCGCTCAGCTTAACATTTTTTTGAACTTTTCCCGGGAACATTCCCTGAAAAATAAAGGTTGGCCAGCTGCTTTCGCTATGACGGGGTAACAATGAATTGTAATCTGTGTTTTTATTTTACCTAAGTTCATCATCATCATCATTCTCGGCTTAACGTCCGTTTTCCATGCTAGCATGGGTTGGACGGGGTATATTAATGACCCTCTTCCAATCTGATCTAGACTGTGTCAGATCTAAACTCACTTTCCTCTGTATCAAGTCTGTCCTTATAACCTCCTGCCAAGTCTTTCTCGGTCTGCCTCTGGGCTTTGCCCCAGGAACTATCAAGTCTCTACACTTTCTTACCCAATTATCCTCCTCCATTCTTTCCAAGTGCCCCAGCCAATTCAATCTTCTTATCTGGATAACATCTTTAATTCTACGGATACTTAGCCTGCTTCTTAGCTCATCTGAACTCTTTCTGTCTCTCAGACTGGCGTTACACATCCACCTAACCATTCTCATATCATTCCTTTCTAAACGGTCAAGATCTTCCTGCTTCACTGCCCATGTCTCACTACCGTACAACATAACACTTCTTACACAGGCCTCATACAACCTACCTTTTACCTCAATTGACAAGACTCTGCTAGTCAACAAAGGAAGTAACTCTCTGAACTTTTTCCAAGCAGAACCTATCCTGCAAGTAACACTTCTTCCAACACCCCCTTCACTGCCCAACATATCACCTAAGTAACAGAAGTTCTCAACTAATCTCTAACGAGCCACTGTTGTACATCATTAAAGCTGGAAATACTTCATTCTCTATAATCTCACCTTTGCAACGCTTGCATACAAACTGAATGTCAGCTCTTAACCTTCCACCAATACTACTGCACTTCTTATGTACCCAATGCTTGCAAGTCTGACAAAAAATTGAGTTACTACCAACCCCTTTCCTGCAAACTCCACAAGGCCACTTTCCAACTACAAGGTCACACTTGGCTGCAATGCTACTAATCATGACTTTAGACTTTGCTGTGTTCACCCTTAGCCCTTTCTCTTCTAGTCCTTTCTTCCACTTCTCAAACTTTTCAACTAATTCTTCCATCGACTCTGCTATGAGAACCAAATCATCTGCATACAATAACTCCCATGGACAACCTGTTCTGAACTCCATCGACAGCGCTTCTAAGACTAGAACAAACAACAAAGGACTAAGTACAGAACCCTGATGTACACCAACATTTACACTAAATTCATCACTAAGTGAATCGTTAATCCTGACACGACTTCTAGCATTGCTGTACATAGACTGTACCATCTAACTAGCCACTCATCCACACCTAATTTTCTCATAGGCCACCAAATAACTTTACGTGGCACTCTATCAAAAGCTTTCTCTAAATCTACAAAGGCAAAATAGAGATTCTTTCTCTTTCCTAAATACTTTTCCTGAAGCTGTCTGAGTAAAGATATTGCATCTGTAGTGCCACGCCCTGGAACAAAACCAAATTGCATCTTATCTATATCAATTCTTTCTCTAAGTAACTTATCAATCACTCTTTCAATAACTTTCATTACTTGATCAACCAACTTCAAACTTTAGTTCAATTAATTATAAGTTTTCGATTAAACAACCCCCTGGTTTCTAAAAACTCGCGGAAAGATCAAAGGCATATCGGTAACCCTTTTGAACAGACAGACAAAATACGACTATTATTATAGAGACTAGCCGGGAAACCCGGTGTCGAAACGCAGGGGTAAGCCAAAAGTAACTGTTGTTGAACGCCCTAAGAACCGTTTAATAAGAACCGCAAACCATGTGACACGGTCAGGTGGAGCGCTTTAGTACAAGAATGCAGTATGTCGTTAATCGAGTAAAGCGCACACAACACTATAGTGTTTCGGCTGTAGTGTATTTTTAAAATACAACTCTACTGCAACTTTAGCCAAAATAAAAACACAATTTACAACCATTTGTTACCCTGTCATAGGAAAAACAATTGGTCAATTTTATTTTATTTTGCGAAATAAGTTTCAGTAAAGGTTAACAAATTAATTGTGACACTGGACTGAGCGCTTAGTACAGGTAAAGTTGTCGAAAGTTATTTTTTGAATAGTATGTTACACCGGAAACACCATAAAGTTGTGTGCACTTCACTTGATTTTCTACACACTATATGGCTGTACTAAAGCGCTTTACCTGAATGTGTGGCACAGTTGAAGGTTCTTATTAATCACTCAATCTGGTGTTTAACGCTGGGTAACACAGCTACTTGTGGCTTAACCCGGCGTTTCAACAGAGTGTATCCTGTGTTTTGTAAACCAAAGCTGCAATAGTTTTTTTTAAATAGGGTCTTAAGCCTAAACGCATGTGCCGCACGGTTTACCTGTACTAAGCGCTCAGTCCAGTGTCACAATTAATTTGTTAACCTTTACTGAAACTTATTTCGCAAAATAAAATAAAATTGACCAATTGTTTTTCCTATGACAGGGTAACAAATGGTTGTAAATTGTGTTTTTATTTTGGCTAAAGTTGCAGTAGAGTTGTATTTTAAAAATACACTACAGCCGAAACACTATAGTGTTGTGTGCGCTTTACTCGATTAACGACATACTGCATTCTTGTACTAAAGCGCTCCACCTGACCGTGTCACATGGTTTGCGGTTCTTATTAAGCGGTTCTTAGGGCGTTCAACAACAGTTACTTTTGGCTTACCCCGGCTTTTCGATGCCGGGTTTCCCGGCTAGTCTCTATAATAATAGCCGTATTTTGTCTGTCTGTTCAAAAGGGTTACCGATATGCCTTTGATCTTTCCGCGAGTTTTTAGAAACCAGGGGGTTGTTTAATCGAAAACTTATAATTAATTGAACTAAACTCAATAAATTAATTTATTTCCTGAATTAATTTAATGACTTTGATTTATTATCATCATCAAGAAAAATAAATTAAGTGAACAAAATGAATGAATTATTTTAATACGCCATTTTTGAAAATAATTACCCCGTGATCTCATTTGCCGATTTCGCTCAGGAGCCACAGAAAACAAATAGGACAGTTTTACTGACAGTTTAACTGACTTTGTTTTGACCGCTCGCACGTACTATACCAATCAAAAAGCTTGATTCTTCGAAAAACCAATCCAACATTTTCGCGGCCTGGACATGCCAACGAAGAAACATGAGGATCGAAATATGATGGCCATTTTAGTTTTGAAAGTGGTCGTGGTCAGTAGCGCTAGGTTTGTTGATCTGTTTGACATTTTTGTCTTCTAAAAGCTTTTTACTTTGGAAATATTTGTTTTCTGTATGTTTTTAATGCTAAGATAAATATATTGTCACGTTTTTTAGCCATGTACAAATCTTGAACGCACCATTTTTAGGATTTTTGGCTTGGAACGAAGATTTTGAAGGCTAGCTATAGCTAGAGCCTTACTTATTACTAATCTGTATGGTATAAGAGCTTTTTATCCTACCCAACATTTATTTTTATGTTGAGGCTGTAGCCATTTAGCTAGCTCCTATCTTTGGCAGAGTGAGAGCATAAAGATAAAAATGCAGTTTGGCTACAACAATATTCTTAAGCGATAATTCTTATGCTAAATGCAGTTAGCTAGGTAGCTAGCATCTTTTATTATTTTCCTGAAACTTTTTCTGCAAATTAAATGGCTGAGCAATTGTTTTAGCTGGACGGGTAACGAAAGGCTGTTCCCTGTGTTTTCATTTAAACCGAAGTTGCAATGAAGTTTTTTTGGAAAAGGGTACTTCTATACGCCTGTTCAACTCTGTTTAACTGTACTAAGCGGTTAGCCCAGTTTTAACCACAGACTGTTTTTTGTAAAACCTGTACTAATTTTTAAACTTTCTCGAATATCACGCCTGTACGGATGGGCAACACTGTTTACCTGAACTAACTGCTCAGCCTTGTGTTACCAATGGACTTTTTCTTGTGTTTTAATTTAAACAGAGTCTGCGAGAAAGTTTTTTTCAAAAGGGTATTATCCCTATACGTCTGTGCAGCACCGTTTAACTGTACTAAGCGCTCAGCTCGGTGTCACGATTAATTTTTTAACTTTTACAAAAACTTATTCCGCAAAATAAAATAATATTGTTTGATTGTTTTTGCTATAACGGAGTAACAACGCTTTGTAAACTCTGTTTTTATTTCAGCTATTGTTGCGTTAAAGTTATTTTTTGAAAAATATGTTACAGTCGCAACACTGCAATGGTGTATGCGCTTCACTTAATTTAGGACATACTACATACCTGTACTAAAGCGCTCCATCTCATCGTGTGGCACAGTTTACGACTCTTATTAAGCGCTCCACAGAGTGTTCAACGCCGGGTCACACCTTGACTTGTGGCTTACCCCGGTGTTTCGACGCCGGGTTTCCCGGCTATCTATATTATAATACCCGCATACGTCTGTCTGTCACGCAAAATGGTAACCGCACTAGCGAGACACACGAAATGCGGTAAATAAGGACAAGCGAACGCGTGGATTTATCCACGGGCCACCGACTAGTTTATTACAATTAGATGTTTCAAAAGAAAAGGAGGTACATGCGAGCGATGTCCATCCGTTGCACAAATTCGGCTATATTGTTACATGCCGAGAATGAGACATGTGTTTTAACGACAAAGCAGAAATTTCCAAAAACATATTACGAGTTATACTGAAAATAAAGAAAACATTTGGCTCTGCTAAACTATAAAGGCTGCTTTCCACTTTAAGAAAATTTTCCGCGTAACGGAACACACAACAGCAGAAAAGCTTCTGTGCATGCGTACTTAAAATGTTTACACCACACCACAAAATATTCCTTTTTTTTCCGGGAAATGTAGAATCAAGTTCAACTTTTTCTTTGCGGTCTGTGCAGAAACGACAGGTACAAAGTGAGAATTGCGCAAACGTATCACGAAAACAACATGACATGAAAAAATATAATTTTTTTCATTTTTTTGTGTCCAAATTTTGTCCCCAAAAATCAATACACATAATACTGGTATTTTTCAAGCGATAAACTCATGTCCAAAACTATATTTATGACAATGAAACATTATTATATTCTGCGAAGATATTTATTTCAAAACATGATGAATAAAATTACTGACAATCACAGGAGTATGGTGGCCGAGGAGTGTCAACACGTAAAATGAATTTGAGAAAGAGATATGTAAAGTAAAAATAAATTCTATAACACAATTTTTTTTTAAATTGATATGTCAACGCAAGTTTGATTTTAAAGTAAAAACAAAATTCAAAATGATTTTCAAATGAAAACTTGAAACGCAACTAATGACACTTGTCGGCCAACATCGTGGCCGATGAGTGTCACAATTTTTTTCGGTATCGTTAAAGTTTTCATAATAACAACTTTCTCGTCTGCCATGTTTATACTTTTCAATTACCGTTTCCAGCTGTCGTGGTGGTTTCGGTATTTTACATCAGGTGACCTCGTGGGATAAATAAGAATAGGTAAACATTGGGTTTGTTTTTTGTGTTGTTTCTGCTGGAAAATAGTAAGCATATTCGATATTGTACTCCCTTTATTTTTTCTTCCTTCACGTAATGAGATAATGTTAAGGTACCTACTCTGCCTCTAGTAGATATTCATATATGTGAGTATAATAATAAACGATAAGTGACGATGTCTTGAAAAAATGATTTATGCTTAAAGGATGATCTGGAAAAGTATGTGAGGCAAAACTATAAAAGAGCAGAAATATTAGACTTTGTAAACAGAGACTATGACTTTTATTTTGATGATTGACCATGTAGTATGAATACATTGGCTCGTATGCTTAAGCATTTTGAAATTACATATATTGATTATACTGTGCCTGCTGATGAAATAAAAAATGCTGTTGGAGATAGTGATGGAAAAAGCCTTGGATATAGAGCAATGACTGCAAAAATAAGGCAAAAGCATGGGTTGTGTGTTCCATGAGATATTGTTTACGCTACAATGGCCACAGTCGACCAAAACGGATTAGAAAATCGCAGACTTGGTGCAAAGAATCGGAAAAGAGAAAAAAATTACGAATTTACGAAATAGTATTTGTAAATGACGTGATAATGGCCGTATACGGCCGAAACGTCGTCAATATATTTAATTCAGAAAACTGGTGATGTTTTCGTTTACACTCAGAGAGAAACATTTTGTAACTGAGGGTGTGAATTGGTTTTTATCAATAGACAGCCATGACAAAATGATAGGTTTTCAGAATTCTACATTTCAAGTTGCAATTTATGGAATGATACAGATCAAGCTAGTAAAAAAATGTTGACGTTAAAGTACACCGCCCTTCAACAAAGGTAAATGGGTGGTGAAGAGATATAATGAACCCGCAAAACTTGCCATTACACTGGAACTACATTGGAACAATATACAAGAAAGGCTGTTCAAATGACACGCCTCTCGGATCATTTTGCATCAAAATTAGGTGATCTGAATGCTTCAAGACCAAAATTCATATATGTAAAAACGTATTTTTGTTAAATTAAGACATAAAAGAGTGTGTAACTGTTGAAGAAAAGATAGAGGGCGAGTTTGTAAAATATTTGAATAATGACGGTGACTGTTCGAATGTGCATCAATCGATTATGGCTTGGCAAGCAGAATGCTTAGCACATTATTCGTTTGTAAACTCAAGAGAAACTCTCCTTTTAACTGATATTCAAGGGCATGGTGCCTTGTTAACCGATCCGGAGAATTTTAAAGGGACAAGGAGGCTCTTTTTGTATTGAATGGATCTACCTCGAACTAAAAGACTTTTACCTTTTTTTGAAAAATTTTTTATTTCTTGTTTATTACGAGATCTTATTTGAATCCGTTTCTTTGTTTAAGTTTTCTTGTTTTGCCTTACTTAGAGAGGGAAAAAAATATTTCAGTGGAAGTACAATATTTTGTTCAATATATTTGAACAACGTTGATCTAGTTCTTCTTTTTACTTTAAAAATTAACCCATCCGTTTTCGTTTATTTTTTGCATAGAAACATTGAATTGATTTGTTATGTTTTGTTTTTGAAACTCTTTTGTTTGATTAATATTTGATACATGATGTATTTTCAGCTACTGTAATATATTTTTTATTCATATAATTGTTCCTTCAACTATTCTTCCCTTCTGTTAATAGTGCTTACTTGGTTTTTTTTAAACTCTATGAAAAGAGATTGAAAAGGTTCCTTCAAAGCGTACAACAACTCTATGGAATGAAATGAAAAATGATTTAAACTCGTCGGAGAAGACGAAACTTAAGACTTACGACTTTAAATGTTGGAGTGACCAAGAAGTCGTCGTAATGCCCTCTTGCTTGTTCTAAAATAGTTGAAAACGAAACAAAAAAATCTACAAACACTCTTTTTTCAAAATAGCTATTTCAAGCTCTTGCCCAATATAACTTCTTGATGTCCGTTTTACATAAAATTTCCAGGAAATGTTCATCATTCAGTCCAAGGTTTGCTAGTGTGCATACTCCACAGTTTCAAGAGTGACGCAATAAGTTCGGAGTTGCGAGATCTTGTACTGAAATTCTGGCGCAATGAGTTTGGAGTCGATAAAATGGGCTAGTTACACCTAACAATTCTACTTTTGTTTCGTTTTTTACGTCCTCAGCATCCTCACATATATTTTTTAAGACGCAACTTCGATGCCAGGGCTTCCAGAAAAATCAGCTTGTTGCAATATCTTTTGAATGCTATGGTACCGACAAATTTTATCATGGCGAACGTATTAGACGATAAATTTGTATTTTCACTTTTTTGCGCGCTGACACTGTTAGGCCACGTCACTGGCCGAATAGTGTCATCAATTTATAATGACTTTTAGTTTGAACTTTCGTTTGAATTTTGTTTTCACTTTTAACTTAACTTTGACTTTGACATTCATTTTAGATTTTAATTCTCCTTTGCGAAATTCATTTTACGCATCGCCACTCCTCGGCCACCATACAGGAGACACAGTTTTTATCGTTTACCATTCCCTTGCTTCGTTCATTCCGAATGCGTTTGTTTACATCCCCGCGGAAGTACGTCACACAAGTTAGTAATTTACCGAACAGAAGGCCTCATCGACACTGTCATGGCGGCAACCGTAGTACTACTTTGCCCTTAAATATCTCGAGAACCAAGACTCACATTGCAAGTCGTTTGCCTTGTTGCAGGTCCTTACGATGCTAACTAGATGCACAAGCCTCCAAAGTTGATAATATGCCCGCCCTGTTACAGCCTCATTAAAGCCTGGCACCTGAATCACATGGTTCCACTCGTCCAGGCAGGAGGCAAACAATGTTGTCTTTGTAGTCTTAATGGACTGCGACATTTCAAGCCGTTTTCCTTAGTGTCAGGTGGGATTAGAATGATATCTCTTGTGATATACCCGCCAAGGCTCTTCATGTCAACGAGGCTTGCTGTATTTCTATAGCGACCCATGAGATTAGAGCTTTCGGCAAGTCTATCATTCTATTCATAATATCCTTCAGGTTGCTTTGACAGACAATTCTCCATCATCTTGTTCTTTCTCTGACTCTTTAGAATTTTTTATATTCATATTATTTAAGAGCGTGTAATTACAAAGACAGTGAAGCATCCAGGGAGAGGAGCCCAAGGTTACAAGTTAACGGCACTGATGAAGAAGAGGAATGAAGATCTGATGCAGAACATAAACACTGTATAGTCTTCAGTCACAACCTCTACGGAACATAGTACTTCAGAGTCCAGAGCTGTATATCTTTATGGAGCGGGAGCTTTAGCCGTACTTGCGATAGGCACTGGCGTAGCGTAAAAGATCGCATGGTTTAGATGTGACAATCCTGACAATTTATCCAGTTTTAAAATGCCTTAAATGTACAATATAAATGAACTCAAAAGAATATCCAAAAAAAATTACAGATTCTGTTTGAAAATGGGCGAGGTTAGTAAGCTACACTATCCTCCTCGCACTAGGAGCAAAAAGGGCACTTTTGGATTGACTAGACCAGGCGCCAAGATGGATCTTGAGGACGGCCTTTAACTCAGCGGACACATGACAGGCGCCATCTTTTGTTGGATGATTACGCAATAAAACAAGGCTAGTATAAGCGTAGCCTGGTGCCAAAATAAAGTAGTGTGCAAAGAATCTCTATAAGATAAATGGCATGTTTACTACCAATGCCAGGAGGAGCGCTGCTATCAGGGCTGGCATCCCCCATTGGAAATAAGTTGATTAATATAGTCTGGTCAAGTGATCACGGTGAAGCTGAGCAGTAAAGGCATGACTTATGCAAAATATGGCGGATAATTAAAAGTTCCGAAATAAATTCTAAACTTTTGAAAGACTTGAGCCCGAAATTGATTTAGTCATTAAACATAATGCAAGAAATCTTGCTATGGATAATGATGAGTAACTTATTCCAGCATCAGAAATATGAAGAATTTAAATACTCAAAGATGAAACAAGAATACTTGAGGGATTCACTGAAAAAAACTTTGAAGATGGAAATACGACACTTGAATATGTCACTTGTGTACGGAAGCTTATTAGGGCCATGTCTACACATTTTTTGATCAATGTTGTATCTCGAGATCGAAGTTTCCATCTCGAGATCAAAGAACACCTTTCGATCTCGTATATCAAACCTTCCATTTCAAGATCGAAGCTTCCATCTTGAGATCGAAGTTTCCTTCGATCTCGAGATCGAAACTTTCTTCGATCTTGAGATCGAAGCTTCCATCTTAAGTTTGAAACTTTCTTCATCTCGAGATCGAAGCTTCCATCTTAAGATCGAAGCTTACATCTTGAGATCGAAGCTTCCATCTTAAGGTCGAAACTTTCTTCGATCTTGAGATCGAAGCTTCCATCTGAAGATCGAAGTTTTCTTCGATCTCGAGATCGAAGCTTCCATCTGAAGATCGAAACTTTCTTCGATCTCGAGATCGAAGCTTTTATCTCAACTCCTTTTTGGGCGCCTTTTGGTTTTTGTACGGCAATAAAGGTACTGAGGCTTACCTTGTGAAATCACCAGTTTCCGAGCAGCGGTTAGCTAAAATGGCGGATGTTGGAAGTGCAACAACAACAAACGAGGAGGTGAGTTCCATAAATGCTTTTATGTAATATTATAATTCACATAGCTGCATAATGTGTTCAAGTTTGAACTATTTCCATTGTCCCTTCCTTCATAAACGTTTGTTCTTAATTTCTTATGTCATTCTTATTCCGAAATTTCTGATAATCTGTTTTTTTTCGTTTAACCAGCTTACTCTAGTAGTGTAGCTACCTTCTTTGTCGATTTTGCCTCTAGGGACAAAGAAAACTGCACATGTGCCTGAGATGGTCAAGGATCTAGAAAAAAGCCCCCCCCCCCCCCCCCCCCCTCCTGCACTATCCTAAGATCTTCCAATGCCTCAATGTATGAAAAAGGGGTGAGCGTTGCTAAAGGTAGATTAGCTCACTGTAAGAAAGTTTTGCGGTTTTCGTGGCTTTTTGAAAATTTGTTATGACAAAGTTGCTAAACAGTGATGTTTATCTTACCCCTAAATATTTATATCTGAGATTTTAACGCTTTTTACATTTGTGGTGGTCAAATTGCGTATGTCATCCATGCGAACTTCGCTATACATTATTTGGTGATCATTAGAAGGACATCGGGCTAACATGTATTACATAGGGATTTGTATAGTACATCGACGTGTAAACCTAAGAAAGAAGCCGCATATTCCATATATAGTACATAAAACATTTAGATTTCCATAAATATTTCACAAGATGATAATCTTTGTAAATAATAATTTTCAGCAGATTGCGTTACGGCAACCCCCTTTTAAGGGCCCAATCGTCCTTTTATCAGGAAAGATATAATAAATAAAATTTTGTTCTCGTGCGCTAATTACAGAGATATGTCTGTTATTTGTAGAGTCAATTATTACAGTTTGACTTGCGTTTTCACATTAAAATTAATTTGTTAAGTGGACGTGTCTATTTAATTAGTTTCTCATTCAAAAATAAGGATTATCGTAATTATAAACAGGTTAGTCTCGTTTCACAGTACCACTCGAGAATAAACAACGTAAGTTACATTGGGGAAGAGGTTGCTGTGTGTTTTTGTGTTATAGTATTTTCTTTCTATTGCACGCTAAGCAACACAAAATTTCAGCTAAGTCCTAATTATCAAATATTACGTGTTTACGTTTTATTTTTGTCGTATAAAACCTGCAAAGTTTTTAATGTCTGGAAACAGCCTCGACCCCAGGGTTTTTTGTCTCTTATACGGGGCGCCTCCCAATATTAAAGATAAAATAACTCTGGCGTCGAGGTTGTTCTCGGAACTCACTTCACGTTATTGTTTAAAAATTGCTTCATTTGTTGAGCGTGTAATTGCGCGACGCTAGTTCTTTTCCTTCACAAAAATAGATCTAGAGAATTTGCTAGCTAGCGAATTTGTTTTATCTGTGAGAAAATGCGAGAATACAAAAGTGAGGAACTTATCAGAGCGAAATTTGGGTAAAAATCGCACTAATTATTCCGTACAAACGTCAAAGAATGACAATTCGAACTAATAAGTTCCGCACTACTAAAAAAAATTGTTTTAATTTTTAAAAAAAAACGTGAATTAAGTTAGTTACTTAAATAACTGTTAAAATTATGCATCCTTGTCCCCAGGAACCTTTGGCACCTAAATCGTAACCACGGAGTGGCTTATAATTAATCAAAAACGGCAAAATGCCCTGGGAACGAGGTTGAAAAGTATGATGGCCAAAAACCCCAAAATCGTACTACTAAATTTCGCAATTCCTAGCAATCTTACCGAATCGCAATTAATTTCGTCCTGTTTGAAAATTTTCATTCACCCATTAGTTCAATACTTTTAATTCTAACAGTTTTTTACCCTTAAGGTAGCGATGCGCTATTTAATCAGACTGCTCCACCCGTTACCAAATTGTCCGAATGTAAATGACTTCCTATCTTGTTTAAAATACTACCTTGTTTAGAAGTAATAAACATATTAGACTGCCCGTTTTATTAAGGTGTTTACTTTGGAGAGGGGGGAAGGGGCGACTCTGTGATTTAAAACAAAATAAATAACAACCGGATATTATCCAGTTCTAATATGTATTTCAAAAATACGAGGAACATACAGTAAAAGAACTTTGGTGGCTCCTAACAAGTAGTTAAAACGGCTAAAAACTTATGTTTTTTCAAAATATTCTTCATCAGTGTAAAAAATAGCTTTGTTATATAAACAGAACATTGTAATTAGAAGATGCGAGTGAATTTAAAATTGACGATGTATCATGCTAATTTCCCAAATGACGTAGCAAGCAATCTACAATGATAGATACGAACATTATTCATCAGGCCTTGCAATCAAGAAACGAGTGACTTTCTTTTTCTTTCAATTTTAATTTTTTCTATGCATCTGTTAAGATAGCATTTTTTCTATATACTGAAGATTTGCCAGCATTGACAAACATCTGTTTGAGTTTCAACGCTGATTTTTTATACTGTTCATACGTAAAATCACTAAATCCATTTCAATCTTTAAATAAAACTACGAAATTGTGAAAGTGTTCGTGATAACACACTGACTGGCTAACATTTTTTTCAAGTCTAAAACTTAACTAAAACTTCATAAAAATACACTTTGGCAAAACCGCAAGTCAATGGATCTAACAACATTGTAACACGAACACCTTCATAATTTATAAAAGATATATCTGTCAATAATGTTACCTTGATATATACAGCAGGAAGAGGTGGATTAAATTTAAACGAGAGTTAAACGAGCGTGTTGATAAGTTATCAGTGCTTAACAAATATACCATAGGAAAGTGCAGAAGCTTTTGGAAAAAAGCTCTTTATGAAACATTAAATTTTAAAGAACTAACTGTGCGTATTGATGGCTAGATATATATTTTATTTTACAATCAACCGACTTTTTTTAGTGCTCAGGAGAAGAATATTTATATACTACGGATACCACACTCTATGTTAACAAACGTTTTATATTTTATGAGAGATACTATCAGGAGGGTTTCAAAACACTAATCAGTTTTTATTGCTTAAATGACTTTAATGAAAGCATATGGAAGATAGCCTAGTTAAATAAGCATTTCTAACTAACACTTAGTTAGCTAAATTTCTTTGAAATATTTCTCAAAAAATTGCTTTAGCCTATCACAAATAAATTTCTCCAAATTTCTTGATTTTTAGGCTTTTGGCTAGCCTCGCCTTACTCGCGGGACAGTCAGGGGTAACCGCAAATTAGGCTATGATAGTCTAATTAACATGGCTTTTGCTGCTTATCGCTGTTCTGTTGCACGGTCGCGATTTTATTAGCTAAACAAATTTTAAAAACCTCCTTTTGATGGCCCAAATATATTTTTTTTATTATTTGCGCTGTCAGAATATATAGCGTTTAGTTTGTTTTGATTTCAGAACGCATGCGCCGTGTTAAGGCTCCTATATTTTACGATCACGGTTGTTTCTAGAAAAGGGCTAAATTTCTCGCGGCATATTTTCAACATGCTGCGCATAGCCTAAATAGTCTTTCTTGCCAAATCTTCCTCAAGTATCATCTAGTGACAGAATAAACAACAATATTGTAGTAGCATAATGGCATATCTTTCGTTTTTGATTGCTGAGACTCAAAAAGTAGCAAGAACTCTATTTATAATCCTAGTGACTTAGACACGTTAAACCTTCGTTCGCGATTGTCCTTGATATAACCATCTCTGCTTGTGGTTGAAGACCAGCGGCCGTGTTTTGAAATCATGCGGTCTGGTATATTATTGGTGGCAGCAGCGGATGCGCCGCTGGACCTCAGCGAGTGTAAAGAATATGTATTTGGATCGGCTATCTTGGATATATTCTCAGTGAAGGTGGTTCGTATTGTTGAATAGGAAACAAAATATCCGCCGTCAGCTGTGTGTCCTTGTTTTGTTTTAAATAAGCGACAAATCAAATATGCATCGGGTTGGTGTGAAAGCGAGGAAAAGGTGACATATTTTTTCAGCCAGTAAACAGGACAATATTTGGTGTTGAGGTTTCCGATGAAAACGATGTTGCCTTTACGTAGTTGATCTGTTTTAGTTTTAGGTAGGAAAATCTGTAATGGTCTAAGCGTGAAATGAAATAAATTAACAAACCATTGTGATCGTTTCCGAAAAGGCTTTAACAGGCCATGAGAGGCATCGTTTAATCACACAAAACGCGTCAGTGCCATAAAAGGCCTTCAATAAGCCATAAATGGGCATTCCGTACGTCGGAAAGGCATCAACAGGTCGCAAAAGCCTAACTGTAAAATGTGTAACAAAGCCACATGAGACATCTTGTCGTGTAACGGAATGATCATGATCAACTAGATCATCTCTCGAGCGACGATAATGTTAGCGGCATATAAAACAGAAAAAATAAAAATTATACTGAAATTATATTTGGAAGTTTATTAATAAAAAACGTACATATAACGCTAAGGAATAGAACTTAGCAAACCCTTGAAAAGCAGACTTGTTTTTAGAATAATTGAAAAAATGTGGATCTAATATCAAAAATCTCTTGATAAAGTCGTAAAAATTCATTCCGTTGGGAGTGAGAAGGGGCCAAAAATGTGCGGAGGTACAGATTGGAACAAATAGTACACCTTCTGCCTTCCATTTTTTATATGCGTCAAAGTTTTTCCAATTAGTGTTATCGGTGGGCAAAGCCAGTTAAATCCTCCCTGCCCAGTTGGTAGTGAAGGCATCAACTCCCGTGTTAGGACAATAGAATTTTGAATTGAATTTTCTCTTCGTGTTTAATTCTTCAGAAGATCTATCAAAGGTTAATTGTCCAAAGTTTTGTTCAATGTAATTAAAAGTTTCATTATCTATCGACCAATTATCTGTGTTCGGTGATTTTGAAATTGCATCTGCTGTGACGTTCAATAGACCTATTTCCATGTCCATTTGGTTCCGCGAAATATGCATGCGATCAATATAGAAAGTGTTGCGGAGAGGTTGCCAAGGCAAAGGCATTAAGCACGGCAAGGAAAGGGCACGGCAAGGCAGGCAAGGAAACAGGAGGAGGAACAAGGAAACAGGAAGAGGAATCAGCAAGGCAGGGGTAGGCAAGGCGTGGGGGCACAGGCAAGGGCATAGTAGGCAGACTCCACAAAAGGCATAGGAAGGGTAGGGAACGGCAAGGCAGGGTCAGGCACCTTAATAGAAACTCTCCCCCCTACGACTCAACGATTACGTATACTCAATAAAATAATGTACAATACGATCAATATAGAAGATGTTGCGGAGAGGTTGCCAAGGCAAAGGCATTAAGCACGTCAAGGAAAGGGCACGGCAAGGCAGGCAAGGAAACAGGAGGAGGAACAAGGAAACAGGAAGAGGAATCAGCAAGGCAGGGGTAGGCAAGGCGTGGGGGCACAGGCAAGGGCATAGTAGGCAGACTCCATAAAAGGCATAGGAAGGGTAGGGAACGGCAAGGCAGGGTCAGGCACCTTAATAGAAACTCTCCCCCCTACGACTCAACGATTACGTATACTCAATAAAATAATGTACAATACAATAAGCTATGTATCATATTAGTCCAGGAGTATAGAAAATATTGAGGTGCAAATAATTCAAATTCAATACCTAAAAAAAAAGGTGTTAAATTTATATAAGGTCAATATACAGTGAATTATCTTAGCAGAATTATGTGCCAAAATACAATGCCACCTGGTTGTTGTAGGTGCAAGATAATTATGTTTTTCCTAGCCCTGTCCAGGATTTGAACCTGGATCTCTCATTTGCATGAGTGTCATAGCCATTAGATCAACAGGGCATAAATATATAGATGAAAAACTTTACAGCACACATATACAAACTAGACGGGGGATCCAGGCGTTAAAATGTCTGGTTAAGTCACAAGTACCTGTGTTACCGGACATTAAATGTCTGGTGGATTAATAGGAATTGTAAACTGTGCTACACATGAGGAGCGCTTTAGTACAAGTATGCAGTATATCAATAATTCTGTGTAGCGCACACAGCATTAAGGTGTATCAGGTGTAATATATTTTTAAAAAACAACTTTCCTGCCAAAATACAGTTTACGTATGTTGTGCCCATCGTAGCAAATTTTCTCAAAATGTTCCTGGCCAAACTTAAAAAAGGAATTTTAATCCAGGGTGAGCACTTAGTACAGGTAAACAATGCCGTACATCCACATACTACCCTTACAAAAAAACCGTAGTGCAACTTCAGTTAAATAGAAACACAGGTACCAGCCTGACGTTAACATTAGTCCAAGCGCTTAGTATATACAGCTATATCGTGTCGCCCATCTGTATAGGCATAATACCCATTTCCAAAAAACTATCCTAACCTTGGTTAAAATATACAGACAGTAAACAGCCTGTTGTTACCCTACGCAGCTAAAACAATCACTCAGCATTTTATTTTGTGGAAAAGTTTTTGTAACATTTAAAAATGAAAACAGAGATTATAACCTATTTTAACCCTCTTAGATCAAAAATAATCCTGCAACATTTTATGGGAAAAGTTCCCGTAAAACTTCAAAAATTAATCGTGACATCGGACAGACGTAACACATTTTCCAAAAAAACTTATTGCAACTTAATTTAAATAAAAAACTCCCTGTTGTTACCCTGTCCAGCTAAAAATCAAACAGCAGTATACATGTTTATTTTGCACAACAAGTTTTTATGACAGTAGGATATAAAGCTCTTATTCCAAACCGAACAAAAACTTCAAAAGAATAGCAATTAATTAGGCTAGCTTGGGACCCAGCTAAAGCTGGACTTAAGCATGATATCCCACATTGGTGTAAAGATCATGTCAGGTTACAGAAACAGAAATTATTAGGACATTATTTCTATACATATCGGGAAATTAAATACGAAATAATGAATATATTTGAAGATTTTCAAAACATGTTGACGATGGTACGAGAACCGCTTTTCAGAATTTAAAAAGCCTCAGTAATAACAAATGTTGATGTTGAAAAAGTTTCCCGATATATATATTGAAATAATTTTCGTTTCTGTTGAGCCGCACTGGTGCATATGCTCACCGGCAGGGTTAAAAAAGTTTATTTCCAGATATGCGTCAATATATATAGCTAGCTACAATCATCCACGAAAATATGGCCCTCCATTTCCTCTCAATGTTAAAAACTGCCTTTTGGTGGCTAAGCAACGTAAACAATTACTCGTGACATACCTTTATATAAACATTGATCATGAGTGAGAACGGAACGTACTATCTGCAAAATAATATATGCTTTTGCTGACTTTGCTAAATTTTTTGGTTCTTGATTTTTTTTCAAACACAACAAATTGTATGGACGATTGTAGCTAGAACCAGCTATGTGATGGGGCATTCCTATAGTATAGAATTATCTCACTCACTATGTAGTATATGTAAACTAGCTAGCTATAGCTAGAAAATCTGTCTGAAAGAATATTTCTATTAGCAAGCTATTTTGCTAATTTTATGCCAGCTAAAATAGCTAATTTTATGCTAGATAGTTTTACCCCAACTCTACCTCGTCCCCAGCGAAAAGCGAAAAGAGGTCCTGGGGACGAGGTTGACCCCAACTAAGTAGTTAATTTTATGCTAGCCTTTGTAGCTAGTTTTGTGGGATGCTGTTTGTTTACATGCAAGTTTGAAGAATGTATCAACAAAATGTTGACTTTTATAGCTTTTAACTGGCAGTTTCACATAATCGTAGTTAACACAGTTATAAAGAGGGTTTTGGTAGTGGTAGTGTGACAAAATATTGCAGATTTTAAGGGCGTATCTTTTGGTATATGTTAGCTAAACCTCTAAAACCTAGCCACCTAGTTTTTAGAATGATGTGAATACATTTTTATTTTACTGTTTCCAAGTAAATTCAATATACAATTTACTAACGCTCAGTGGTACTTCATATTACTCTGATCATTTACAAAAATTAAAATTAGCTTGCTGGTAAGCAAGCCAGCCAGCAGCTAAGTTACAACCCTGGAAAAACATAATGTGAATATCATTTTGAGCTCTCCATTCCCCCAAAATCAATATTGAATATGCTTGACTGATGCTAACAGAAGTACTCCAGAAACCTAGAGTACTAACGAAAAGTGACATTTACTTTGGGGGAAAGGGGAGGGGCAGTAAAGAGATTTTAACATTAAGAATAATGAAAAGGCTGGATTTTCTTATAGCATTTTCACAAGTATTTTTTCCAGGTGTGTTGCTATAGCGTGGCTGCATCGATATAATATGACCTGCAATTCTTGAGATTTGTTTTGGTGATACAATGGGTTGGCTTAAACTGACTTGGATTAACTGGAGCAAATTTTAAAGTTTTTGTGGCGCCATTCTCCGGTTCTTGTGGAGTCCAGACTGGACTTTATAAAATTAATTGTGAGGCCAGCTTGTTCTAAATCATAAACTAAAATGTCTCTTATCTTTAATATATCAAAATATAATCGGCATCCAGATTTTCCGTCGTCTAAGTACAACACACATCGTATTCCTTGAGATCGCCATTTTTTTACCAGCGGTTTGAGTGTTTTCGTAAAAATGAAACATGCGCTAGCTAAGCCAAATGGTAACACTAAGAAAACATAATATTTAGTTCTTCCGTCCGCAAAAGTCCATGAAAATCCTAAATATTCCCAGTCGTCTTCAGAAATTGGGATATGATGATAACCGCTTTTGAGGTCGAAAGTAATAAAATAGTAATCTTTTTCAAAAATACCAGATACGGTGTTAATGTTTTCGTACTTGAACTTTGTTATATCTAAATACTTATTTACGTGGCGTAAGTCCAAAACGAGTCTCAATATTTTGTTCTTAGTTGCATCAGTCAAGGGGTTAACACAATAAGGTGGATTCTCGACTTCTTTGATGCATTCGTTTTGTAGGAAAGACTAAATAAATTGTTTCTGGCCAAGAATGAAGGTGGAGTCGATAAGAACGGTAAACGGTACTAATTTTTCACAGTGTCTAAGACGAATGGGGCGTCTGCAATTCTTTCTCCCAAAAATCGTAGTGTGCCGTAATCTTACCAGCGACAGAAGCTTGAGGTTTGGTAGTTTCTAGAATCAAATTATTCGGGGGGAACCGAGGGAAATTATAACAAATATGAACATTTTACGTTGAACACGTTGAATATCTTACAAAAATGTTTTTTTTTTCTTTCTATCTGTAGGAATCGCAGCGGATGCAGAAGATATTGATGCTGAAGTTACTTTTGAATGGAATGGGCAATTTGTGGAATAATGCCCTACGCGTCTACAGTTATAGCAAGTCACGTTGTCCATAGAATATCGTTCGACAGAGCTTTTTTAGCAGGTTTGTCGCTTTTATTATCGTTGGCCTTGGCATTTTTGATTTTGTCCCTTATTTCGCGAGCAGATTTCACAGCTTTTTTCAGTTGGTTTTCTTCATCAGAGCCGGACACAAGATCGTCATTCTCGAATTCTCGAGCTGTCAACCAATCCTCCCTGTCCGCAATCCTTATCAATTTAATTCGTGATAAGACTAGTTTCTTACCTTTTTGTAAGCACTCTTTTGCTGTGTTTAAATCGTTTTCTTCAACGGCTTCCAAGGAATCATCGATGGTATCCAGGATTTTCACTGCAGCATTATATTGTTCCCAGTTGCCTTTTTGTTGCAATGGTCCATGTTTCATCTTGCGCTTTCGTTCCATTCTGGCTTTCAGCTTGCCCACATGTCCAGACGATTGTTCTGCAACTGCAACAGCAGCTTTGGTGGCAGCGTCTTCAGCGGCATTGGCAATCGTTGGATCTTGGAGGAAAGAATACGGAAGGAGAAACAACTCTTTTAATTCTATTGAAACACTGCGTGAGGTTCTAGCAGGTGTCTGTATAGAAACTTAATTTGAAATTTTGGCGGTTGTGTGACTAAATTATTCGTGAATAACAATTCGCAACTATGATTGGTTATAAAAACAATTAGATAATTTGATGATGAATTTGATAATATTATCAAAACAAGAAGCCATATTGAAATCGGTAAAATTTCTTTTGTTCTTATGTTAACATAATTAGCGAAGAAGCACATGCTCGACACTTTTGTAAACAAAAAGAAAAAGTTTATATCTCGTTTTAAAACGACGTTCTGTTATAAGAAGTTATTTCTTTAGTTAGAATAAACATTAATTCAGCACACATTTTGTCGGCACTCGTCCGGCGCATATCTATCTATATTGTTTTCCATGATCAAAGTAGTATACTCAAGCCTGTAAAAATAGGTTAATATCACGGTTAAACGCTTTTTTTCAAACGTATTGTTGAAGTTTTTAACAGCAATGTTTACCGACTTATATTAGGCACACTTTCCATACAAATGTCACGTGCCTGCAGCGTGTTACAGTCAGATTTCAATAGAAAAAGTTAGCCCCTATTAAAGGAGAATATGTAATTTGATCATTTTTTGGCGAAAAAGACTCGGTCGAGCACCTCACGCACTGATTTTTTCGAAATTAAAAACAATAGAAAATTCAATACATTTAAAGCGTACAGAAATGAAGTTGTTTCTCCTTCCGTATTCTTTCCTCCAAGGTTGGATGGAGTCTCTGGATGGTTTTGGCAATCACGTCTTCCAAATTCATTACTTGACGAGATGGATTATTGGGTGTTTGTTCCATGGTGGTACGACGATGATGAACTGCTAACACCAAGTTAACTTTCCAGCAAAATGAAAGATCGAGCAATATAGCATGTCAAGCATGAGATGGTCTCTATGGAGAATCTCCTAACTAAGCTACTATCCTAATTTGACGTGATAGTGTAATTTGCAGTTGTCCCTGACTGGGGGAGTTTAAAAGTTGATAGTTTCATGTATTTCACAATCGTCAGGTAATTTAAAAAAACGTTCTTATAGAACGTTTTTTAGTCTAAAGTTACATAATTACATCATCTCAAGTGTGTTGTTTAGTCCTTCGATTGATAGTTAGCTATTAAGAACTCGTTCTCGTGTCGGCATTTTAATATGAACTCTGAGCGTTTGTTAATAGCTCAGTTTGCTTTGGGAATGTTATAATAGCAAGTTTTTCGTTCAAGCAGAGTAAACATCTCTTCGTAAGGTTCGAATATGCCGGAACCGATTATTATCATTATAGACCAAGATGGTGTTACATTATGATTTTCTTTCAAGTCCCAGACATGACAGTGCTATGCTTTGGGAATGTTTATTTTGGTTGAAGGAACATATGTGGTTGTTATAACGTAATTTCCATTACCTTCTGTCAATACAATATAGGTTTTTGATGAAATACTTGGTCACATCTGTAAATTACGTTGGTTGATCGACATTTTCCGTTAATTGGGCACGAGTGCTTATCACAACAATCGCATGGCTTGGTTTCTGTTTTTTCTTTTGATGTGATCTTTTTATTATGCGATTTGATGATCTTTTTTATATTGTCGGCGCAGCTATAGCTCACTTTAACATTGTTTCTGTTAAAGATTTTGTGGAGCTTGTTTGAACTAGAAAAGTGTTTGTCGATTAAGGATAAGAACCTCTTCGCTACATTCGTTGATACGTCTTTATTGAAGGGCGGGTTAAACCATACGATGTTGCGATTGCTATTTTTTCGTTCCGGTGTTGTGGGATTATGGAATGTTAGTGTTACATCTTTGTATCACCCTATTCGTTATGCCTCTGCGTATTCATGTTTACTGAGTCGGAATACGTCTTGGTTGGATGAGTTTTTGGATAGTCGGTCGTTAATAGATTTTGGTAGTTGTGTTAGTATTTCTTTGGGATGGTTGAAAGATGTGTTGATGTATAGCATTTCGTTGTTTGGTTTATGGTCGATAGATGTTGTTGTTCAGGTCTAGCGTAATGTCCAAGATATTGGCTACCTTTAGGTTGTTTTCTATATCGATTTGAAACCCAATATCTTTAAAGATTTTTACAATTTCTTTCCTCTTCTTGTCTATGGCGCGACCGCTTTTGTTAAGTAAGACCAACAGACCGTCGTCACGGTATAGACCAATATCTTCCTTGTTTACGAATTCCGACAAATTATTTAATACTAACAGACCAACTATAGTTCGCAAACTTCTGCTCCATCATAACTTCTCATAGTAACGTTGAATTGTGAGATGTTTTCTTTTTCCAGGGATCTTTATTGTAAAAAAATAACGACTTTCTACAATGTTGTATGGTACGTAAATTCTTATCGCCGATTTCAATAAAACCTTTCGCAAAATCGATCGCTTTTGATAAGATTTCTGTTGTCCTGCTGTATAAATGAACATTTGTGTTTGTTTTCTATACAAGAGAACCATTTTATAACGTCATCGGTATTCTTCTATTGATTTAACTCCGTTTCTTCGCAAATTTCGTTATTAATTCGATCTAAAATTGAATTGCTGAAGGCGCCCAATTCAATTATAATACAAAAAAACTCCCACAAGTTTGAGTGAAATAGCAGTATCAAGAAATAAGTATTTATTTAGCTGGCTACCCTGCTTTTAAACATTTGGATATATTTTCTGTAGTTCTTAGTATAATTATTATTGCCGCCAAACCGCCATTATTATTTACCTTGTCCAATGACGTTCAACGATTTGATTGGACAGAAATGTCCGTCCTGGTCTAAAAATTATAATTTTACAGGGGCTACGAAACGGCTGTTGGTTTTCGACTTTAGTGATTTACACAAAAGTCGAGCTAATGGCGGTGGAAAAGTTTATGATCACTGAGGACAAAAACACCAACTTAAATCATCTAAAACAAGAAAACCTGTCGGTTTGAACACACAATCCAATCCTAATAAATCAATTAGAACATGGTTAAAATCTGCCTATGCCAGAAAGTGGGACTGCCAGAAGGCTATTCTGACCTTCTGTTAGTTGAAACAAGAAGGTTTTCAACTTTCTACGCTTTTGTGGAAATGTTCTATTATAAGGGGCAGCAGCAGTACTTGCATATAGAGGGTGATGTGATATAAAGAACTTTTACTATAAAAAAATATCAGTAATATTTTTTATTTATTTTCTTTTAATAAATTACTTTCAAAAACCATGAATAACAAAAGAATACACAATTAACTATATATATAAGTATATATATAATAAAAACAAAGATACAACACTGGGTATGCAAAAAATTGATTCCTGTAAAACCCAATAGACAAGTCCTGTTTGTACCATCAGCACATCATATTACTGCAATTTTAAGTAACAAATTTGCAAATGAGAAAAAAATATCACTTATGAAAGACAAGGAATTTATAAAAAGTAGCAGCTTGGATGTGATTCTCAAAAATCTTCACAAACATATCGGAATAGAAGTAACATCAGGAAAAAAAGTACAGGTACTTCGGACTTCAATCAAAATTGTGTTATTTAATACAACAATAAACGTTAAAACTGAGAAAATGGAGCTGACACTAATTCTCATAAATCTCTATAACAATATTATGTAAATAATTAATATATATACATAAAATATATTAGGCAACCACATTGTTTTTCTTTCTTATATTTATTGCATTTTTTGAAAGTGAAAAAAATATATGTCCTCTACTAATCTTTTTTTTTTGTTCGGGCATTGTTCGGTTCTATGTGGGTTTTTTCAGGCGAATACCTGAATTTTTTTCAAAACGCTGAACTCGCCAGAAAACGCCCGCACTTTTCACGGTGTATGCGGCTTATCGGCGCCCTCATGGTTTTTATTCCATAAAATAACTTTGCAAAAATGCAGGTAAACAAAGCGGAAATTTTTCCCGGTTGAACAAAAGATGAATTAGCTAAAACGTCTTAATTTCGTGATTTACGTCTTAATTCTGTGATGTGATGTCTTAATTCTGTGATGTGTTTTTTTTTCCAATGTGAGATACACGAGGCTCTACATATACATACTAAATAATATAAAAGCTCCTACGCAGCTTATTTCTCTTCGATTTGAAAAATCTCAACAACATAACAAATGCAAAATTCTGGACTTCATTGGCGATAGATTTGTGATGTAACCAATGATGTTGTTGTCTATAATAAAGTGAAACCTTGTGTTTACAATTATATTTGATTGATGTCAAGACTTTTGGGGTGAAGAATCATCTGAAATGACAAATTTCAAGATGATCGTATCATCATAATGGAGATACAGAATCATTAGCAACACTGGTAAAAACTTTAGAAATAGAATAAATTGGAATAAAAAATAGAATCAAAGTCTGCAGAATGAATTTCCAAAATGCACCTAATTTTAGCTATAGCTAGCTATAAGTTCCTTATAATTGATGCAATCAATATGTTTTAAGCTACAAAATGATATTAAATCAATGTAAAACCATAGTTGAAAGACTAAGATAAGGACTAAATACATACATTAAAATCCACGACAAGTAACCAGTAACCATCCAGCATCCAACACATGTGGGATAAGACTCATAATGGCAGAAAAAATCAGTCAAACTTTTGTACGGAAAGCGAAATATGCGCCTTTTGTACAAAAATGAATAAACGGCGCGCCATTAAACAACTTTTCGTTCCTGAAGTTTCGTTTCCAAACACTAGCCACCTGAGGTGTGAGTCGGTAACTTGTACAGGAATATGAAATACGTTTATCTTAAGCTAGACTTAACTACACTATAATAAATACAACCTTATGAGCACTAGATCTTAAGACATTCTTTTAAAAATCAATGTCAACCCGCTTTATAACTAAAATTTTTACCGCCTCGGCTAGTTTCTCATGTAATCTCGCACATGAATTGACTCCGCGTAAAATATTCACCAATGTGTTCATTTTTTATTCCGAGACGAAGAAAGGCTAAACCAAACACACATTCCTGCGGATTGTGTGAATTATATTGGGCATCCAAATATAACTGAAAATGACAGAAAAGTTCACCACATATATTGGATATCCATGATTCATTAAATATACTTACCTTGCTTTTAACTCAAACTTTCTAATAAAATAAAATTCCAGCCTTTGGACTAGCTTGCTAACACCACACAATAGTTTATTATACATATAGCTGTGTCTGTTAGTGTTTTCGCATGCTTATTTCACACTAACGAATATAATTTATGTGATGTTTGGAAAGAACATTCATTAATGCAACGTTTTGTGTAAAGTCTAGGAACTTAAATGATGAATAGCAAAAAAACATGCATGTTTTCTATTATTATCTCTTATATATAATTAAAAAAAAAAAACAGAATTTTTGAAACGTATAGTCACAATTGTTGTCAACATAAAAACAAGCCAGGTGTATCAATATATTTCAATATAAGCATGCGATCTTTAAAAAAACTTACCAAAAGTGTACCCTCCTCGGAGAAGCATAACTTCTTCAAAAATGTTTAATTAATGTAAACCAGGCGTTAATTTAGGAGTTGAAATCTTGCAGACCATAGATATAATATCACTTTCAAGGCCTTGAACACATTATTAAGCAATTTTTTGAGGTTTAAAGTTCAGGTTTTGAAAAGCCCCGAAAATGTTGTATTTTACAGAACTCCACCTTCAAGGCGTCGAGTGTTGGGTTATAGTTAAGTACACTTGCATTTTTAAAAATGTTATATTTGCTACATCGAATATTCCCATGTTTGATTGGCTTGACCGCTTTTGGATGGAAGCCGGATGGAAAACTACCAAAGATGAAAAAGAAAGAGGGAGCTAGTGTAGGGGGTCATGATGTACACACTTTTCCAAAAACCACGGTCAAACTCTCATAAAAATATCATACACAATTTTTGCTTGTGACGTCACAACTTTTCGTCACACCTCATTACACAAAAATCCATTGATATGCATGAAAAATCCCCCATCATGCGGTGTTGAGTCATGCATATCAAGGTTAAGTCCCTAACATACAAAAATGAGTAGAAAGGGGGAATTCTGCTAATAATCAACGCATGCGCAATAAAAACACGCTATGTCGAGCAATATTACAAGTCTCTGTCTTTTAACAGATTGTACAAGATGAATGAAGAAATAGGGCGAATGAAATTAAATAAAATGAGGCAGGCTACGAACAGGAGGGGCCTTCAAAATTATAAAGCTTTAAATAGGACCGGCTTATTAGATATGATACTTATTGATATGGAATACCATCATCAGTTCAATAAATCAGTTCTTAAAAAACCCCGCATGCTTCAGCATGTGCCAGATCAATTCAAGACACAGGACATGTGCAACAGGGCTGTCGAGGAGGAGCCCTACCTGCTCATGTATGTGCCATATCAATTCAGGACGCAGGACATGTGCAACAAGGCTTTTAAGGAGGAGCCCCTGGTGCTCTGGGATGTGCCGGATCATATAAAGACGCAAGGCATGTGTAACGAAGTTGTTGAAAAACATCCCTACTATCTCAGGCATATACCGGATCATTTCAAGACGCAGGGCATGTGTAATGGGGCCGTTGAAGAGTATTTCGAGATGTTCGAGTATGTACCGGATCAATTCAAGACGCAAGACATGTGTAACAAGGCTGTTGGGGATGATCCCCGTATGCTAGGGTATGTACCGGACTGGTTTGTCACCCGGGACATGTGGCCTGAACTACTCCCTGCCTATCACCAGAGGAAAGCCGAAAAGGCCAGAATTAGGGACGAGCTAGCACCGGTAGCCTGGCATCCTGATAGGGTCATCGATTGGTGTTTTTCAGAGGATGAAAAGGCAGACCTCGAAAAGTTGTGGAGTTGAATGGAGGTCAAGGTTATCTTACAACAAAAGTTGTAAGGTAATAAATGTGCATCAGCTGTCAAGCAAAATTTAATATAGTAGCCATAATACTGGCTGGCGTTGGTATCTCCCTGCCACTGGTAGCGTTGGCACTGGCATTAGAAAAATCAGAGTGTAGGGTGAATGAATGGATGAGACATTCGAGGCTTTTGAGGGAACGTCTTGATGACCTAGGGGATGATCGTCCTTGTAATTGTAAATAAATGGATGAACAACAATGTAAGGACTGTGAACGTATGCTGGATGAATATGACAGGTGTACCTGCGGACGAAGGCTTGTGGTAAAGGGTAAAATGTTGTACTGGTACTGCTACCAGGAATACATCACGTATAACGGGGGTAGCTGTGTATGTGCGAGGAGAAGCAATCCTCGGACCTTGCTTTAAATTACAATAAAACAAGATGCTACAATTTGAGAATGAGCTCGTCAGCCCTAAAATCTTCTACAACTATGCGGCTACCTTTACAGACATAAATGATATCAACGTGGAATGCCTGACAGTGTCAGATCCAGTACCAGCCAACGGGGACAAGGATCAACGGCATATTGTTGGGTACCATACAATAGACCTCGTGGTAGCACTCAGGGTAAAGACACCTAAAATCTAGTTCCCGAATGGAGTGACTCGGTATAATGCTAATGCAGTACCAGCAATGAGTCTTGATTTCGAGGAGTACCCCGACTGGATTGCAAAGTATCGCCAAATTTGGGATAAAATATCAGAGCTGATCTTCGAGTAATTGACGACGGAGCCGGTCAAAAAGGAGCGCTACGTGAATGCCAAGCTCAAATACTACAAGGATGCAATCACTACTAAATTCCACGGCATGCCAGTACCCTATGATGAGCCCTGTCAGGCTAGTGCCATCCTGGCTATTTCATCGGTGTATGTGCAGGGCAAAAACCATTATCCTCAGGCACATATTATGGAATGCCGGTACAAGGATTTTAAAAAAGAATCACTGCTGAGTGAGGATTAGAAAACCATATATTTTATAGGCCTACGAGACCTATAAAATATTATATAAAATTAAGGCTTATACTTAGGTGGGGAATCTAGATACCGCTGGCATACTGTACAGATTGAAGTTTTTTTAAAACGTCATCCCTACCCTCCTGTCTCCCCTTTGCAACTACCTGGGCCCGCTCCCGTTCATTGATGGAGTCAGCAATGCGATTGAACCGCTGCCTCATTTGTTCCTTCAATATCATATACCTTTGCTTCTCTTGCATGATCAGACTGAACTCATTCTTATCAATCTCCCCATTTTCTACCGCCCTAGAGATTAGATCAACGATTGAGTTCAATTTAGCCTCGGCGATCAGCCTTATATTCTCATGCTTTTTCGATTTAACACCCAACCTTTTTCCAGCGGTCCTCAGGCCCGCCTGTCCTACCCCTACAGCCACGGTCAGGCCACCCATTGCCACTGCTAGTGGTACACCCATTCCTGACAGCATTGTTCCTATGCCAATACTTGAGGTTATTACGCTGATGCCAAGTAGCCCATGATCGCAGTATCGAATCCATGTCCCGTGCATCTTGAACTTCTTTGATAATTTGTCCCGCTCCTTAATCTCACCTCGCAGATACTTCTCAATTTCACCAATCTCATCAAGTCTATATTTCTGACCCTCATCAGGCTCATCAGCACCTTGTGCGGGCGCACTCGGTAAATTTGGATACAGCTTTGTGATCTCGCTCATTTATTCTATCAGCAGGTGCATCGTTAGCCCGGTGAAGGCCACATTTTTGTCGTGATGGAACTCGTCAGTCAACATAAACTCAAGACGGTCCGTGGAGCCCTTCAGGGGAAGGTATATTGGAATGTCAAAACTCCAGGTCAGCATGTCTCCCCAAGCGTTTAATTCCTTAGTGGGTAATAAAGCGAGAATTTTAGACTTTTTGCCCTCAAGTAGGCAGTCGTCTTCATCCAATTGAGGGCAAACGAGTCGTAGCCGAATATAGACGTCAGTCTTATAGTATGCATCATAGTCACCCTTCATATAATACTTTTTACTAGGATCGTAGGGTAGGCCCAAGAGTCCATGCAGATGTCGACCAAACACAACCGTATATCCTTCATTGACACGGAGCCTGCAGAGTCCATTTTTCAGGACAAACAGCTTGATTTTGTCCTCTGCCTGGCTATTCACGATAGCCGCCAAATCCTCTATCTTGTACAGGCCGTTCATAATGGTGATCCGAGTCTCCCTTTGATCGGGCCCTACCTTACGGATGGCGAAGTCGTTGTTGTTATAGATATTCAACCACGTAGGCCTAATACTTATCGATTTCAAGGCAATTCTACTATCCTGCCCCAGGTAGTCTTCGAATATCGTGAGCTTGTATATATCTGTAATGTAGAGTTGCTTCATCGTTTTGTTTTATAGAAAACGATGAATATCTACTCATACAATCCCAAGGCAAAGTACAAGTCCAACAGGGGAGAATGGCCACTTGGTATTACAAATTTAGAGCAACAGGACCTGTACGTGTCTACAGACTCACATATCTCTGTGGCATTCCCTGAGTTTACCAAATACCCAATTAAGCCTTCAACAAATCTGCTGACTGACCCTGTTATTGTGGGTTGGAAGGGACAAGCTCTGGACTACTGGAACGTACAGGTCAATTTCGCGATCCATTGCGCAACAACCGCATTAGGCATCTCTGCTAAGCACATGACGGGCTCCGTGCCCCTTGTCAACGCCATCTTTAAATTCCATGTATACTACCACATGCGTCGCATTCTTGCAAGAATGAAGGCACCCATGCCTTATAACGATGGGTTTTCAAACTATAAAAACCCCTATTCCACATCCGGATATGCACAGGTGTGTCGTGAGTATGGTGCAGATGCCAGCAGCCTGTACAAGTTCAAATCAATAGGAGCGTCATTGACAAACGGTTCATGGTGGCCACAGGTTGATGGTGATTGGGGCAAGTTCATTACCCCCACAAGTCAGGGCTTGACATCGGAAGGTCTTACCAAACTAAGCGAGAGCATAAGGGTTTATGTGGTCTTGTTGCTTGGGTCGCAGGCAGGGGCCAAGGCATCACTACTAGGCTCGGGTGCGGATAATTACACAGCAAGGCAAATCCTGATGCAGAAATTTGAGGCTATGGTACAGCGTCAAGAGAATGTGGGCCATGATATTACAGAATTCCAGAAGGTGTTGCAATATGCCCGGACTCCGGTGAATTTTGCTGTCATGCCCAGCGTGTACATGCTGCCTTCTGATATGAACTTGCGTATAGGCAAGATTGCTGGGTATAACAATAATATTTTGATCGCACCCGCCAATGTCTATGTGGGGGTCCAGGTTGATGTGAATAACAAACCTATTGCTAGGGGTGCGGCTGCCGCACCCCTCAAGCATACTATCAAAATACCTATACATACTACACCCCCCAAGCATATTACCAAAACACCTATACATACCACACCCCTTAGGCATACCGAGCATACCATCAGACATGTGGTGGCAGATATCAAACTACCCCCCAAACATGTTAAGCCTCCTATACATCCTCTCGAGCAACCCCCACAAAACCAGCACGAGGATACCAAGGCCGCGTTGATCACAACAGGGGTAGGGATCATTATTGCCTATATATGGCTTAAAAAATAACTAATATTAGACCCCTCTAACATAGAACACGGCAAATCCAACGGCGGCAGCGATTGCCATGTACAGATGCTTGGCTGCATATTCGACAACGGTTGCCGCTACCCTAAAAAAGAACGAGACTATGGTACCCATAATCCCCGGCAGTGCAACACCTGCCTTACCTGCCAGGTATTTCAGGAACTTACCGAGCCTTTCAAGCTGTTTCTCCACAAACCCCTTCCCTGCGGCACTTCCTCCTGCAGCACCTGCCGCGGCACCCCCTCCCGTAGCCGCAAGCACGATGGTGCTTATTAATAGACCAATAGCGGAGACTATACTCGCTATGGTTATACCCTGCTCCCTGAAGAGGATTTTTAGCTTCTCCAGCAGAGACGTGTCATCTCCAGCAATTTTCATCAACGTTTCCTTAATAGTCCTCAGCTGGCTGTAAATCTGGGAGGATAGTAAACCATGGGCATTCTGCGTGGCCTTTTTTTTATCAGTTAAGTCCTCGATCTTAGCATTAAGATTTTCTATATCCCTCTCAATGTTAACCTTTTGCCCCTCGGCTGCCCTGGCCTTCTGCTTCTCAAGTTTTTTTATATCACCCTTTGCTTTGTTAATCTCACTATCAAACGAAATGATCTTACTTACCAGGCTTCTCAGGTTACCCCTTATAGTTTGAAGTTCGAGGTTAAGCCCCCTTCTTTCACGTTCAGTGATAACGTCATCAGTACCACCAAATGAAGTTTCCTCCATAAAGTTTTCCGCGGCATCCTCAAATTCCTCTATTGATTCCATCGAAATGATATCATCGGCCAGATCCTTCCTCAGAATGTCATCAACCTTTTGCCCAAGTGCCTGGGCCGCTGCCTTACCCCTGTTGGGTGTAGTAACATAGTCGGGAAAGCCAAGGGATTGCACGAGCTCTGCCTTCAATCTCTTGATCATCTCCCCGGTAGCTCGCAGCCCACCCTTATCCTTTGTAATTAATGGTGTAAGGTCTATCTCGTTGAAAAAAAGACGTTTCCCCTATATCCTAAACTCGTCGTAGGGTATCGCAATAGGCTTCCCCAGCCTCTCCTCAAAACGTTCGTAGAGGTCGTTGACCTTATCCTCTAGCAATTTTTGCCTCTGCTCTGCAAGGCCAGCCCCCGGGACGCCCTGTTGTTCTCCTTGAGTTGAAGGCCCCGGTGTTGATGGGAGTTTTGGCGTTCCAGGGAGTTTTGACGTAGTATCATCGGGTTTATCATCTCTTCCGACCTCATCCGGAAGATCATGATTAAATACTGGATTAGTTGGCATTTATTACAAGATTCCCCTATATAATAAACATAAGTGCATTCGGAACAACCCTAGACCCCTACGCAGAGACGAAACAGCTTTTTGGGATCAAAGGCAGAAAACAGAGGGTTCAGATAAGTCATATACCCTCTACGATTAATCAAAATGAGGACCTCTACGTTGATATACCCAACATGTCTCAGAATGACGTCATATTTCCTGGCAGTCTCAAACTCCTGTTTGACCTGACGCTAACGGGCACAAATACGAAGCGTACCCCAGTCAGCAATATCGGCAAAAGCCTGGTGAGAAATCTGCGAGTTACCTTGGACGGCAATGAGGTACAAAATATCTCGGATTACAATATCCTGGCAGTGTACCGGGACCTCTGGCTACCTAAGTTTGATCGTGAAAACAACCTCATTTTAGAAGGCATCAACCCCAACGATGGTACAATCCGAGCCCTGCAGGTCAAGGCTACTGAGTACGTTGGGACAGATGAGGAGAAAGCCATCGCTGCGGCGTATAGCAACACCTTCTGCATCCCATTGGGTAAAATGTTTGAACTCACGAGAGATTTGCCATTTTATCCGGCCGAGCTACATGACAGATTGCAGTTCGTTCTACATTTCGCACAGCACAGCGACGTCATCAAAGATACAGGGACAGCAGCCGTGGAATCTACGGCAGCCAAGGCAGCAGAAGCTGCGTACAAGATCACCAATATCAAGCTAGAGTTTGACAAGATCACCCATGAAGGTCTCGCAAGTGCCATGATGTCAAGGTATAACCGTCTAGCGTTACCCTACGAAAGGATACTAAGAAGCAAGGTGGTGACCATGAAAAAGGCTGATACAAGCTACAACCTCCAAATCGATACCCCTGCCAAGAGTCTCAAAGGTGTCTTGTTACTCTTTATAGACCCCGGGAAAGTGAAGGCCTACGCTGGTATCAACGAGGTCTTTTATAATCCAAAAATTGAAAATATATCCATCACGGTGGAAGGTGAACCCAACGAACCGTATAGCCATGCCATGCTTCCCAAGGATCACCTGGAGCAGATTGCCAACCTCTTTGGTAGTCACGACTCGAATGTGACAATTGGCCAATTCTTCAATGAACGGTATGCTTTGTTTATCGATTTCAGGGCATCTCCCGACCATACCCTACATGGTAGCGGGAGACCGCTACAGAGGCTTAGTGACGGCATCACGTTGCACATGACCAAAAAAGCCGACGGAACTGGGGATATACGCTGTTATGTGTACTTGCTGATGGATGCTCAATTAAACATTCTAGGCGGCCGTTATTATTCCGTGGAGTATTAGTGACCCTAATTTGTATTTGTCCTATGAGGATAAATACAAATCAATATGGAAGAAAACAAGAGATGTCCAAATTGTAAAAAAGTGTTGGCTTTGGATGCATTTAGGGTGTTAAAAAATGGCCAAGCTACAAAGGCATGCATTAAATGCCTGGATAAAAAGAAACAGCGGCGTGCCAAAAACAAATGCCCTCATGGTAGGCGGATGGAGCAGTGTAAGGACTGTGGAGGAAATCAAATATGCCCCAATGAAAGGGTGAGGGCCTATTGTAAGGAATGTAAGGGCAGTCAAATCTGCGAACATGAAAAACAGAGGGCTTGCTGCATAGACTGTAAGGGCAGTCAAATCTGCGAACATGAAAAACAGAGGGGCTATTGTAAGGAATGCAAGGGCAGTCAGTTTTGTAAACATGAAAGGATAAGATCCCAGTGTAAAGAATGCAAGGGCAGTCAAATCTGCGAACATGAAAAAAGGAAAGCCCAGTGCAAGGAGTGCAAGGGCAGTCAAATATGTGAACATGAGAAATTGAGGTATCGCTGCAAGGAATGCAAGAAGGGCAAACATTTGGAGGGAACCAGGAGCTGCCCAAATTGTAAAAAGAGTCTTTTACCAGATGCATTCAAGGTGGTGAAAAATGGTCAACGGACAAAAATGTGCCTCAAATGCCTGGATAAAAAGAAGGCGTCAGTGGAACGTAACAGATGCCCCCATGAAAAAAGGAGGGGCGAATGTAAGGAATGCAAGGGCAGTCAGTTTTGTAAACATGAAAGGAGACGATCCCAGTGTAAAGAGTGCAAGGGTAATCAAATCTGCCAGCATGAAAAAAGGATGGCCTATTGTAAGGAGTGCAAGGGCAGTCAAATCTGCGAACATGAAAAACAGAGAGCTTCCTGCAAAGACTGCAAGGGCACTCAGTTTTGTAAACATGAAAGGAGACGATCCCAGTGTAAAGAGTGCAAAGGCAGTCAAATATGCCCCCATGGAAAACAGAGGGCCTATTGTAAGGAGTGCAAAGGCAGTCAAATATGCCCCCATGAAAAACAGAGATCCAGGTGTAAGGAGTGCAAGAAGGGTTCACAGCGTTGAGTATTAGTGACCACAATTTGTATTTGTCCCCAGGGGCAAATACAAATCAATATGGAGGGAACCAAGAGCTGTCAAAAATGTAAGCACTTTTTATCCTTGGACAAGTTTAGGATCAAGCGTAACGCTCAAATAACAAAAGGGTGCATCAAATGCTTGAATGCTGACAGGGCGTCGCGTGAACGTACAAAGTGCCCCCATCAAAGGGTGAGGGCCTATTGTAAAGACTGCAAGGGCAGTCAGATTTGCCCTCATGAAAAAAGGAGATCCCAATGCAAGGACTGCAAAGGGAGTCAGATTTGTAAACATGAAAGACAGAGGTCTCATTGCAAAGACTGCAGGGGGAGTCAGTATTGCCATCATCAAAGGATAAGATCAACGTGCAAGGACTGTGGGGGTGGAAGCATCTGCGGCGACCATAAAAAACATAGAGCAATATGCCCCATTTGCAACCCTGCTGGACATCTCACGAATGTTGTAAAAAGCCGAACCCATAGCGCCCTGAAGGGAAATAAGGATCTCAGCTCTCAAGAGTACCTAGGTTGCGATATCGCTACACTGCGGGCCCATATTGACAAGCAGCTTTCCGATGGGATGAACTGGGATAATTATGGAGAGTGGCACATTGATCATAAAAAACCACTCAAATATCGAGAAAATGGGGATGTTCCGTCGCTTGCCGAGGTTGCGAAAAGGCTACACTACACCAATACCCAACCTATGTGGGCAAGTGAGAACATGTCAAAAGGCAACCGTTTCGTCTCAGAATAAAGAGACATGGCAACAATAGCTGTCCTTGTTGCAGGTGCAGCAATCAACGCCCTAGCATTCAGTGGGACAAACTATCTATTTTCTAAGCTCTCGGGGCACGGCGAAGCGGAGCGTAAGCGGCATAATGAGGCTATGGAAAAGCTTAACGCAGCTCAGGCAGAGTGGATCAGAAAGAGACAAACCAAGCTCGATTGGTTTGTGAAGGAAAGGGAGATGCAAATAAAGGCAGGAAAAAGCCTAAGGGAATTGGACGATAGCATGTACCAATACTTCATCGCATCGGAAAAAAAAGCTCCGCAATTGAAAGATTTCTACACACCCTCGAAGCAACAGCAGGATGGTGAGTTAACATTCGTCCTTGGCTCCCTATCTCTGCTAGGGTTCATTGTCTATAAATATTTGTAAGAACGCGTTTTTTTAACATGTATTATTATTATTATTATTATTATTGAAATTATTTACCCAGGATAGCCTCTTCAGTTCCTATTGGTACTGCTATCAACGAGGGTCCTGCGAAGGGGGTCCTAGCGCATTTAAAGCTCCCATTTGAGCTACGAAAGTCGTGCAAGCACAGCAATCGCTCAACTAGACAACCGCCTAAGATATCAATCCTATTCTCATGCTGAACGCTAAGCAGAAAGGATAGATTCACACTTTTATAGTCTCTGGCATGACTCGGACAGGGTTTGAACCCAAGACCTCCCGCACTGGAAGCGAACGCTCTACCACAAGGCTATCAGTCATAAAGACATGTCAAAAACGCACGTTGTTACCGAAGAAGAGGCTGAAAAGCTAAGCCAAATTTACTATACCCCGGAACATCTGTGGGTCGGACGGAAAGCTATTAAATTACTCGCCGTGGAAGCTGGTCTATCAAAAAAGAAGGTTACCCACTGGCTGTCCCGTCAACTCTTGTGGCTGAGACACATCAGGGGGCCAAAACGTATTGATTATCCACACTTCACCATTACAACACCCAATGAAATGCATCAGTTTGATTTGTTGTATATGCCACATGATCGGTTGTATGGCAATACGTACAAGTACATCCTGACAGGCATTGACGTTGCTTCAAGGTACAAGGTTGCTAGGCCCCTACGTACGAAAAAGGCTAGTGAGGTCGCGGATATGATCAAAGACATTTACAAGGCGGGCCCCTTACAATACCCTAATATTTTTCAATGTGATAATGGCTCTGAATTCAAATCAGAGGTAACGAAGCTACTAGAGGGTAAAGGCGTCGAGATTAAGAGGGCCACCACTAAGTACCACCATACCTTCACGGCCTTTGTAGAGTCCTACAACAAGGTACT
Organism: Hydractinia echinata; assembly: GCA_030067915.1. NCBI lineage: Eukaryota > Metazoa > Cnidaria > Hydrozoa > Anthoathecata > Hydractiniidae > Hydractinia > Hydractinia echinata. The sequence continues at coordinate 409,045 of JASGCC010000173.1, forward strand.
TGCCGAAAGGCTCTTTAAGCCCCAGGATGCACAGGAGTTGGTCTCTGGCGAGCCTAGTACCATTTGGGTTAAGCACCTGTACACTATCGTCAAAAGTCTAAACAGCAGCAAAACTGCCATGATTGGCCTAAAACCTAACAAGGCTATTAAACTCGATGATGTCCCGCTTGAGAAAAGTCAAGAATACCCCGAAGAAAAACCCCTACCCGAGGATGGTATTTATCTCTATCTGCTACAACCAGGAGAGGAGCATAATGACTCTAAAAGACGCGCCACCGACGCCTTTTACAGCAAACATACTTACAGGTTGGATAAAATAGTAGCAGGTAGTCGTATTTTGTACTATTTGAAGGATGGCCCTGATCGTAGCTTCGTGTCAGAAGAACTCATGCTAATTCCTGAAGATGTTCAGGTACCTCCGGATGTTATCAAAGAGTGGTAATAGCTCTTCATTCGTCATCATCATTATCATCATCATTCGGATCTCGCAGATAATCCAAAGGATGTAGGGTATAGAACGGGTATCCATAGACGATACCTTTGATGACATTGGGTTCATTTTCCAAATCAATATCGACTAGACGTCTATCTGGTATCGGAAAGTTGAGTATGTTGCCTATTGTTGATATATCAGCCAAATCAGATAGCTTCAAATCCCTATCCTTAATAACCTGGTAACAGAGTGCACCATAGTTGTTCTCTTTAGCCGCAACGATATAGAGCCCTAGGCGTTCAGCATCATCCTCTAAATCCTCGTCAATCTCGCTTCTTATAAATATGTACCCCATGCTTTTTCGCCTGACGCTACCCTGTTTAAAAGCTCTTCGTCGGTTTTATATTCAAATCCCTCGTAGTATATCCCATCTCGATATTTAAAATTTTCTAGGCAGGTAGAGCAATATCCGGCCACTGACTCTGCCTTGATACAGCAATGTAGCACAGGTACCCGAATATTGTAGTTGATTGTAAATTGATTCCTTTGTAGATAGGTTTCCATCTTTTTTGATATTTCAGTACCTTTTAACATACAGCTGAAAGGGTCAAAAATGATAATTTTAATACCGCAAAGGTATTAAAATTGTGTTTGGTTATATTTTCCGCCTAGTCCCATAGTGCTGGAACACCCAAATCGTACAGGTTATCCCGGGTATGGTCGATGAGTCTGAAATGGTTGCCATAACGCTCCACGTGTCCATCCTCTTCAAAACGATTAAAGGCTTGTATACCGTTGGGATTATCAATAACTACTATCTCCTCCGCGCCTGGGTAGTTGTCATTGAACCACAACCTCTTCTTGCTAATATTACGCCTCTGGACACGCGTGCAATAATAGGGAAGATGATGGTATTCGTCATCATCCTGTGCGCTGTGCTTACGGTGGATAATGATGACGTTGTCTTTTCCAGGGTCCTGGGCATTGGGTACATGTCTTTCTCTAAGCCTTGCATTTTCCCGGGCTTGTGCCTCGAGTTCATCCCCCAGTACCATGAGTTGGTTGTCCCTATCCTCTAGATCATCCTCGAGTATGGCGACGGCAGTATCTCTGTCCTCAAGGGCTTGACGATGCTCCTTGAGTTCATCCTGTAATTTTTCCACCCCCCTCCCGGTCAACCATTTTGTCAAAGCTACGGCCTTGGGCTGATGGTAATTTCGACCTGATGGTAATTTCGAGGGCCCCGTCAAGCGTTACGAAAATGTCATGAGGATTTATCCCTCCTCCTAGCATACCTGACCGGCTGTACCCGCCGGTTACGGCTGTTATACCCTCTAGTTCTCCTCTTGATATTGCCATATGGCGATCAAGGCCATACTTCCTAGCATTCGGAATACATAGGAATCTCTCAATATCAGCACGTTTGAAAAGGGGTTGATTTTGCTTGTCAAATAAGGTCTCGATATATCCTGTAGGCATTGCGTTGAATAAGGCGAGCTGTGAAGACATCTTTCTATATACCAATGCCCAGACAGAGGATTTCTTGTATGGTCATTCGAGGATTTTCCAAGCCCTGGGATGTTCCAACCTAACATACAGGCAGGAGTGTTTCGATTTTTTCAACTCAGCCTTAATATCATCCCAATCGGAGATCATGTTCGTCTCTTCGTCGATTAGCCTCATGTCGCTGCGTTCATGGGGGTACCACAAAAAACAGGGCTTTTTTCTGTCTCCTCAAATTTTTAGGGAGAGCAGTGTACGACTGCGTGAGTAGCCATAAGCTATGCTTCCTGTGTCTACCTGAAATAGCCAAGTCAAGCAGGGACTGTCTACGCTTATCGAGGTTTTCATCGGCTATACAGTCATCCACGACAAACAACGTCTCTTCACCCGCCAATAATGAGGATAGTTGACGGATCCATTCAAACAGCTGATCCTTGGGGTCTATCAGGAAGATATAGTCGTCCTTCCAGAGTGAGGCTCTTTCCAAATAGGTGGTATTCCATCGTAGGGTGGGGCATAGGATGATAATATTATTGAAGTGCTTCTTATACTCCTTTCTGAGGAGGTCCAGGACACGCTGTGTCTTGCCACAACTTGTCGGGCCTGTAAAGATAGCCGTATGTGGACTTTTAATAACATCTAGCATCATTTACTAATAATATAACCATTTTTGATTATGGATTTTTGAATATACTCCGGCACAGCTTAAACATATCAACACACCACCGTGATTGTTCACCAAAGACCCCCGGCAGGCAGGGCAGAGCTTGGTATTCTGGGCCTTATATTCAAGTGGTAGTGGAGTATATGTTAATTTTCCCTGTAGGCATCGCAGTACCTTGCGATATATTTTAACAAGCAGCTCCTTTTCCTGGCTGACATCGGTTGGCGCTACGATGAGTTCGGTGTACTGGGATATGATGCTGTATGTGAGTAAAGTGTAAAGAAGTAGGTAATTTTCATCCTGCTGAATATCTCTAATTTCGCTATCAGTGGCAAGAATGTCTACCTTTTGTTCGATAACAGGGTCCTTACATTTTATACGCCGCCTGGACTTAGCTTTATCGAGGCAATCTATGCAGCTTTTTGTTCGGCTATTCCCTCTAAACTTGAAACTGTCCAGGGTTAACAGTTTTTTACATTTTATACAGATTTTATTCATTTACTTGAAGGCACTCGCCCTGTGTAATGCTTTGGAAACATCGGCAAGCGTTGGGGACTTACCGGTTTCAACATACCTAAAAGGTATCTTGTAGTCAATGTGCAAATATTCGTAGAGATCCCAGGTGTAGCCCTCGGAAAACTGGGCCTCTATATGATCCCGACATATATTCATGAGGTCGTATAGCGGCTTAGTCCCTATATGTTCACATTTTGTACGACGTTTGCGTGATGTCTTGCTAATATTGAGGCAATTTATGCACTGCTGATTTAGCTGACCACAAGGATTGATCCTGAAATTATCCAGGGTTAAGACTTTTTTGCATTTTGAGCAATCCTTGGCCTCCTCCATTTTCTATTTACCCCCTTGGGGCAAATAGAAATTTTATCAGACGCTCTATTTTGGTTTGGGCACAATACTTGCAGGTAGCCAGCCTTTCTTGACGGCCATTTTACGACTCGCCCGCCCCGCCGCGAAATAGGCAGTCATCTTGAGGATGTCATTCACGTCCATTTTGGCAGATGGGCGTGAAATACCCAGGATTTTCTTGCCCCCAAGGGCATAAGCGAAGGTAAAACTAAGGTCCACAACGGTCTCATATAGCATATCCAGGATCTCCTTCTCTTTTGGGGTTACGTTGCTTGTCATTTATATTAAAGCATTTTGAAAAATTTGGGATGAGCCTTGCCCTTTTGTTGAGGTTCGGGGGTAGGTTTGTGGGTTTCTCCGCCATTTTTGCCACCCCTGCCAAACTTATACCATACGCCAACGGCTATCGCTAATATAGCCAGCGTACCGACGCCATAAAGGTATACATTATCCATGGACTGTACGGAACTTGCCCCTGAAGAGGCTTTGGCTGCAGGCTCTACTGTGCCCTCTTGTTGTTTCATTTCTTCCTTCCTCTTCTTCATCAGTGCAGCCAACTTGTGTCCCTGGGCCACACGCCCCGGATGCTTTACTTGTTTTGTAATGACTCGCTCTTCTTCTTGTTTCTGCTGAATCTCTTCACTCATTTATTACAGTAGCCCGAGGCTCTTCCTTATCCTCCACCACCTCATCCTTCTTTTTAGAAATATGCCGTGCTGTGTGGCCTGCAACGAGTAGTGGTGCCAGACATCTCCCAAGCGTGCAATATACTAATATTCCAAGGTCCGTCATAGACTCTTTAATGATAGGGTCATCCTCAATGTCCCTGCGAAGATCCTCAATATTATCGATGTTCACAAAATTACCTATCATATTGGCATAAATGCTTCTTGCATGAGTGGAAAGTGCCCTTGCAGTCTTTTCACCCTTTTCGTTCAATTCTCGTTGAAGGTACTCGGTATGTACTTTGTCTATGGCCTCCTCAGGGGCCTTATCGACAAAGCCCTCTGTGCACTTCTTAGGCAAAAGGTGACCCTTGCCTTTCCTCAGGGCCTCCTTCAAAGCCTGGCGCCTATCGATAGGCTTCTCTATATTCTCATATTCTGCAGAGGCATTGTCAAAGACTTGTGCGATATCGGACATCTTTATTAGTAGTCGTTTATAACGAAAAAGAATGTAGGCGATCATGGCATAGGGTAGAAGTATAGCAATATACAAACACACCTCCGTTTTATTCCCTTAAACCGTAAGCGGGGATGTATGTACCCCGTCATCGTGCACGACTCTCTTGTCATAAAACGCCGAGAGACCGAGTTTGTTCTGTTCGTACGTAATCATACCATGCTCATGTACCCTAAAGCCTACGTTTTTAGCCCTGTCCATACCACCCTTTAGCGCACCCAGGTATCTACCCCAGGTCACAGCATTTTTTCGTTTGGACATACCCTTACAAGAAAATTTAGTACCTTCCTTGCCTTCCACGAAGTAGCACTTGGCCGTCAGGGCAATCATTCTAAAACCAACGAACTCAGGTTTAAATAACCTGCCTGTTCGAGATGAATGCCTATCGGTAACCAGCCAGTTCCCTACATTATTATCATAATCGGTGAGTAGCTCGGGGCGAACAACATCCCTCAACTCTTCTCCCGATATGGCGAAGTAGGCGCTGTCGGTGTCCATATATATATACTCAAAATGACGGCGATCCACATACTTGTCCAGAAAATCGTAGTAATATTCCAACATGCGAAGTTTGGCCAATTGATATACCGCGATACCACATTGGTAAGCTCTATCGATAGTACACTTGTGTTTGCCTTTTCTAAGCTCGTATGCCTCCCCAATCTCTTCAAGATCCTCTAGGTACGGGCTTCGCAGGGCTGCATCAACTTCCTTTTCATCCCTCGTAAATATAGTATTTGCGTGCCTCGCTAGGTCTTCAATCATTTTGCCGTAGAAGCTGTTCCCTTTCAATTTTGCCGTATCCCCCGCAATACGCTTGCCGGGGTCTTTATCAGCCTGTCGTCGTGCATCGGCAATCTCTTCCGGGAACCATTCAAAGGGCCTACCTATGGCATACTTGAGAAACTGCTAAAAGGCAGTCACTTACAGCCCATGGTCAAGGTACCATTTTAGCACAGGGCTATACGGTAAGATTTTTTCGCCCTTTAGCAACCCCAGAAGCTTACGCGTACCCGGAAAACGCTTGCGACCCGTATTTTTTAAGTATTCGTGCATGTGCTCGGGGATTTGCTCGTCAGGTATCTCCTTGACGACAAACAGGGGAGCCATTTCGCTGAATTTGTCATGCAGATACTCGGGTACCTCGATATCAACCTGGGCAAACCCAAACAACGATCCATCCATCACACCCCGCGCCAGTAGCTCTAAGTTATGTGCCGATGTCGGTGTGGCCACCTTGATCAGCTGTTCCTTCCCACAAGGAAAGTCTTGCATCAGGGTACTCGGGTAGAGCATGTTTGCATCATACCCTAGAATGGTCCTACACTTGCGGGGTTCGCTGTACACGTGAGATCTGATACCCGTCACGTCTCGTTCGTGGTATCTACAGAATACGATTGCAGGGCCACCCACCATCCCCGTCCGCAAAAGGTCGTAGGCTTCATTCCTCGTACAGTTTTCACATGCTTTCCGTACCTCCCTGCAGGCCTTACAAGTCTTGCTATAACAAGAGTCCTTACACCTATGCCTGCATGGGTCTCCTGGGGCGTATAGCTCTAACTTTGGGTTCAACCGTAGAGACTTGTTCAACACGTACCGCATTGATACACCTGGGATACTTACCGCGTCCTTCAAAATGTCTATCTCGTCGGTGTAATACTGCAGCCTCGTTTTATCCACGGCTTCAATGAACGGTTCCACGTCGGCTATATTGTACTCACGCAGCCAATCCATCATGGTGACGCAGCCTCGTTTGTAAAATTCGGCGCAGAATGTCTCGTACTCTTCGCGGGATAGTGTGTTTTTCCCACTTAGCCGGCTATAAAAGTCCTCGTGGGCCACAGGTCCAGCATGGTTCAGCGTGTCGTGGCTTGTTAGCCACTCATACGGAAACACAAGCTTTTCGAGCTTACATCCCAACGACCTGCACCAACCGTGATAGCTTAGACCAGGGGCAAGGAAATTTTTGATATCTAAAAACTTAAATCTCGAGGTAGTGAGGAACATGTAGTCATTATCTTTTTTCGCCACCTTGATATTATCGCCTTGCGCGATCTCTCCGACAAAATACCGCTTGATCAGGTTGATGTCGTACTTGCCTGAATTAAACCCTATTACAGCTACTTGATTTACCCACTCGTTCCACAACTCCCGGTTATTTTTGGAGAGCATGTCAAAGTCGTCGGGCTTCGGGTACATTCTCTCGACCTCTTTCACAATGAGGGCATGCCTCTTTTGCAGCTCCTCCACAAACTGTTTAACCAAGACCTTGGGATTCTCGTGCTCGATGAACGTCGGGCGACTATTCAAACTATCGGCAATACCAACACTTCTCGGAACATGTCTCGAAAGGTATGTTAGATCGGATGTTTGCTGATAATTTAAGGGTGATAGGAGGGCTTCGAAATCAAATACAATATAGTGTGGGTAGGGCCTAAATTTTTTCTGGAAGTACCTCTTGATTTTGGGTGGTTTCTCACATTCCCAAGCTGTGACGAGGCTGTACCCCTGTTCCTCTATCATCCTTTCCTTAGACTGGGTTGCAGCGTAATGGATCTTGTCCGCCTTGGTTCTCCCAGACAGACAGGGGCAGCCGTGCCACTTACAACCGTTGTACTCGTAAACGGTCCTTGTGACAGGCTCATAGCCATCTACCTTCCATTCTTTTTTGCCCTCACGGATAACACGTTCACCACCATGGCCACATAGGGCATGATGGATATGCCTTCCGGTTTGTTTTGACATGTATTCTATCCATTTTGATGCATCATAGCTATACCCCTCATCGTAAAAGACCTTCTCGGCCCTGCTCGGCATACGTTTGACCTTCCCCCCTTTGCAGATAATCGTCGTCTTGACACCCTCGCATTCGTTCCTTTTATGCCGCGTGAGGTGGTTGCTTTTGGTAAACAGTTGTTTGCATACCTCACATTCCCATTTCTGTTGAGCCAGCACATCTAAATTCTTTATATAGAAACAGTGCCCGTTCAGCATACCAAGATTGATAGTGTCAAAACCCTTTTTGTACTGCTTTTGACCATAGACGAGTCGCCATGGTGCTTTATCAGAGTTTGTCTTGGGCTCAAATACCCTAATGTTGACCTTGAATTGCTTGGCAACCCCCTCCAAATCCACCAGTCTCGTACGCCTGACGTCCTTACGCTTAAGCTTGGGGTCCCCGTAGTACTCTCGAGCTAAGGTGAGAGCTGTTTTTGTTAGACGTTCCGTTCCCCGTAATACATCTGCCCTCTCCTTTACCGCAAGACATCTCCAGAAGCATAGGTTGTCCGTTCTGGCATCTTCGCCATCCATGGCGTAAATGCACCTCTTGTTTCGCAACCAACCCGGGAGGGGGCCGCATCCCAAGAGGGGTTCACGCGTACTTATCACCTTGATCTGTACGTGATCAAAGACAATTTTGCCTTCATATGCCCCTGGGGTCTCGGTGGTTCTAGTGGGTGGTAAATAAGCCCTGGTCCAGAACTCGTGATCCTCCAGATCGAAACGCTTCATCTCGCATTCTTCTACGAACGCTTCGATTTCCGCTATACTTGACAGCGACCCGGAGCTCTTGGTTTTGTGGTAATCAGACACATCGCCCCCACCCTGGTAGATATCACAGCTGAAGCTGTACACAACTGTAACGCGCATTTCTATATATGGTGTGATTTTTTGCACAATCGCGTCCTTTAGAGGTTGGTTTAGATGCTTGTTGAACCTTCATGTCTTGATCCTATTTCCATCCTCCAGCATCTGGATATCGTTTTCGTCAAATATGTGCCGAATATCCTCGGTACCTGTGACTTCCTGCTTCTCCCGGGGGGAACATGTGTTTGAGGTCTTCAATTCCCTGATATTCATTCTGGATGTCCTCCGTATCGTAGTAGTCTTCCCGTGCCTCCTGTTCGATTTCGTCGTGAAGTGTTGTCCCTCTTGAAATTTGTTCCCTCGCCTTTTTGTAATACAGGGTTACAGTATCCCGTACATCTCGTAACCGATCGGCAAGAGCGTCGCGAGTTGCTGCCACTGGTGCCGACACGGCGCTGTATATTTTGCTAATTGCATTCTTAAACCAACTTATCCCTTTCTTATATACACATTTCAACAAATTCAGAAGATTTCATTCTGCTTGAGTAACACAGTTATTCCCCTCTTTATTGCGCATGCGTTGATTATTAGCAGAATTCCCCCTTTCTACTCATTTTTGTATGTTAGGGACTTAACCTTGATATGCATGACTCAACACCGCATGATGGGGGATTTTTCATGCATATCAATGGATTTTTGTGTAATGAGGTGTGACGAAAAGTTGTGACGTCACAAGCAAAAATTGTGTATGATATTTTTATGAGAGTTTGACCGTGGTTTTTGGAAAAGTGTGTACATCATGACCCCCTACACTAGCTGAGGGAATTATTTGAAAACAACACTTTTGTGACGTCACCTTTAAAACAAACATTGTAACAAATAACAATGAAATATAAAAAACAAATATAGAAAAACGAAAGGTTAATATAACATATAAACAATGTATTAATTAATAAGAATAATAAAAAGTTTGTTTGGGTAGGTAAAACGTGTTCTTGTGATGTTTGCGTTCAAAACATCTACGCTGAGCTAAAGAGAGGATAACAAGTAATTCACATAAAAAGGTTAGCTTTTTATCTTTATCTCTCTCAAATATTTTTTCTCAATTTAGTCCTTCTTCCGTTTAGTTTTGAAAATTTGTTTTGAAATCCTTAAAATGTGCGAAAGATGATAACCCCTTTAATCCATTTTTTTTTATAAAAAATATTCAAAATCTTATTCCGTAAAATGTTTTATATATCTTTTTGAAATAAAAATAATAAATAATAATTTATAATAATAAAATTATAATAATAGAAAAGTTTGTTTGCGACTAAAAATACCGAACCAGCTCAAAATTCGGCGTTCCAAGGAAGATGTTTTTTCCTCCCAAAGAATGTGAAGATTTGAAAAAAGTAGTCTACTTTGTTTAGCGGCTATTTAAACTTATTTGCAAAGATATCGAGATATCGTCAATGATATTATTAACGTTGGTGAGGGCTAAATAACTTTGAAACGAGTGCAAATAATTAACTCATCTCCTGCGTGGGTAGCAAGGGACAACCTGGGACCAAAATGGGACTAATTTACTAAAGCTGGCTCAACTCATCCCTTTCGGAACAGAGGGATTGCTGACGTCATCAAAAAACCTTTAAACCACAATATCTCTTTAACCGTTCGTCAAAAGGACATGATCCTATACATTTTCTTGATCAGCGTTTCAAGTTCTTTACAGTAAAGGCAACGGGTATACAAATTTTGAAAAAAATGTTTTAAAGGAAAATGAACAGGTGATCGGCAAGTTACAAACGGAAAATATCTTATAGAATAAAGCGCGCTGCGGCTGTACGCTCCAACACAAAATTATCTCTTTTCCAGATCGTTACCGTTCAAGCCAAATCAACCATCAGCTGTGTAGCTCCGATTTTCTTTGTCGAATCTTTTGTTACGACCAAGGCGGCAGAAACTTTGAATATTGTTGTTTAAAGCGCAATTTAACATATTTCGTTTCTGCGTGTGTTAACCTTGTGCCTAGCCTAGTTAACTAATCTTTCTTCGAGGTTAATAAAATGAGCTCCTCTCAAACGAAAGCTTAGACGCAAACGAGTGTGTCAGAGAAAATTCCTAAAATTCAAATCCACCTCAGAGCAAACCCGGAATAAAAATCAATCAATGAGCAAAAAGCCGGCGTGGTCACATCTTACCCTCTTAAATAATACGAGAATTAATTATATTTGTTCGGGTCAGTGAGGCCATTCGTGCTCAGAGCAAAGGATTTCTCGATATTGATCACGTGAGTAAAAAACAATAGAAGTAACCAATCAAAATGCGCGATCAGTTCTGACCGCAGAAAATTCGTTTGCAACCCAGCATAATTTTTCCCACCTTAACATTTCTGGTTTCCCAGCGGTAAGAAAAATATGCTGGGTCTCATGGTTGGCTTGCGCCAACATTAAACACTGCCAACTAAGAACGAGCGTCCGTGCTATCGTAGTCAAAATAAACCGTTTTGAGCAGTATTTGTTATAAAGGACACTCCTAAACTGCCAGCATGTTTAAATTGAACTAGATACTCCAAATCTCGGACTAAGTACCAAGTATAATATTTTAATATTAACCCCGTCTAATATGGAACATATACAAAGAACGATTTCTTGTTTTCTTAAAAAAATTGTCCACCAACGATATGCATATGGTTTATTTCTTTATTCTATGGTCTCTCTTGCAACATTCTGGTTTGAAATGCATGAAGAAAATAAAAAATCCTGAATCTTTTAGTAAATCACCATCACGCCGTATGTTTTGCAACCATTTCTTGCGCGAAGTTGTTGATTTTCTTCAGTGAGAATTATGTTAATAAATTAATTACATTTAATTAACTGACGTAAAATCAAATTATACTTCACAACTTTCTGATTATGACAGTGCCTCCTGAACACATTGACATTATAAACCGCGCTTGATCAAGCTGTTTTTTAATTTCAAAGGGGTCGAGATTTCAAGACTAAATTTTTAACTTTTCTGGGTCAACTTCAAGGATAAGATTAAGAAACCTTAAGAGTTGAGTTCTAACTAGAATTTTAAAGTTAGATTCAGGTTTAGTTTTTTTTATACGTACATACATACATAAGCATACAAATCAAAGTTTGGACTTTTTTGTCATCAACAATTCTAACCTCACATATTGTCCTCAAAATTAAATACTTTCAGCCTTAAAATTTATTATTATGCACTATTTTAGTTAACATCGTCTGCAAATTCTAACGATGTGCTTGTCAAGACAAAGTTCAAACGCAACGTGCAGTTTAGGTAATTATTTTTATGATGATAGGTATCATTCAAAGCATTGTTTTAAATACATGTCTTTCAAGGCGAATAGTTAAAAGGATCTTAAATTATCTTTTAAAGAAACGTATTTTCGTGCCTCTTTTTCTGAAGATTTTTGGAGGTTACTTACCTTACCTTACCTTAGAAAAGGAATCGCAGCAAAAATTTCCTGACAATTTTTAAATTTACTTCTTCAATTTTTTAAGACTTCGCGACTTAAAAGTGCTCATGTTTCTTAAAATCGTATGTTATAAAAAAGCGTGTGTACTCTGCTTTTCGCTCATATGTTGAACTACCTTATTCGGTACGTGTTGCTTACACATTTTTGTGTTCGTTACGAAAACTCCTTTTTTGCTTAAAGCTCTATTTTGTTAAATTATTAAATACACGAGGCTGTGATTAAAAAGACAGACTAAACGTGTCTATTTGACACTGTACATGGACTACCGTTCAAGAAATAAAAAATTATTACTGACACTATGATCCATATTTTACGAAAGCCTATTAGGGCAATGGCGTGCCCATACTTCGAGAATGCACATAATTATTTATTTTGTCAACACAATTATGTATTTTGTCAACATAATTATTTATTTTGTTAACAAAATTAAAACACGTCCAGAAGGGGAGTGATTTTTAAAATAGGCTCCTGCGGTCATGGCAAGATCAATTTATTGGCCTCACGTTTTAATTATGAATGCATCGTTTGTATGGAGTGTCGTTTTTCTTGTGGCTAGTGCCTTGGATGGTTTTGGGATCTGTAAGGATGATTTGACTTACTGACGGAGGCTCGTTTCCGTTTTCGACAAAATTTGCCACAGTGAACCAATCAAATCATGATGTTAAACGGGATGGACAATAAAAATTTGTTTTTGTCACCTAAGTCAAAATTGGTCTAAATATTAATTATTTTCTACAAAATTTGTCACAATGAATAATTAAAGCATGCTGAAAATGATAAGCGATTTTCATGTCCCGTAAGAATGCTATTTGAGAGCAAATATGTACGGTGGCCGAGAAGTGCATAAAAATAAACTCTTTTTCACTAAAAATAAACTCTATTTCACTAAAAATAAACTATACTAAGCTCACATAGGTCTATCGAAGAAACTTATGTTTTCCTAGGTTTAAATGGGAAACAGAAGAAGCAATTATAACAGAGCGCATCCATTTAGTGTTAGTAATTCATAAATGTTACATTCTCTCTTATTTGCATAACGAAGCAAAATTGAAAATGAGTTTTTTGCAGACTCGAAGTTATCATGTTTACGAGGTAATAACTGGTGACAAACGTATTCGAAATAGTTGGTGTATTCGTTATCAACCTTTTCACACGGGCTTTCATTGATGTAATTTGTAATGGTGTTTAGATCGGCAAGGTCTATTGGGAAGGATTGATCAGAAAATCCAATTGTCGGAAAGTAGAAAAGAGTATCGGGCCTTTCATGGGCATCGCTGCTCTTTGACTTCCGTAAATAGTGGCAGTTCCATTGGTTTTGAAACTCGAGAAGCTCTTTCCTGATAATATCCGAGAAACAGAACCATGCACACTCTTTTTCAATAAGGTCATCTGGATTGTATAATCCTTCATCAACCATATCTTTAAAAAACCGTATCATGTAATCCCATTTTGCACGCCGGAATTGGGACCACTGGGCCTCGGTTCTCTGGTTGGAATGCGAGGATCCATAGATGTGGGACTTTTCATCTGCCTGTGCGTCCAAATGACTTCTTCGGAAAAAAGATTGCGCAGCGGCAACAACACCATTCTCAGTACCACAACCAGTTCGCACAACTCCTGGAATTATGGAAAAGGTTTTAATGGCATCTAAAAACAACTTCCCAACAACATTTGGGTTATTATTCGACTTGACCAACTGAAACCATTTGATCTTCCTGCTGTAGCTGTCAATACAACTGTGGATGGGAAACCCAAACGGCTTGAGTTTATCGTACTTATCAACATGCAAGCATCCATTTGGTCCATCGTTGGTATACTTCCTCCGTTTATTTAAGACTCTTAGGGTAGTCATAACAGAATCTCGCGTTGTTATTACTCCTCGATTCCTCTTTAACCATATTCGGTCCGGGGGGGGGGGGCGGATTCCGCCCCCCCCTGACGGTTTTTTTTTAATAACTCTTTAATGCTATGTTGCATGGCTACAATACTTACTGGGTTTCAATATTTATCTATTAGACACCTGCATGCAAAATTTTTAAGTCCCATACCTTTCAGAGGCTTTGATATTGGCTATTACTCGAAACTACCCCTAAAAATCTCTATGAAACCCTTATAATATGGAAAATATAATAACTCATGTTAGAATTATGTTTAGAACTTGAAACTTACAACACAACTTTGTTTCATCAAGAAGAATTATTTTGCATGTTTTGGTCACGTGGTTAATCCGATTTCCCGATTTTTTCGGATTTTACCCGAAAATCGGAAAAAAACGGATTCTCGGGCAATATTTGGCAATTTTTCATACGATCCATGTAAAAACCGGAACATATGTTAAATAACTTTTTTTTAGCTTTCAGAAACTTCAAACAGAATGTAAAAATTCGCTCTAGAACTAAAGTAATTGAATTTTAAGCAGATAGTGGCATTTTGAACAAATTTCAAGCTTTTGATGACGTCACAGAAAATGTGCTGACGCAAGCAAAAATATATTGCTGCCATTTTGTTCCTTTTGTGACGTACTATTGGTGTGTCAAGTTTGATTCAAATTGGACAAGCCTATGAAAAGTTATTGAGGGGCCCGCCCCCCCCCCCCCCCCCGGTCATAATATGTTCGAAAAACCCCGGACCGAATAGGGTTAAATGCTGCCACATTGATCTGTATCCCATAGTGGACGATGAACCACGCAGTTCTGTTACAATGGCATTTACTACCTTATTGGCATGTTCAGCAAAACAGCTTCCCCTACGGCCAGGTCATTAGTGTTTAGTGACTTAATATATCGGGTAAGGTGATTACCTTTTTCGCAGTTGGTGTACGAAGTTCATAGAAGTCCATCATTTCGTGAAAGTTTTTCAAAGGATGTTTTAAAGACAGCTTGCGCATCACAGTGGTAAAACCATTTGTTACGTATCTTGGTTTCTGGACTAACTCCTTATGTGCAATTTGCAGAAGAATTTCTCGTAAGTTTTCAGCGGTGGGTAACCGATGACACTCAAAGTAACTTAATAAATCCAACAAATCCTCATTGCCTGCTTCAAAGTTTTGTAACATATCATTGACAGTCTGTTTTTCTTCTAGTGAAATGTAATTTTTAAAAGAATTAAGCACATTATCATTGGATATCTCCAATCAAAACAGATGTTAAGAAAATTGGTGATAATGCAAAAGGAAAATAATCCACTCGCATATCCATAACGATAATTCAGGCCACAGCCATCCATTGTGCAGTAGCCATGTCATGCCTTAAAAAAGGAACTTTTTCAACACGACCAACAGTATAACCAGTATAAAGCTCTTTGATTTTCATTTGAACTGTCTTCAGATGTGCTAGCGGCACCAACAGGGGAGACTGACGTTGAAATAGCACCTTTACCACACAAATAGCAAAACTTTCCACTCACTTGAGCTCCACAGTTGAAGCAAAATACCATTACTGTTTGTTTAGCTAGCTATAGTTCTAAAAGTATAAGTATAGCTAGCTATATAAAAAGTGGACCCTCCAAGCTACCAAGCATGCACCAATGAAAGGTTTTATTATAAGCTAGCTAGAACCTGTGAACTAAACTCATCATTTTTTTCCTTTTTGATATTTTTGATGCAAGAAGGGAAAAAAGAGAGTTTAGAACAACCCACCTTGACAGTTGACATTCAAATTGACAACTGTTTTCAAATTCAAAAATATTAGCCACTTGAATTTCATGTCATTGTTTCCAAACATTCGCAAAATTATTCCTGCAGTCACTTTAAGAAATGGCATAATAAAAAAACAATCATTGCGGTTCTTCGCTGATTAAACTGGCTATCGTTGATAAAAGAAAATGAATATAGGTAACAAAAAGATTCGGGGTTAAATAAATACCATAAACAGTGGTAAATGAAAACAATAAATACAAATCTACCGTATAATACTTTTCCACATGTTTGCACAATCAAATTAGCCAGCCTAATCCAATTATCAAGCGAGGACACCTAGCCAACAAACAACCGAGTAACCTCCACAATCATTCTCCATTTTAAACGGATCCCATTTATAACTTTTAGATAAAAGAAATGTTTACCTGTTCAACGACTTCTTTTTCTCAAACAAAAATACAAAAAAATCCATGAATTCTTCAGGGAAAAAGCATCCACAGCACAAAAACTAAAACTCTCCCTCCACCGCCGATACTATTACGCAACTTGAGAGAGAGTTTCTTGACAAGCTATGTCTTTTACAGAAGGGGAGAAGGGGAGAGAGCGCTAATCTCGATCAAGTTTAAAGCGGTAAATTTGAGAAAACACGTGTATCCAAAAATGTAAACAAACACCGTAGTTGCTGCCAGTATGCCTTCTTTTTGTAGACTCTGTTAGAAAGAGTATAAAAACTCCAAAGAACATAGGCAACTATTATGGCCTAAAGAAATAGAGAGGCTGAAAGCTATTGGTTTTTTTTCATTCACGGAGAAGAACTTTCGATACGTCTGCTAACGTCGCCATGTTGAAAATTATGATTTATCAGCGCAATTTAAAAAATCAGTCTCACCACAATATAATAAGTGTGCGTAAGTTAATTATTTCTTTAGGAAGCGTAGCCACGGACTACAACACTTTATGTAATTATTCCGAGGGAATATAAACCAATCAGAGAGAGGCAGTCAACTTCTGACTGCGGGTTGGACCTGTCTCTCTTTTCTGCGAGAGCGTAATAAAAAAAAATACAGGGCGAAAGCGAAAGCAGGGAAGAGAGACAGGTATCCTTTCTAGCTAGAACCATGCTGGCTGTCTTCTGCCATCTTTTTTCCTCTTTCCGCTTGACAGGTTCGCAATACCGGTAGCCGAAATAAATGTTACCCAGGCTACTTGCAAGGAAAAACACCCAAAGTTTTCTGATGAGTCAGATTTTCTTTACGTATTTAAAGATTATTTCTATGCATTTAAGCATTTTTTTTACGTATTTAAAGATTATTTTTACGCATTTAAACATTATTTTTATGCACTTCTCGGCCACCGTAAATATGTATTCTTAAACGTATTCTTATTCTCATCTATTCAACCATAGTCATAAGAAAAAAAGATAGTCTGGCGTCTCGGGGCCGTTTCTATTGTTCTCGCTAATCATGTTGTCAAAATGGGGGTGGCCCGAGCGCCAATACACTAAAATCAGCAAGATGGCTGCCGCAGCCGAAGATTACTTTGGAGATGAAGATTTGGATGCTATTTTGTTGATACTTGAGGAGAATATTCTCGAAAATAATACAGATTTTACTGGAGAGTTCGAGGGAATAGTTGATGAAATCAATGATGAGGTTCCTGCCGCGGGATTTCAGTGTTCTGAGTGCGAAAAAGTATGCAAAAGTCAACGTGGTTTAACCAGGCATCGTAATGTAAAACACGCACCCACAAATACTGATTCTGCCATTGCTTCGACATCACAAAATGTGAAAAAGACCCCTGAAGAGTTGCTACATCCTCTATACTTCAAGAAATATGTAAACGCTAGTGCATTGAAGCTAGCAAAAGATGAATGTTACTCTGAGAAAACACGTGAAGAATTTGATGGCTACACAGTGACACTTGATGAGGCAAATGCATCATATGCTTATGTTCGTGATGTAATTGGTCAATTCAAGGGAAATGCTGAGAAATTTTATCCAAAATTTTACAAATGTATATCAGCAGATGAAGTCATCTTTCAGAAATTATCACGGAAATGTTCAGTTCTACTTGGTTGTGAGGTAGCAAATCATGTCTTGGCTCATATCACAGGTTCTATTGTGAAAGAAAACACCGTTGAATTTCCGAAACCATGTTACAGTGCCAAGGAAATCAATATCATAAAATATTTGAGTGGTTATGTCTTTTCCACAATGTACAGGCGATTGAGACGTTCAAAAGCTACACAGAGTATGTTGGGTGTTCAATGTTTGAACATACTTATAGTTGGCAAGCAATCGGCCGATGAAAGTTGCGAAAGTGATGTCCTAATAAAAGCTAAGGATAGAGGCGGTCTATGGAGTGTTACCCCAGAAGTTCATGCAATATTTACCGAAGTCGAAACATCATTTAGCGAATCAACAGCTAATTTTGGTAGACAAATAGACAGCAAAAAAATGGTATCAAAACTTATGGAAAATTCATACATTTTGTGTAATTTCAATAAATTGAGAAATATTTCTGCTGAAAAAGTTGAAAAAGAAATAACGTTGAATTTGTTGGATCACTTGATAACACTTTACATCCGTGTGCGAACGTTTTCTTTGGTGAAAGATAAAATTGAACTACATAAAATTGCCTCGAAAAAAATCATCTGTATCACTGGACAAAGGTCATTGAACCTCTTATACAAACTAATTAAACGGCTATTTTTATAGCCACACACTTGAAAAAAGCATTATTATGGCAAATGGCATATAAACTTTATATTTTAGAAGGATACTGTATCCCAGAATTTCATATCTATGGTAAGGCACTTATTTTTTATTGCTGTTGTATAGAAAAAATATGTTGAACTTCATCCCTATATATAGCAGATTTCGTGAATTTTGATTCTTTTCGCTTAAAATTTGGGAAGGAAGAAAATAATTTTTTCAATACAATGTTTCGCAAATGTTTTGAAAAGTCAAAATAATTTTTGGGGTTTTTCAGCTCTTGAAAGTTTATGTATCACACAAAAAAGATTTCTTCAATATTTTTCTAATTTTTCATTAATCGCTAAATTAAATCTCGTAAATTTCTGCCTAAGGTACTAAGATTACAGTAAAAAAGAAAATAAAGTAAGCTAATTTTATCATCGCCAAAAACCGTGAAACTGAAAAATTTGAAAACTTCAAAAAAATAAAGGCAAATAAAAATTTTTGAAAAAATACGTACCTTGCAAAAATAGTTCACATTGCAGCAACTTCATGAGCAAGATTAATACCAAAAATATGTTTTTTCAAATGTGTGGCTATAAAAATAGCCGTTTAATTAGTTCGTTGTGTACAAGTTAGTTCTTTTTGTTTCTTTTACGGCATGGAACAGTCTCAACATCTATTGTAGCGAGTATAGGGTCATCATTGCGGCAGTTACCAGCTATCGGTCGAAATAATTTTGATGTACGAATTGTATTGTCGTTGTAACCAAAATCCCTAAGTGAAGGATTATCTTTACGGTGTCCAATTGACCGTTGCTGGCCAAAATAATTTTCAAGTGGATCTTGACAAAATCTTTCGGTAAATACATAAGGTACATTTTGAGATAGCAAGTATTTTATGAGCTCAATACTGGAGTAAACGGTCAATTGAAGTCCCTCATAGGTTTGCCAAGAAATAAACATATTCGCTCTAGCATTATCGGTATACTGAGCATCATTTCGGTCAGCGATAGAAATTTTCCAGTCGGTGAAGTATTTTAAGAAGGTATCAATCAACCATGTGAAACGTTCATCATCAAGGTTTTCATATGGTTTTAGAAATGGTTTTTGTTTTCTGACACATTCCACAGAATTTCTGACATTCATACAGTCAAAAAATTTGTCCAACATCCTGCAATATGTGGCCGTACCAATTGCATCCGGTGGACCATATGTCTGTAAAGCTTGAAATACAGATTCGCTCAACACTTGAGCTGCAAGTCGCACATTCATGACTGAAAAGGGTGTCAAAGAAATGTGGTCATTTGTAATTTTTGGTACCAAGTGTAACCCACAATCTAAATCATCATGAAAAAGCTTTGAGATATGATTCCATGTCAAATAATGACCGTCATTCCACATACTGCGAGTAGCACGGCCGGATAACGAATTAAGTAAACAGTTCCGGGATGTCTTAATCAAGTGCGGCGGGTCAGATATAAAATAAATAAAACGTTTCTCTTCTGCCATTATGTTCAGTGTACGGTATGTAACATCAATGTCAGGATTAAAATCTTCAACTCGTTCCATGTGTTGATGCATTCGATACATAGTACGGTTTGGCGAGGCACCATCACTAGTCACTCCGACAACTTTCATACCAACATTGTCCTCTAAAATACCAACAGCTTTCCAAAACAACGGAAATAATTGTATTGAAGTAGCATTTGATGTAGCAAAATTTGCTAAAGAAAATTTAAGAGGATTAACAATACTTCGGACCAGAAAAACCAAAACATGACTGGCTATATCTTCTGATTTTGATTTTGGTAAGGTGGCATAATTCAGTTCTGTGTCTCCCAGGTCAACAAAGCCAATTAAATCACCTGTGTGCTTGTCCCACACTAAATTCTCTTGGATTTTCATTTCGTCCATCAAAATTATACAATACTTTTCTATTTCTTGAAATTTAGAAACAATATTTGCGAGCTCTTTGATAACAGGTGGATTAAATCCTTGTTGAGGCTGGATGTAATTTTTGTAATCTCTTAAGCGTCTACGACTTGGCAAAATTAAAAAACCTGTTTTATTTTTTTCATCATATCTGATATCATCGTATACCGCGGGTGATTTTGCTGCCAAGGCAAGACAATATCGGATGATCATTGGATGATATCTCACTCCTTTTTTTGATGTTGATAAATAATTTTGTTGTTCTGCCCAAAATTTTTTCATAAAAGGTGTAATTTTACTTTGGTCTGCACCAGACATGATAGTCGCAAGATCATCACCAAGAGTTTCAGGAACCGGTACAGATTTCTTATTTATTTCAACGCGCAGTTGCTTGTTTTCATGTCTCAACTCTTGAACATAAAGTTTTACACGTTGCGGAGATGTCAATGTTATCGGTGCTTTCGGCTTGGCAGGAATGTTCATATTTGCACTTTTTCTTTTCAAACTAAGATCTTCCTTCTTCTCCACAAGAATACATTCAGCACATTTTTCAATTCCATTTTGTATCAACAGGTAACAATTTGTCGGCCGATACCACTTTGTTTGGAATAAAGGCGAAGAGGTGAATGATCCCATAAAGATTTTTGGTACGGTATGTTCCAAACAGCTAGCAGAAAATTTTTCTGACAGTCCAGGGCATAATGTTAATGATGAAACCAAAGAACATAAATTAGAAATAGTAACATTTTTCACAGATCTGTCATGATTTTCATATATTTCATGTTTCACGGGAACTGACCACAACAAAGCGCGTACTACAAAATCAAGGTGTTGATCAACATAAATCTCAAACTTTGGTACGGAATGAGTTTGATCATGGTGAAAAAAAGACATGCAACTTGTCGACGGTGAAGATACTACCCAACTGTTCAACTTCAAAGAACTCACACGATTTTTAAAATCATCAAATGATTTGTAATATGATGATGAAGTCTGTGTAGTTGATGCATATAAAAAAAGTTCCCTTTTATTTATTATTGTGGAAGCAGAATCACGAGGTTTGGTGATGGTGGAAGATGAAGGATGACTTTTTGTTGGTAAATTCAGTGTTGGTAAAACTCCTGGATTAAGGGTTGCTTTTGTATTATGTTTGTAGTACTCATCCTCCTTGAAATGACGTTGACAAATATGTAAATTACACTTTTCAATTTGACCACGAAGTGAATTATCGATCACGCGATCTTTAGTAATAATTGAGATTAGTTTATCCCTCCAATTCTTGTCGAAATCGCTTTTTCCAGCTGGCACTTTGAACAACGATAAACCCTTATACTCTGGTCGACGTGAGACTGAACAGCCGTAAATAGAACAATTAGCACCAGGCATAACAACTTTCAACGTATCAAATAACAATTTCGAAGTAAATTTCCAAAATAAAACCAATGTTAGCAAACAAAACTTTCGATTTCCCTAACGAACATGCTAGAAAACCGCCATTTTAGATTTTGATGCATTCGAGAGAATGGGCCCGAGTTTAGAAACGGCCACAAAACGATAGAACAATGGCCTATTGTTACTGTCCAGACTATCTTTTTTTCTTATGACTATGATTCAACAATTAGCTCACCATGGATACTTTAAGATAAAATTTGGGAATTTCACTAAATTTAAATTTTCTGCCTAAAATCACCTTGTTTATTCTTCGTTTAATCTTCGTTTATTCATAATAATAAAATCATCTTCACCTAATAAAATCATCTTCACATAATAAAATCATTTACACATAATTCACGTAGAGTGTAGAAATCCTTTCTTTAAAAGTATCTCATAAACCTTAATAAGCTACCGTATAATAAGCTACCAAGACATGTTATTCTTAAGCCGAATTAATTTAAAATATTATACGCATGCTAATTTAGCTAGACTAGGGTAGCGAAGAGTCGTAAAATAAGAGTGTGTGAAAAATTTATTAGAGGTCGTCGTTATCTATGTTAAACGTGTCTTACATTTTCATTGAATTTAGTCGAAGCTGGCTTATTTCATACTTTTCTTTAAACCTGAGCCCCATGTTTTTCATAGACGTTGCTAAAAGCATGTAGCAATGTAGCAGTGTTTATTGTTTTTCTTCTAATTTCGCTTTAAACTCTTGTTTCCAGTGGCTTTTTATTGTATCTTTTAGGGATATCTCAAATTACAATTGGTGTTATGTTATTGACAATCGGAGTTGGAACGTTAATTGTTCTGCGAGACTACTATCTACTGTGTGGTGGTATGTGGGCAGGGGTTTGGATTTTAGTTACAGGAGTAGTCGGAGTTATTTCGTCACGAGAATTTTTGGACAACGCGGCACTTGATAAAATATATTCAGTATTAAACCTGGCATCTAGTTGCTTTGGAATTATGAACCTTATTTTTTTTGCAGTCGGATTAAAGTGAGTTTCTTTCTTTCTTTTTTTTATTTTGAAAAACAGAAGATTTAGGTTCCACATTTTAGAAGATTACATGTTTTTTTTTATAAGAAACACTTTATAAGTAACACCAGGCTAATATTCCATTAAATTTTAAGCAACTAATAAGCAATAAGTTAGCCTCAAATGGCTAAGTTAAAATAAATTTTAAACAACAACAATAACGTCAAATTAACCATGGGCTTTTTTAGCATCTTTATGTTTCACATAAAGTAAGAATAGTTCAAACTTATTTCCTGGGCTTCTTTTTACCTTTAAAATTATACCAGACTCTTAACAACAGAAAAAAGTCCGATAGAAGCGTGATGGAAAGAGATCCTGGGAACGAGGTTGGAAATAATTGGTTACTTCACTTAGGATATTTAAGTAACAGCAACCAAGAAACGAGGCTGACAGTCAAAACGAGGCTGACAGTCTTAAAAAATGAGCAAAAGCAAGGCTCGACCAAAAATAAGCGTTGCTTATAAAAATAGAAAGCGTGTTGTAGAACACCAGCAACAGGTATCTGTTGTATCTATACGTTACGGTGATCAATATGATCAATTAAAAATTAACATATATTGGTGATTTTAAAATTTACTAACTTACTAAAAAAATTATGTATATTATGTTATTGTGTTATTATTATGTTATTGTTATCTCTTGTATATCCCTCAACCTTTTTCTAGTTTTTAATATAATCTATCAAAATTTTTTCGACCTTCAAATTCTTTTTCTGAAATCTCTTTCAGGCTTTCGATAAGCTCATATTCAAACAAGACTGATTCCAAGCACACTGAGGACGAAGACTTAGACCTTTATTATGACGTTATAACAGGCTTCCTGGTATTCGAGTTTTTTGTTGTTACGCTCCTTGCAATTTATTGCTTTGTGCGAGTCGGAAAATGTTACGTACAGGAGTCAACTGGTCGGGAAATCTTTATTTAGTTAAAGAAACAAAAGAAGAAGAAAAGGGAGGATTTGTGATTTTATCATGTATCTTGATGAATGCAAGTAGAAAAAAGAAAGTGATGTTAACCCAACTGGACTCTCATTTGTTATACATGTACGTGTATTTGGACCATTAAAAACGATAAAATAGAATTTGGTTATGGAGAAGAGAAAATGTTCATGGTTTTTGTTTCTTTTTCAATTCTTCATGCAATAATAACGTTCAGCCCTACTTTTGCTGGACTCTTTGGGCTGGATTCTTCAATGTTAGGGGATGGGGAAAATGAATTCCAGTTCGCACCTCTCCCACCCTTCACCCTTATTCATTGGGTATAAAATTTACCACAAGTGTTGACCAAACCATAAGTAACAATTTGGTCTAAAAATGCCAATGTTCCCATCTTTGCCAATAACGTGACCCAATTCGTTGAAATGCGAAAAATTACCTTAAATTTGAGATTCGAAAAAGAATTTGTGTAATTGGGTTGGAATTTAGTTACACAAATACAACAAGAAATAATGTAACTATATATTTAGGCTTTCTCAACTCAAACAATAGTTGCCATGGCAACGCCTAGGCAGATTTCCCCAATTTATTTTTTATTTTTAGATATTATAGAGGATAAAAAGTTAAGATAATTTTCTAAAGTCTCATTTCGTTCCATTTAAGCTTCAAAGATTTCAATCTGACTTCATGAAATCATTATTGCGTAATAAGGTAGTCAGCATAAATTAATACTTAAAATATCTTGTAAAGTTGCACAAAATTAAAAATCTTTGCACTGTGGACTCACACTCATGATGATATCTTGACATATGTACAGTTTATGTCAGCATTTTTCAAAGCTATCCTATGACATCACAAGTTCCTATATTTCGAATATTTAATCTATAAATGTCTTAAGAACCAAAATTTTTTTTTAAAAATTCCAACATTTTTTAAGCAATTTTTTATCCTGTGTAACATAAAGAATCCTTTCTTCGCGCTAGGGTACCTTTAAATCACGAAATTTTTGTGCATAAAAAGTTTTTAGGCAAGCGAATAAAGTCGTTGCAGTGTTTTTTGTGAAGCGCGTCAACATGCTGTGTATAGGTATCATAGTGTTGAGACTGTCAACAACGAAAGATGGAGAATTCTGGTGACGAGACGCTTTTTACTGAATTATATACAAATCCTGACATTTTTCATGCAGTGGTTAGTGATACTAAGTTATCCGATGAGACTTTCAATTTCTTGCAACACAAATTGTCAGAAGCCAACTCAACCATTACAAAGTTTGAGCAACGTGAACAAAATCTAACAAGTCAACTTGATCAGCTGGGAAGAGAAAATCAGGATGGGAGAAATCAAATCATGGCATTGCGCATCGAACTGCAAAATTTACGAACGAAACATCTTACTGTTGAGCAAAGAAATGACACGGAAACTCGTCAAAGGTTTACCCTGCAAGACGAAATAACCGGAATTGAAAAAGAACTTAAAGATTCAAAGCTTCAAAATAAGATTTTGCAAGAAAAACTTAAAGAAACGTCACTAAATCTGTCGAATTCGGAAACAGCAAGTAAGGAGCTTTATACATTGGCTGTTGAAAGTTGTCATCAACGCGATGTTATGAAAGAACAGATTGAAGAACTGGAAGAGATAATAACAACTTTCAAAACAACAATGTCGAGCTTGCAAGATGAAAAATCAAAAATAAGTGATGATCTCTATTTGATGAAATCCGAATATGACTCCCTCGATCATTCGTTTCGAGATTCACTCAATGAGTTAGATCTTTTAAAACTGGAAACGAAAAAACAGGATAGCTACATAAATGACACTTTGAGTAAATTTAAGGAAGTAACTATTCACTTTAACGATATGAAAAATCATTTTCTGCTACAACAGAAAAGACTGGAGGAAGTTCATAACGACATCGTTGTAAAGTGCTCACAAGAAAGTCAAAAGAAAAACGAAGCTGAAGAAAGATTAAAAGAAATTGGAAATGTGAAAGAAGCAGCAACAATCAGGTACAGTTTTTTACTTCAGAAAAACATTTATCCATTAGTATCAATTGGACACTCAATTCTAAACGATTTTCCACAGGATTTTGCAGGAAAAAAACGAGTCATATAATGAAAACAAACAGCAACACTTCTGCGAAGAATTTTTAGCTTTTTTGTCCATGACTGTCTCAGACTTGTTGGTTTGAAAATTCTCGTTGCCTAATCTGAATAAATTAATATTTCCCGACACTTCTTACTCCAATTTTCTAATAATAATAATAATAATAATTATTATTATTATTATCTGGATATCCACATTACATGGTTCTTCATCCTAAATAATAACAAAAAATAAGTAACCGCATTATAAAACTAGCCATAGTTACCACTAATGCGCCCCGAATTGCTAATAACGATTTAAAAAATACGAATTTAGAACGGGATCGAAATTTAAAATGGAAAATGGTGGATGTTTCATGTAACTGCGTGATAACGGGTATGATAACAGAAATGCAGAACGGAATCGAATAGAGACTTGTGGATAAGCTTATTGCCCAGAGGAAAAATTATAAATAAGAAGCCCTGCGGCTTGAAGCTTTCCGGCATTAGCCTGGAAGATTCTGAAATTTGAAGTATAGACTTTGAAAACGGAGAACAATGGGTAAACAAATCATAATCATAATTATTATTATCACTAACCTAAAATACAACATAATAAAAAAAAATAATAACAAATAATTTTTTTACATATATATAGTATATATTCTAAAAACTTTAACTGGATATTTTTAAACTGATCTGAAAAATTCTTGAAATTCTAGGATACAGATTGTTATGTATGAACTTGACGATTCGAATATAACAACTTCTGAACAAGTTCAATTTCAATGAATTATTACTCAATAATTTACCAATAAAATCCTTTAAAATTTACTCTCTCGTTGAAGATTTTTCGAAAATGCTGATGGTGCATGGTTTGATAACAGTTGATCTGAAAAAGAAAGTACATTTAAAAATAAGAAACAAGAATACAATTTTACCAGGAACTGAATTAATACCAGGTTGTGTAATTATTGTCTCCCTTTTTGATTTGAAGTGAGAATTTATTAAAAAGATACAAATCAATGCCATGTGATGCACAAGGTATATTATATCAATATATGTATATAAATTTAGTCAAGCTGGCTTTCGATATCATTGTTAAACAAGTAACATTTTAAGCAGGCGATATATGATTTTCAAACCTGTGGACAATACAGGATTTATTTTGTCGAAATCGATTTATTGAATTGAACAAATTTGATCGTTTATTATCCTTTTTGATTTTGAGGAAATTTATTGGTCATTGTTTTGCTTGACAAATTCAAAAAGTTGAACATATCTAACATTTGAAATTTCGAATTGAATTCAACAAGTTGAAACAAAAAGGGTAAACGCACAATTAATAAATTTGTCCAATTTAATAAATTGATGGTCTTTTCATGAGATTTTTTAAATCAAGTCTTTTCTAAGAAATCTTAGAAAAATATATTGTGATACTTTAGGTAAGGTCAAGAAAGTTTTTCAAGCAAATTAGGGTCCATTTTTTTCAACAAAATATCTGGCTATTAGGCACTCAAGGAGAACTGATAATTAGCCAGTAACAGAATGGTTAGCCGATGCAGAATAATTATATATAGGGTGCGTACAGTATAATTAGCCGCTCATACAGCTACAGCATTATACGATATAATTTTTTTTGACTTAAATTTCCACACATTTTTCCGTTATCGATCTCCCCATAGCCATCTATATTTATATAGATCCACATAAAGTTGTACTTCAATTAGAACCAAAAATAGGAACAAGGAACGCTTGTGCCAAGAAGATAATAGTGTTACTGTAGCAGTATGTCATGTTATTTAACAAGACACTATTCTGATTTCAAGAAAAAACATGAAAAGTGAAGAACACAAAGAAGCCTGTAACAACAATTATACTGTGGGTAGCGTATAGTTATACTGCAACGGCTAACTATCATGTTATTGGCTAATTATTAGTTCACCTTGACTGTTCAGTGCAAGCAACAATAAATTTTTGTCAGGCTTCGACAACTTTTCTGCAGAAGATATAAAAAATCCTGTGACGAATATCTTTTTACCTGATAGCAATAGCCTCACAAAGGTTCCTTCGGAAGTTATTTTAGCCCCATTTTTCTCAAAAGAACAGGAGTCGGGTATCCAGCCCCTCATGATAAAAAGAGGGTGCCGATAAGCTGCAAACGCCAGTATATAAAAGGGTGAGTTTGGCGGCTTTTTGAATGAAATTATTGGTTGTCCTCTGAAACTCCCTAACCTTTTACGGCGTATGCGGCTTATCAGCACCCTTGTTGATAAAATTAAGCAAAGCAGGACAAAGGTTTTTTAAAGGTAATTAAAGCACTAGTTTGTGTAGCTAGCTAGCTGGCTAGCTTGATATATAGCTAGTAAAAGTAACTTTAGAGGAATTTAAAAATAGTATTTAGCTCCCTAGCTACATCAGTAAAGCTACTACGACAAGCCAGATCAGGAAGGCAAGACCAACAAAATG
The DNA here is from genome assembly GCA_030067915.1 of Hydractinia echinata. NCBI lineage: Eukaryota > Metazoa > Cnidaria > Hydrozoa > Anthoathecata > Hydractiniidae > Hydractinia > Hydractinia echinata. The sequence continues at coordinate 436,991 of JASGCC010000173.1, forward strand.
TAAGCAGTTTTAGTCATGGCCGTATATACACGAAATCTTTAGAGATAATTGACATCATAATGTACCTTAACATCAGATAACAACCTTAATATGTAACATCCTTCTTCACAAGAAGGCAAGTATTGACATACAGCATTAATAAAAAGTTCAAAAAATGTATCAACGGCACAAGAAAACTTCCCAGTTATAAATTTCGATGCATCCCTAAATTGCGGCCTTTGGATCAACGCCAGGAACCGTCCTAAGTTTAATTTCATATAAGACATAAGTAATCCTCCCACTTACTTACCGTTAACAGGTTTAGCAACAACGTGGTTCAGACAAAAACAAATCTATTCTTGAAGATAAATTCGCGTGGGCTGCAGCGACATTTAAGCACATTAAACGAGGCAAAGGAAGCCTCATATTACAAAGCTCCATATTAGCATAACAAAAGAATCTCGATTAACATTTTTTATCGCATTCAAATCTTTAGAGACAACAAGGACACCGAGAGAAAAAAAGATTTGCTCGATGAGTGTTTTTTTTGTCTTGGTGGTACCAAACACATAGGTTGTGTTATATCAGAGCCGGGTTGGGAGATCGAGCAGAAGTCCCCCGCGAAGTAGAGAGTGGAAATTTTTTTTCTGCCATACACAACACAAACACTATATACCCGCGGTCCACTAAATGTGCGCCCCTTCGGCGGGGCGCAATTAATGCTTAAAAGAAGTTGTAACAAGGCGTAATAAAGTCCTAAAAACGGGGGCACAAAAAGAAAAGAAATTAGGGACAAAACGGAGTAAAGGGAAGCCAAGGAAGAAAAAAAGGACATAAAAATAGATAGAACTAACAAAGGACTTATTAACTCCCCGAAAAGGTATTTGATTTTTTACACAGAAATGTTTTAACCCTTAATTTTCTTCCCGATATTTGAAGAAATTTGATATTATTCCGATCTTCGAAATTGCTATAATAAGCGTAGGATTAAACTGCATCACTGTATGTCTCGTTTTTCTCATTGACTCTAAAAAACCGCCATTTAAAACTAATGACGGTATTTCTTTCTGTAGGGAAGTCGAGCTTAAAAGTAAAGTGGAAAAACTCGAAGAATCTTTAAACAGCATGGTTTCAGTACGAAATGAAGTTAATAACAAGAATAAAAATCTTCAAAGTTTGCTGGACGAACTCCGCGAAAGGGACGTTACATGGACAACCGAAAACAGTGGACTGAAATCCAAGCTTGTTTTTGAACAGCACTGCATCAAAGAAATAAAAAGTCAGCTGGAGAAGGAACAGGTCAAAAAAGAAAGTTTAAAAATAAAAAATAAAAAACTGTGCGAGTGTCTAAAAACGTTGGAAATGAGGTACGAAACAGTTGAAGCGCAAAGAAAAGAGATTCACGAAATGAATGAATCACTGCAAAATGGAAACATAAAATTAGAAGCTCAATGTAAATCCATGGAAATAAATCTTGCAGAGCTAAGCAATGAAAACGCTGATCTGAAAGGAGAGTTGAAAAAGCGTGAAGAGGAAGTACGCGCGTTTGTTGAAGATGAAAATAACATCGAAGTTTATTTGAAAGAAAGATACACGGCATTTACGTCACTACAAGCATATTACGCCAAGTTGGAAGTAGTAAAAAATGAAGTGGAAAAAGAGCGAGACAAGCTAAAAAATGACATCGAGATTTTATCAAAATCTAAAGAGAATGCTGAGAAAGGCAATCAGGGGTTAGAGGAGAAGTTGAGTCAATGTCAGTTTCTTTTTATAGAGAATGACGAAAAATATGCAGCTATTATGGAGAGGGTTAACACTTTAATGAAACAAAACATAACTTATGAAACAACTATTAAACAAATGAATGAGCAAATCATCGAGTTAAAGCATAACTGTCAGGAACATGTATACAATGAGGAAAAACTACGTACCGAATTAATCGAGACAACGCAAAGGTTAGAAAAATCTTTTGATGAAAATGAAGAAATTCGAGCAAAGCTGACGGAGAGTTTGAGAAAGATAACAATCACCATGGAGGAGGAAGAGTCAAAGTTGAGAGAAGAATACAAAATAAAAGACGTGAAAATAGAACACTTATCTAGAAAAGTGAAGGAGTGTGAAGAAATAATCGAAGCAAACAAAACTCAGATGTTCAACTCAAATGAACGTGTTAATTTGTTATCTGCAAAAGTGGAATGTCTCACAGCCGAAATTTTAAAGTTAAAACAAGAACAAGAGCAACTGATACAACAAATAGGTAAGAAAATATTATACCGAATAAAAAAAGCAACTGTTGTGTTTAATCTACCACAAAATCAAACAAAAATGCAGTTGTCATTGGCTAACACTATGCGTAACTTATTTCTCTCGTCCGGTGAATGCAAAGCTGTAGGATATGGATTCGAATATAAAAAAACTTCGTATTTATAAGGAATTCGACACTGGTGAATCATCATATTGTAAACTTCTCAAAGCAAAATTTTTTATGACATCTTTCTTTGAGAAACTTTGCAGAAAAGAATAAAACGTAAGAGATTTTCTAATTCCTGATAATTGGCGTATTTACGAATTCAAAAAGTATTAAAAGCGCTATGGTTATAAAGTTGTGAGGTTACCATAAATCAGCTACCCATCTTTCCTAGCTAAATTTACTGCAACTGTTTTGGAACAATCGTGGACAGACAGTGACCGTCCTCCACACCAAGTAGTTACGAACACGCTTTTGATAAAACACACCCGTAATTTATATTTGTCAATGTTTTCATTGGACTAATGTTATGTGGTTAGACTCGAATTCGTAAACGTTAGTAACTTGCTGACATCAGCACCACTCCTTTCCTAATGTTAAGGCCCGTATGTTTGTTGTTCAGTAATGCGCGCTAGTGAGAATACGATATTTTCCTGGTCTATCTACCACATCTGGCAAGGCGCCAGATAGATAGATAGACCAGAAGCAGAGTATTGCCTACTAGTCTGATGCTAATAATATGTCCAGTAATTGAAAACGATTGCTAATATATCTTTGTCCAAGACTAAATCATTTGCAGAAACAAATTTTGTTTGGAAAATCACCTTGTTGCATTTGAAGATTGAGGTTAATTAATTTGTGATTACTTTGACCAGATTAGCAAATGTATATTGTCACTAAATGAAGAAAACATTTTGCAGTTCTCACAAATGAATTTATTTTTCTAAAGGCGTACATCTCATGTAAATATGTGAGTTGTGTCTCCTTTTTTTGACAGAAACGTTTCGACATTGCAAATCTGAGTGGCAAAATGATGCAACGTCAAATTTAAGTCGAATTGGAAAACTGGAAAAGATGCTGGATGAACGAGACAAGACAATGGCACTTTATAGAGAAGAGGTAAGTGATAAGAAAAGACCTTATTGCTTGTGATCCGTTGTAACACATCTTCCTTGTCTATCCTCGTCCCCGCTTAGCTGGAGGAAAATTAAAAACAACAAAAAACCGTGACCCTTGAGCAACTCCCAACAAAACATTTAAAAAGCCGTTTAAACGAGAATAAAGTAGTTTATAATTTGTCACGGAAAACAAGTTAGTTTTTATCCTCGTTTTTCAGGTGGAATTGTTGGAAAGGTTATGCAAGGAAGATCAAATGCAAGCTATCAAAGAATTGCAAGAAGAATTAAACAGAGATCACAGTATCCAAGACGTAAGAAAGGTTTTGAAGAACAAAGTGTAGTTTATAAGGCCAAAAACTGTTATATATACTCGGCCAAGAATTGTTTTTACCAAAGCACGCTTCTTTGATGAATCGAATTCCTTCAGCTGCATTAAATATCATTTAGCTCTTGTTTTTAGAATATTGAGTTGAAAATATCGAGGCGGTAAAATGCTACAGTATGTCAAAATATAGTCGTATGCTAATAATTTTTCCAAAAAAATTGCGCCATAAGATCGTATCCAAGACATGTATATTCACAAGCTAACAAGCCTAATCTAATTTATGCTGATGTCATCAGATGTACTTTTTAAAATTATTTGCTTAACGATAACAGATTTACTATTTTTTAGACTTCATCACTATGGAATGAACTATAAAGAATACATTTCATGGGAGGTCTATGGGAGGTGAAATGCAATACACGTGCTGTTTGCTGTAACTTTTATTATTTATTATATTTATGAAATAAAAAGATTCAACTTTGCAGTCAAATCAAGTAAATTACAATACGACTAAAGATTTAAAATTATTTATAAAATCCACAAAATATAAATTCTCAAAATAAAGTGTTATGTTAAATGACAACACGGGTTACCTTGGAAACGCCGTTTTACTTAGTTCATTCACGACAGGTTCATCCAAACACATGAAGATGGAATCCAAATAATGTAGAAATCTGAAATGAAAATCATAATATTTTAAAGGATGTGACCCTTCTAACACTTTAGCACGATTAGCGGCTTACACAATATGCAATTTTTGGTGAATGTTTATCGCTCACGAGATTTTAGGTGCGCAATCTTAAAAATTCTTACTTCCTATCTGCAAAAGGATACAATGACAAATCGCTAACACGAATCATTCAGAGGCGAAAATATGCAGTAGCACGAACAAAACTTACTAAAACATAAGGCGAAAGACGTAACAAATACTCTCAGGCCTCCCAGGGGAAATTGTCATACAAAATATATGAATAATGACCAAAATTAGGGCAAATATATGAGAATATATGAATATTTTCAGGTAAATATGATAAATTGACAAAATATATGATAAAAAGTAGGTTTGAAAATAAAAACTAAGCCAAATACCTGTCGAAATTAGGCAAAAAAAATTGGATTTCAGATATCGTTATAGAAGCACGTTAGAGCACTAACAAAGATTGGTAAAATAGTAAATTACTAGCTTAAATACAAACTTCAGAACTTAAAAATCTAAAAAAACAAGAAGACACAGTCAAAATATATGATAATATATGAAAAATCTCCAAAATATATGAAGATATATGATAAATGGGAAAACTCTTTATTTAAGAATACATGAAACATCCAAATCGTTATTTTTGTCAAATTTTTAATTTTTAATATCACTGGAAAGCTTACAATTCATAGCATACCTTAAGTGGATAAATTTTGGCGAGTATTTAATTTGGCGAATGACCAAAATGGAATATTTGGCGGGGATTTAATTTGGTGAATGATAAATTTTATAAAATTTGGCGAGGGTTTAATTTGGCGAATACAAAAAAATGTTTATTTTGGCGGAGATTTATTTTGGCGAATGACACAAAGAAATGAATTTTTATGTCTTGAAAATAAGAATAAACGTATATATAAACACAAGATTTACCTGTAACAATCCTCTTTATACTTGTATTTATAAAACTTGTTGTAAATATAAAAAAAAGTTCGTTTTTTGGGGAAAAAAACATTTTTCTTTTTTTAATTAAAAAAAACGTATTTTTTTTTAAATTTGGCGGGGATTTAATTTGGCGAACGGTAAATTATGTTAAATTTGGCGAGTATTTAATTTGGCGAATAGTCAGTTATCAAAATTTTGGCGGGGATTTAATTTGGCGAATTTCGCCGAAATTCGCCAAATTTAATCCTCGCCAAAATTTATCCACTTTAGTTATTTCAAATCAATAAAAAATAAAATTTTCAGCAGGAAAAAGATAAAAAAAACTCGATATTTCAAAAACATTTTTGCTTGATACTCTTTTACGTTTTAGGCTAAGTTACAAGCATTTATGAATATGAAGACAAAACTAAAATATGTTCTGGACAAACTGAGCTCTCAAACGGTGTCTGTTTTTTTCCTAAAGGCGAATTGTTAAGATTATACAGTAGACGTCCGTTAATTCGAACACGCAAGGGACTAAATTATTTGTTCGAATTAACGAATGTTCGGATTATCGGAAGTTCAGAAAAAACAAGAATTTCAATAAACGTTTAAAGATTTTATGCTAATACAACTTTTTATAAAAATCTTTTAACGTTGTTTGCTTGGCGATGGGCAAGGCCTCCAAATTCCTTGTAAACTTCATTTTATTGGAAATGCAAATTTAATTGATAAATTGAAAGAAATTTTGCCACCATTGATGCAATAAAAATGAATAAAAATGAAAACTTTTTTTATTTTCCCATAAGATTTTATTTATCGATACACAAAAGTTCGAATTAACGAGCATAATGTATCCTTGGGACTAAAAAATTGTTCGAATTAGCGAAATGTTCGAATTAGCGGAGTTCGAATTAAGCAGCTCAAAATATAAGACTTTATTAAACCAAACCCAAGGGACTTAGCAATTTGTTCGAAATAACGGAAAGTTCGAATTAAGGGGCATTCGAATTAACGGACGTCTACTGTATCACAAAAGCAAAACCGAAACACCGTTTTAGTATTCCAGCGAAGCAGATTTGAATGGTGAGATTTTTATGCGATAGACTCTTTAAACGCTTGTACCTTCAGGCTAGAGAGTAGGCAACTCAAAAAGGTGTTCGATATTTTTTTCCCCAATTTATATTTTATGATGCAAATGCTATTTAATAGGACATTTATCTGGCTTTTAGACAATTTATATTTTTATATACTTTTATTTCGCAGTTTAGGAAATATAGATAGTATTCCCAACATGGGTAATAGGTGTTTCATGTAATCCTAAAGCTTGGTTTCCATCTGGCGTTAATTCGCGTTAAGCAGGTGCGCTAATTGGAGTTAATTTTTGCGAAGCACGTTTGCTACGCGAAGTATACCAAGAGAATTATTGAGATTCTTAAAATTTCGATAGAAAAAAAAAATCATATAAAATCAGCGTTAAGAAAAGGACTGATATTTTTGAACAAAAAGATGGTATTTTTTGTCTAGTAGAACAAATTAGTTTGGACCAAGGGGTTAAAGTATAAGTCTAGTAAAAAGTCTATAAATAATTGATCAATTACTTTGCAGTTTTGCTTTTAATACAATGTTAGTTGTATATTAATTGAAAATAATAGTATTGAAACTGTTTTCGTCTTCTGAAATTGGTAGTCCTGTTTCTAATCGACTTTACTTGTGTATTTTAAGCTTTTTTGTTGCTTTGGTTTTCCTCGAGATTTGAGTTGGATTGGAAAGCTCCTGTAGCTACCCTTTTCTGAAGGAAAAGATTGAAGTAATTTGTACAATTATAACGCGCCGAGCTGTGTTTTATTTTATTGATTTCTAAGAAGATGTAAGAATACAATATTATCAATTTAAATTGGTTTCATCCAGATCAAGGTAAGGCTTAAACAAGTAGCTAGCTAGCTCTGTTTTGTATAAAAGAATTGAAAGTAATTTGTAGAATAACAATGGAGTAGCTATTATTACCTGACTGATAGCCAGCCATAGGAAAACCAGAAGCTAGGGCGCAGACAAAACAAATAACTCTGCGTGTTAGAGTCAGCCGACCAACCATTTTTCATCACAAATTTTTATTTATTAAGTCGGTAACCTGTTAGCTACAGTAATTTAAAAAGAAATATCCACTTTTGCTATCAAACCAACACCAATGTATTTGGCAATACGAATGAGTTGTCCATAGGCCCTCCCTGAGAACAAGGTGTAAAACGACTTGGAAACCGTCATTTAAACAGAACTCCAAGAATGCCCAAGCCGCACAAGTCCTCTAAAAGGTGTGAGCGTTTTTGAAACTGCTTGTCACTTTAGAATATTCTCAGGAATATTAGACAAGGGAAATTACAGTTTCTTGTCCACTGCTCACATGTGTTTGAGCACCCACATGAAAAAGTTCATTATTTTCAAAATTATGTGTAAAAATTACCATTTTATTTACGATAAACCATTCGTCAGTTATTTTCTTCATCCAAAGCAGAATCCTCTTTCTATCCAAGGTGCTATTCTATAGTTATGAACTTAATAAAAGACATGATTAAGCATAGTTTTCAAAATGGTCTGATTGCAAAATATGCACAACCTGACCTTAGCAAAGAACTGAATTAAGCCCAAAAACTAAGTTCAGCACTTGTAATATTTTTTGTATTTGTATACTTAGCTTCTTAAACATTTTGTTGCGCATTGATTTAAGCAAGCTGGATGATGCACAGGCAACAAACATGTATAATTTACTCTGGTTGATTGCAATAGTGTTGGTTGAAAGAAAACGAGTGATGAAATTTTCTCGCATGTGTTTTTGAATATGTCTAGGACAATAAACTGTGATTTAATTTCCCTTGGCCTTGCATCAATCAAATCCTAAAAAAAGCACCTTTAGATGATTTTACCAGATTTGGAAATTGTTGGCACCCTCGTTGGTATGGTTGGAACTTTGCATCTAAAAATTAGTAAACTTTCCAAATTGTTTAGTTTTTACTTGCTGGTCGACTGACCAAACCTATTTTTGATGCGCAAATAACTCTAACACCAGATATTTGTGATGTCCACCTACCTAATAGGAAAAAAAGATGATTCGATTGTTATGATTTTGTCAACTTGCCGAAAATGCCATGAGGGCAAGCTCTGGCACATTTTTAAATTAATTTTCTCTTCTGGTAACTTTTATACTTTTCTGAACTTGCCTTCTTTATTCCCGAAATAAAAATAGCGCTTTCTATTCCATTGACTTGGCCACAAAAACTGGTGATTTATATTTTTATTTGGGTAGCCTTACTTATCTTGATGGATATACCCTGTCAATGTTTTCCTAGATGGGAGAACAAAGGCAGTTCTAGGGTGTTAAAAGCTTATATAGTATTTAAGCTACAGAAACCTTTCGAATTTCTGTTTAATAAGCAACAACCGTTATGTGGGATTAAACCTACAACCTCTTGGATATGAATTGAACGCTCTAACAGCTGAGCTACCGATCCCCCCCAAAAGACAACCTTCACAGCAAACAGAGTTGTGTGACTTTATTAATTATTGTTCCTATATATCATATCCCTTTAGATGCTGTTGCTTGTAGCATTTATGTTATAATACCCGTATACGTATGTCTGTCACGCAAAGTAGTAACCGCAGTAGCGAGGCACAACAGGTAGGCGAAGCCATGGATTTATCCACGGGCCACCAACTAGTTATTCATGTTGTTGCACAATGATGCTAGTATACATATCTTTTTCATAGGCTACCCAGGCTAAGGTTGATTGATACGATACGCACTCAGCTTTTATAGGCTGCCTCCCAAATTCTTAGGCCGCATACATCCCAAATCCTAAAATATTGGCTCTTGAAACTATTATTCAAATTTCTTTGAGATTTTTATAATTAGTAATCCTGAAAATCAACATAAGCTGGCGAACAAGGATCTAAGGCAGTGTTTGAGTCAAAATTGTATGCATTAATTAGTTCATATTACTTATTACACAAAGTATCAGCTATATCTTTGTTTAGGGCAAAATTATATATATTTATATATTTGAAGTTTGGAAAGTTAGCTCTAAATATGATCCCTCAAAGGTACTGAAAACTTCACTAGATGAAAATATTTTGTTTTTTTTAGATTGCGTACAATATGGGTGAGTTATGTAATCTTCCAATGCGTGTAATAAAAAGAAGAAAGCGAAACTGTTGTTATTGTTTTTTCTGCCAAAAATTCGAAGCAATTTCATAAATTTTGATAAAGTTAAAAAATTGTTTGGATTTGTTTGTTTTTGTTTTAATTGTTTCCCGCGAATTTTTGAAATTCATTGCAGCAGATTCTGTGGCTTCTAGTGCCGGTATTTTTACGTGAAAAAAAATACTGCTTTGTTGGTTTTCTGTTTCGTGAAACGAAATGTCATAAGGTAATCTCCAAAATCGCTAAAGCGAAAGTGTCGTGTATTATCTTGAAAGACCGTACCTTACAACGCGCACCTCCTTAATTCGTGAAATTTTCGCACACTCTCTGCGGGTTGTAGAACTCAATATATTGCATATCTTTCAGAATACTACTAAAAATATAATTTTGCTTTTGTTATTATCATTCTGTGGAAAAAGGTGTTACAAAATTTTAAGACGCGTTATTCGTTTTTGTTAGTTTCGCGTAATCTAATTTTCTCAAATATTCGCGCAGCCAAATTCGCAAAAGAAACTCAACGAATTGTTCTGCAGAGCGTTCATTTCACTACCTCATCCCAGGGTTCTTCTACGCTTATGACATTCAGTTTTGATGTATTTCTGCAAGATGTTGGGGACAAAGTATTGGATAGTTTAATTTTGCTTGCAACTTGCAAAATGCTTCGCAACCTTTTTTTAATTTCTAGTTTAACGCCTAATGGAAACGTTGATGACTAATTAGCGCACCTCTTTTAACTCCGATTATCGCGCGGGCTAAATATCAATTTTTTTTAATAGTTTAACGCAAACTAGAAATTGAGCATATTGTGTGCAAAAGCCATTTCTACAAACATTTTTTTTATAACGGCGGACAAACACAGTTTATATTTAAAAGATAAGATTATACATTAATTCTTCAGAAGATGGTTATATTCTCCAAATTAACCTCGTTTTGCAAGAAATTCACGGTCCTAAAATTCTCGACCGTTTTCTTTTTTGGTTTTTCCTTCTCTTTTTAATTCGCCTCGTGAAAATCCATAATGTAATGTCCTCCTCGATGTTGTTGGACGTATTTCATCAACGAAATAAATTAAAGACAATTAATTCTGATATATATCACAACCAAATCTCGGTATAGGTTACGGGAAATAGCAAAGCACGGTCTAATGGTTCAAGCAAAACATTTCTTCAGTATGTATCTGCTGTGGATGGAAATTTGGCATCAGTGGTTGAGAACTGGCCCACAATTTTATTTCAACAAAGTTTCTCTATACATGAATCAGTGTGTAGTGTGTGTGGAACTGCTTCTCCTGTGAACAATTATTTTGTAACACCTGCCGGTGTGTTATTCGTTGAATTTAGTACACAAGTGTGCAATTTTGTCCACATGCATGAAGTGATTTTTTTGTTTGGAATTAAATATGCATTGAAGGGTGTAGTGCGAAACACAGGTGCACATTTTACAGTAGCAGTCCAAACTGACCACGGTTGGGCATATATTGATGATTTGAAAAAACAAACAATTTTTTTTGACTCGTTCACCGATTTAAAGTGTGAGAATCAACATGGTTGGTTTTTCTGCTGTTTCGTATTAGAGGAAAGTACTCTGGGTATATCAGCGAACACAAATTTATATTCAATGGACAATATTGACTGTGTCCCTAGCAGTCTGTCACTACAACAGGAAAAAGCATTAGTTCATTCAACATTTGACCATGATTACTGTACACCATAAAAAAAAAAAATCTGGTCAATAATCGTAGTGTGAAGAAAGGGGCAGAAATCTGCTATTAAGTAATCCATATCTGTCTTCGTTGCCTTCAGCAAGAAAAAAACCTTCAACATCCATTTCAAATAATGGCCATAAAAATAACCTAAATAAAATTTGTTTTGTACATTGAAAACTTCACATACTTCTGAGAGTGTGTCAACTCATAGTGCTGGAAAATTCCCATCTACTCAGTTTCCACTCGATACGCTGGACATCATGAGAAATTTTCACAATAGTTTACTTAAGCTTAGAATAAACCAATGTGAAAGCTGTAGAGAAGCGTGACCTGCCACTGTTCAGCATGAGATATGTGGTAGGTGCAAGCGCGACAAAGGATTTCTAAAAAAATTTAGTGCAGAAAATAACATGGTGCCATCTGTTGTTTCCTCTGAATTAACTGACTTGAGTCAAGCTGAAGAAATGCTCATTTCAAGAGCTCTGCCCTTCATGAATGTTTATTGTTTACCGAAAGGTGGACAGCGGTGCTGAAGGTAAATATTTTGCTTTAATATTTCTCTGTATTCATATGTACCCCAGGCACAATTGAATTTTTGTAAATATTTTGCACATTCATTTTTCAATGAAAGATTTATAAATTTCTTCCGTCTTGAGGTTAATTATGCAATTAGAGACCACAACAAAAATACATCCCCCATGAATTTATTCAGTGAATATAAATACAATCTTTAATTTTTGATTTTTCAGGTGAAAGTACAATCGTTCCAAATGCATCAGTTGATAACACCATTGAAACACAAGATACTGCAGTACAAGGTAACTAAATTGTATTTTGTGAAGTTATGACCACATGATCCATTTCTGGTGCAAGTGGCAGGGAATTCAGATTTTGTAATCTTCATAATTGATTTTTACTTCAGTCACAACAACTCCAACTAAAGGGAAACATAAAGCTGCTGAATCTGTGGTGTCGACCCCACCAAAACGACTATTCAGCCCGAGAAAATCAGGATATTCTCCATCTGCTCCAGCTAAGTCAGTTGGTAAGTTTTCTTCACAAATCATTTCTGATAATGTCAATTTATACATCCAATAACTTTAAAGAAGGTAGTGTTTATCAGTCCAGTATTACTCATTCAATCGCTCGCGAAAATATTTCTCATTACAAATCATGTTGTATTCCTTTTTTTCTTTCAGACATCACTGGCTTCATTGGTGCTACAACTATTATGAAACCCTATCAAAGTAAAAATCGACACTACTTTACAGTTAACTTCAAGACAAATGATGGCAACGATGTCTATTTTTTCAATACATACAGTTCAATTGCACCAGCAAAGGAAATAAACTTCGATTTAAACGATGCAGATGCGATTCCACTAGAAAATCTTGACAATGATGGCTTGGTTTTGTCGATAGTAGGGAAGTTAAAGTTGCCTAAAGCAATTGTACATCAGCCATTTTTCCGAAATGGGAAAAATCATGTGGAACGTATGCAAGAAGGGCTTATATCTGATGGAACGCGAACAATGCAAATTACATTCTGGTGGGACTTTGTCGATATGTCCTCAAAGAAGATGAATTAATTCAAGTCGTGAATGCCAATACCAAATTGTTGCACGACAATGTTGTGTTGAATACCACATATTCGACTGGTTTGTGCTTGAGTGCTGATCTAGACGCAAATTTTGATCAAGCACAAATAGCAGAACAAAAAAAACAGCCAGAGGGACAACAAAGTTTGGTTCTTTGTTGTCCTATTATTGAAAGCATCGTCATGGATTCGTATCTCAAGTGCAAAAAATGCAACAAGAAGATCAAACTTAATCCAGGAACAGGCATTCTCTCTTGTGATAACTGTCATCGAGAGTACTTGGTGAAGAATTTACAAAATGATGAAAACAGTAACCAATCAATTGTTACCTTTGATCTCAGAACAGAAACTACGGCACTAACTGCATCAGCGTTTGGTGAAACAATCATGGAAGATTTTGGTGAAAATGTCCTCTCCTGTGGGGAGAACACACAATTGAAAGCGAGAATACTCGCACTACAAAAAGTGGATTTTACAATCACAAAATCGAATATGATAATAACAAAAATAGCGAACCATGACAAAGATGACGAATAAAAAGCATTTGTTGAAGAGGAACACTGTTTTATGACACTTCAGTCCTCATTCTTTTGTTGCGATGTTTTCGATACTCTTTTGTTTTAGTTGAAACCGCATATGATGTAAACAAATACTAGATTCAATTCAAACTATCAAAGTTTGATTAGAAGCTTCATGTTTCATCTTCCCACTATTTGATATTTCGGCCATTGATGCATTTACAGATGCGGTTTTTATGATTTTTAAGACGCATGTGACATTTTCTTTGTCAATTTCTATTCATGTAAACATGCGAATTTATTTTTACGACCTATGTAATTATATGTATTATCATTTTCCACTTGAAGCAGATGTATATATTTTGATATATTTTCACCTCTCAACGACAAAATAAACAACGCTCGATCATGATAGCTCGACTATATCTGTGCTAAACAATATGCGTGTGTATAGTAGAAGATATACTTGGATTTCTTTATAGTATTGCATTTTATTATATGGTTTATAAGATGAAGTTTGTTCATTTTTATGGCTTTGTTTTGTTAATAAATATGAAACGAAATACCATCCAAATTTTCTAACCAAAAAGCTTCATGTATATGTCCATCTTAGGGAAGAAATTTAATCGGAATTTCATTAGGCGAATGACACCAAAACCCAACAAGAAACAAATATGCGAACCATTTCTATGAGTTACCTTGAATCCTACCTGTAAACCATTTCAGCCTACTCACAGACCCTGCGTTCCTCTGGGTCTACTTCGTCTTGTTAAATTTTCCGTACTACATACCACAAGTCTGGTATACGGCTTTTTGCTTTGCACTCCCTCATTGTTGTCATCCCCAGTCCCTATTCGAAGCGCGATTCGTACGGAATTTTGCTACCAGACTTGGTAGACCATGAGAACGCAGAGAAATGGTTTACGGGTGGTAGGCTACGCTCGGCATGCATAAGTCTGCAAATCAGAACTCCCTCACTTAGGAAGTACATCAGTCAAGGCACGTCGTATAGAATACATCAACCTTCTTGCTGCACTGCTAGTCCCGTTTCTTTTGCGCAAGTGCTGTTTGGGTATCGCTGCTTTTCCGTGGTGACCATCGAGGAAACGTCCAAACGGCTACTCTATTACGAAATCGATGCGGTCGCACCGGTGTGTCACCGTACTAGTATATATCACAACCAAATCTCGGTATAGGTTACGGGAAATAGCAAAGCACGGTTTCTTTGTTACGTGGTGTCATTCGTAAAGAGTGAGCCAATGACATAAATTTTTAGGATTTACGTACAGGGCACTTTGGTTACACTCATAAGCGCAAGAAATGCACACAATTTTGTACTTATTACAAAAATACCACTGGGTTTGTTTACAAAAGAGAACAGCCTCGACGTTTTTTGATGTTGTTCTTACAGGTTGCTTAGCTACCCTATAGCTAGATTTAGGATTAAACTAGCATTTATTACTTAATACTCAGTAAAATAGGTCAAGTTTGAATATTAAACTTTTTCGCTATAGCTAGCTAGACTAAGTATGAAAGGACAAGGCTGAGCTTTTTAGCTGGGTTAAAAGTCAAAACTTAAGAGGAAAATTACATCACAGTTTTTAAAATTATATTACACATATTTGAGAACACCTGCGGGAAAATTCATTGTTCATCAAGTTACCCATATGGGTAATATGGAAGATTTCTTCACAAAAAACATCAGAAACTTTTTCATGTGGATTACTTTCACATTAACAAAAATTAAAATTTTTTAAGATAAACTTTTGCGATTTTGTCATTTATTAGTTTTCAAATTTCTCGCTGGAAATTTTTAAGGTTTAAAGCCCATGTCCCACAGTAACTTTTTCGTCCTTATCCTAATGTCATATACATAAGCTATGCAACAACTTTTGCAGGAAAATAAAAACACGTAAAGAGAAAAAGTTTGTTATTAAAATATTATAAATTAATTTCAAACCGATTAGTCCCTGCAGCCATTTTGGTGTAAGTGGTATGAAAAACTATGCTAAAACTATATTAAGTAAAAGTCCTATTACTTCAGTAAAAATTGAAATAATGACTTGAAACTTAGTATTATATGTTTTTAGACCAGTTTGATGAAATGAACCCAAAAATTTTTTTTACTACTATCATAGTTTCGGAGTTCCTGAATTTAGCCATTTTTGGAGACGCTGATAAACTGTTTTTGACAGCATATCAATTTTGACAAGCCATGTGTACAGAAAACATTTAAAGTGATTCTCAGGATTAAAAATAGATCAAACAGATAAAATGTGTCCCAGGTTTAGGACCAAATACCCTATCCAGCTCAGAGAAAGTGGGAATGTGCTTCTAAAGCACAGTGCCAAATACATAATCTAAATTTTATGCCTTATAAATACAAAGTGGTTAGAAAGTTATTTTTTTGTCCATCTGGATCTGCAACACGTTTACTTGCACTAATCGCTCAGCCTGGTGCCACTCACAATTAATTTTTGAATATCCACAGGAACTTATTATGCAAAATGAAAAGTGCTAAACAACTGTATTGCAGAAGTAACAATAGGCTTCACCATAAGTCCTGTGAATGTTGGTTTATGAAAAATATATTATACCTTTAATGCCATAAGCGCTCCACTGGATTTGTAACACATTACACTAAGTGTCCTCCGTGTGACACAGTTTACCCATTACTAAGTCTTAACCTGGACAGAGACTTTAGGTCTTCCTGCTTCAAGCGAATATTACTTCTGGCTATACTTTCCCAAATTTTGTTATTTCATAAAAGAAACCTGAAAATCTACAAAAATTTATTTATGAAAAATAGGTTCCCGTTCGATAAAAGAAACCTGAACATTTGCAGAAATTTATTTATGAAATATAGGTTTCTGTTTGTCGTGACAACATATTTAACCAACATACAATGCCTTGCATACCTAACTAGCTATATACTCAAGTCTTGACTGTTCACTGTTATGGGAGGTCCAAATAGCTAGCTATCTTTATTTAAAATGACAGAATGCCTTGAAAAATCTTTTGTGTAGCTAGCTAGCTACATAAAAATAATATATTTAGCTCTTGTACTTTATCACTTAATTATTTAATAACAAATGTGCCCCTGGAGTGCTGGCATGGTACTAGCTAGGTAGCTTAAAATCACAAAATAAATATTATCCAGATGTGACCATCCCTCATCATCAGACATCAGAAAGGCGTTTCTGTTCTTTATTTCTCATTGTGGGATAACTTAAATTCTTGTAAATCCAATGAAAAAAAATTACTTAAGACTTCCTCTTTTTTCCCTTGCACTACTCATGGCATTTCTTTGCATGTCTTCAGTTCCAAGCCACGATTCCTTAGCTTCCAACCGCGTCTCGTTCACAAGTTTCAGCGCTAGCCAATATGATGGACAACGTCGAGGAACCCTGGGTAATTTTGAAAAAATGTGGTTCTGCCTTACGATTTTCAGATTTTTGCTGCTGATATCAGCATATTTTAGCCCTCGAGTGCCACACCTCCGTATATATAGGAGTTAATTATCCTTAAATCAGCGTTAATTTTACTTGTTATGGAAACGTCCTTGCGATAAATACTCAATATGATTAACTCTGAGGTCAGAAATTAGCACGAAAAAATTAACGCGATTTAACTCCAGATGAAAACCAACCTTAACAAGCCTGTTATATACTCACCTTCTGTTCTTTCGTCTTTGTTGGGTCACTTTTTTTACTTCTTCTGACTCACATATATTATGCAAACACGGTAAGATATCCAGTGGAATTGTTTTCCTGTCTATCAAATACGAGGTAGGTAACCTTTGCTCAACGGATTCGTATAAATTCACGTAATTCTTGCGCGGTCTAGAAGGGAAATATTTATACTGAAATCTTGTGTTTCCACACAATTTACTTAAATGAACCCCATCGAAAGAAAATATCACTTTACCACTAAACAGTTTTTTCGATTTGGTGATGAGATTTAAAATTTTTATTTTCGGATTAATTAAAAATCACATCGCGAAGTGATATAATTTAGTCATGCGCAGAGTGAAGAGAAAAAAACATAGGTAATGAAATAAATGGCAATGTATGCAACTTGCAGAGATTATCTGCACACTTTGTCTTGTGAACAAAATGGTAGCCTAATTGTTAAATGCAAACAACTGTAAAAGGTAACTTTAGAATGACAAACAAGATTGATACCTATCTTGAATGTAAGCCAGCGTAGCTCCATTCTGTTCTGTAAAATATCGGTGACACTCTTCAGTCGTATTTTTCATAGATCGACACATATCTCCAATAGGGTACGGTACGTCTATGTCTTTCTCCTTGGTCAAACTGTCAGTTAGACTATCCTGTTCTTTTACAGTCCACATATGCTGGTCAGTATTTGAGTTCGTGCGACCGTTTCGTATATATGCATCCATACTTGATATAAGATCAGATGTATTGGAAAGTTTACTAATACTTGAATTATCTACATGAAATGAATACAACGTAGATGAAAGTAACCTTGTTGTTGCGAGAAGTCAAGTGCCACACCCTAAACGTACTGACACTAGTAAACATGACCGAGGTATGACACGAGTGGTATACTCGTTTGAAATCTTCTGACATATTTCACAATGACATTTGTAATGCATACTAGAAGGTCGCATGGAAAACGCATAATTAGATAAAAACTAACCTGTCTTCAGTCCCCTTGTATTTTTTAAAAACGAAAAATGTGTACATTTAAGCCTGTAAAAGTTTTCTTTTTGGAGAATCTAAAGAGGAAGACTAGATATAGTTTTCAGCTAGACAACAAAATCAATATCTTTTTTGTTTTTATTTACAATTTTGTCTCTTCGAAAAAACAACGAACGAACGAACAAAAAGAGCATCTCTATAATAATACGCCAGTTCCGTCTGTCTGTCTGTGACTTTTGCAAAGTGGATTATATTCTTTACTATTTTCTTTGATAAAGCCTGTAACACATTGCCAATAAAATTGTTCTGTAATTTACCAAACTTTAACGATAAAATAATATTAACGTCAAAGGAAAGTATAAAATTAATGAAGCCATTGCAGTGCACTTAAAACTTTGAGGCTAAATAACTTGGAAACGAGGTGGTGACGTCAATGATTTTTCACCGCGTAGGTAACTAGGGACCACCTAGGACCAATTTGGGTAATTTTCCCAAACCTTGGGTCCCCAAATCCGTTTCGGAATGGACGGATTGACGACGTCATCAAAAAACCTTTAAACCCCAATATCTCTGCAATCGTTTGTCAAAAGTACATGATCCTATACATTTTCTTGATCAGCGTTTCAAGATCTATACGATAATGGCAACGGGTTTATGAATTTCGGAAGAAAAATTTTTGGTACTTTTATTAGGTACTTTGCTGACGTCAGCAATATTTTTAAACCTTTATATCTTCTTAACCGTTCGTCAATAGCACATGATATTATACATTTTTCTCATCAGCGTTTCAATCTCTGCACACTACAGGAAACGAATAAACTAAATTTCGCCAAATTTTTTTTGTATATGGATTGCTGACGTCAGCAAAAATCTAAAACAACCTATTTTCCCATTGTCCTTCTGCCTAAGTGGATTTCTCCACGGGCCTTATCGACTAGTAACATAATATTCTCATACCTCTTCCTTATCAAAAAATACTTCTTCTTGGAAAATCGGAATTAAAGAAACCTCTGGAATTTTAATTGCAACATCTCCGCAATTCTCTTCGTCGTCGTGTTTTTCGTTAGTATCCATTATACACCCAATCTCATTACATTGTTCCTGTTCTTTTTTCTTATTACTCTCGTTATCACAACTCTCAAAAACTACATTCATTTCCACAGACAGTATCATTCCATTTTCATTCGTCTCGATATCCTGGCTGTAGTTGTTATTAACACCGACATTAATAGCTTGAACGTTGGTAGTGTGCGCCGTATCTCTGTTCAAAGCATTTTCCATATTTTTTTCTGCAGGTTTTTTCCGAGGAACAAATGTAATCTTGTTTTTGTTTTTCAAAGCTTGAAATAAAGGTTGCTGGCCTCTTTCGAACCAAAACTGCAATTGCAGCATAGTTTTTCGAACGTCTCTCTCACAAAAGTGAATGATGTAACGTAACAAATCGCTAGGTACAAACACCTGTTCTACTAAACACATGACTTGCATCATGGGTAATATTTGATCTACAGAAGGACGTTGCAAACAAACGTGTTCCACCCAATCATGTCCATCGATATGACATTCTTTATTCACGTTTGAATCTAAAAAAAAAACATGCTTTAAATTGATGGGAAATGAACACGTGTACAAAATATACTTTAAAAGGTGCAGGTTTTCGAAATATTTAACTTCGCCTTCGAAACCTAAAACCTGTTAAAATCTTTCCTTTAGAGTTATAGATATCATTCTTTACAAAAATATCCAAAGTCGCCATAAAAACAAAACAGTTCCTTTGTGGAAAGTTGAATACGCTGGCTGGAAGTCCTCTGACATTTAATTTCCAATGTATAGCGTCCAAAAGGTACTAACTTAAAGAGGACAAAAAGATGCAGAGAAATTGCTGCAGAAAGCAAAAACAACATATATGATAAAAAGATCCAGATTACAGGAATACAATACACGGTCAGCTACAATATAACCACATTTCAGTACACTTACCATTACATGTTAGAATAATTGGTCTTTTCGCCAACCTTCGTAAATCTGTCAGACCAGACCAAAAGCCTCTATCTAATTCTTCATGTATAACATCAACCTGAGCAAAGGAACAACTTGCAATTAAAACAACGAATAGACTTGTGGACAAAAAAACATGCTTATCCTGGTGGAAACAAACTACATTTGTTTAAGTTGGTTAACATTTAAAACCTCACTCAAAACATAAAGTTAACGAAATATCTTTCATGTTCTGGATATTGCAGGTTGACGAAACCAAAATTCAAAACTGACGTTTGATATGAATTTTTTAAATATTTTACGCCCATATGGTAACTAAACATGCTTCTTATTTTTATAATTACTCCAGAAACTATAAACGTACCGTAAGCCATACCTGTTCAAACAACACAAGAGACATGACATCTGCGTCGTTCACTGGTGCTTTCTTCTCTTCTTGTTTACCTTTGCCAAAGAAATTTGTCATACTTTGAGATCCCTTCACGTCATCTTCCTGCACAGCTTTCTTCTGGATTCCTTTACCAACTTGATGAGATACGACAGCTTCGATAACTTGGTCGTAAATTTTTTTACCCGTTCGATACATAGAAGGATTCAATTCCAATACCTAGGAGAAATAATCACAACGAGGTTACGAAACATAATTTATAGAAGCAGAAACATGAAACAGGAAGAACTCTGACTAATTTTGCGAGAATCATTAGCTACAGTCTGATCAACTGAAATCACACTGTATTTCATGTGTGAAACAATAAGAATACCTCTTTGGAATGAACTAAATTCAATTCTAGTTTAACTAATAGAATAAGACATCACTATTTCACATCACTATCGTCTCTATTTATTCCCAGGCGCGATAAGGAAAAAACAAGCTTTTTCATAATGACAAATAAGAATATATATTTACCTTGAAATCCATTTGTTTCGCACATGCATATACTGCTGCCGTCGTGCCACAACCACAAGGACCAGTAAGTAGAAAAGTGTTTGATAAAACATTCTCATCATCAGAATCGTCTTCACTTTCAAAATCACTGTCACTCTCGTAATTTTTTGTTTGCCTAAACAAAAACGCACGGCTTTTAAACAATTTGCAGGCTTAATAGTGCTAGGTACTTCACATGAATAGTAAGATGAATAACGCCCTTGCGTTTATTTTGCATTATTTGATACATTACCAAATACAAAAAATCCCATTATGGCTAGCTTCAGATCGAATGAGTCGTTTACTTCTTTGTTTTTTTGGAACAAAACTTTTAAAATATTTTTTTTTATCAATTTTCAGACAAAATACTAACTTTTTCACAGCTCTGGCAGCCATCTTTTTCACAATAGCCTCGTGTCTTTCTTTCCACGAGTTTAGCCAGGTAAACAGTTTCTTGATTTTGACTCGATCACCTATCATAAAGCGTGCTTTTGATGGTTGATATTTTTCGGTCCACGAAAGAAACGAGTTCATAACATCCTCGTTTAGTATCACTTCTAAAGATAAACACGATGCATTAAAATTATATTTATAATCACACTACATCTATTTTGCAGAGATATTTTATGAACTTCAAAGATAGTTCGCAATTGAAATACATTATCTGGAACAGCAACAAGATAATTCCTTTTAATGCTGTACCGTAATTAAATCTACTCACCAATGTGAGATTTCGATTTTTTTGGTGAAAACATTATTTCTTGGGCTGGTGCCACAACAGCAATCTCTTCCACGCTGGCAGGGCGAAGCTTTTTTTCTTCTTGTGGGATAGTGGGATTTTCAACTTTTGCCCCCTTCTGTTTTTTTCCACACTTATAATTCGTTTGTGGCTTAGTGGGCGTGACTTCTTCAAATTCAGTGTGGCAGTAATTTATAAATGGCTTTCGCGTTCTACTTGAGCGCCTACGATAACCAGAAGACTCTTCTGTCTTTAGTTGGCTGTTTTCAATAACTCTGGATCTATTTTTTCTTTTATTAGATTTGTCTTGACTCAAATCTTCCTGTTCTACTTTACAATCCAGTTCTTTTGCGATATGTTGAAAATTATTTTTATATTTTAAGTTCTTGTAACCTTTATTGTCAGTTGTACCGATATTTGGTTTTCTGTGGATTTCTACATTCCCTTTGTTTTTTGTTTTTTTCTCACAATATTCATTCTCCTGTTTTATTGTTACATCCAGCAATATATCGGCTTTATCTTTTTGTTTGCCAAGAAGAGGGTCAGTCAAGTGGTTCTTGTCACGATTTCTTAACGATCTTCGTCTTGGAAACAAGTCCTCTTTTACGCTAGTTCTTTGTCTCTTTGATTGCATATCAATTTCTTCCTGGATCCTTCTCTTTCCTGATTGGTTTAAAGTCTTAATTTTATTTTCTGTTTTACCAGGGCTTTTTAATTTCCTTTTAATTTCGTCCAATCGTGGCGAGATATCTTCAGCTACTATTTCACATGGTGTTGGGGAACTAATACGCTTCAACTTTATTTTGCAAGGCGTCACTCTTTCATCTTTGCACAACAGGTATTTGGAATCTATAGTGGATTCAGGTTCTGCTTTTGTTGACAATGCTTTATCGGCATCATGTCCTGTCTCAGCAGGTGAATTGGTCATTTCGCATTCCATTTCTTCTGTCTGTATTGGATGGGTAACCTCGCCCAAGCTTTCCTTACAACTTGTTGCAATCCTTTCGACATCCTTTCTCTGTGTATTAGTCTTAGATGAGTTTTTATCACAATCTATAGTATCATTGTGTCCATCTATGGCATTTTTTATTATGGTTTCATCATTGAAACTTGGGATTTGTTTTGTTCCGCTGTCAGTCTTTATGAAGCAATCCAAAACGACTTCAACAGCATTTTGATCATTGCCAACTTCATTTCGTTTTGTGTTTGTTGCTGCTGCTGTTGATGGTGATGTGGGTACAACAGCAGGAGGCATTTTTAGCTCATCAGGTTGGAGTTTGTCTTGTTTAGTCTGATCTTCAAATGTGTCTTCATCATTTTGTTTCATTAACACTCGTATATCTGAAGGATTTCCACAGTCATTTTCCCTTGTCCTTTCTTGCTTCAATTCAACTCCTTCAGTGTCATTTACACCAGCTTTATTACCTGATTTAACTGTGGAAACATCTTTTATAGTTAACTCGTCCTGGTCTTTTTTTAATTCCACTGCAAACCGTTCCACTTTTTTTTTTACTCTGTCCTTCTGAAATGACTTTGTAATGTATTTTTGCTTGTCTACTTTAGAAAAAATATCCCTCAAGTCTCTTCCGTCAAGAGATGCCTTCCTCACAATAATAGCTTCTTCCGTAGACGCAGAGCTACAAGTTACTGAAGAGATATGACCGATGATTCCATTTTTTTCTAAAACTAAGTCTTTTCCAGGCATTTTAGTGTAATCTTCTTCTTCTATACTGTTTTTCTTTCTTTTCTTTAACTCACTTTCATTAGTTCCAGCATCATACGCGGTTACATTTTCATCACAAGTATCTATAAATTCTTTACTATTATCGTCATTAAAGTCATCTTTCCGTTTTCTTTTCCTTTCTTCCAACCGTTTACGCGCCTTACCAAACAAACCAGTTATGCTTATCCCACCCGGTTTCGCATGTGAGTTGTAAGAAACATCATTTTCAGCACACTCTATTGTTGCACTTTCTTCCTTTGGTTTGGTTGCATTCAAGTATCTCACTTCATTTTTTCTTTCGGACTTCCATTCAGACCTTTGTTCTACACACTGCGTGCTTTTTTCTTCGTCACCGATATCAGGTGTTTTCTTTCTCTTTTTCTTATTATTTCGAAACATCGATCGAATGTCTTTACCTTCTTTTTTTATATTAACTGCAGGAGCATTAATAACTGGTACTTTATTCGCTTCTGAAAGACATTTGTCAGATAATGCAAGTGTCGAGTTTTGTTGCCAAAGTGATTCTACAGCTGCTCTTGACAACCGTATTCTTTCTAAATCTAAACGAAAACGTTCTCTATGTTAACATTAGATATAGAAGTCCAACAATTCGGTGTAACCTACAGAAGACAGGCAGATTTTTTGCAAATTATACAAAGACACCAAATATAAAATATAAAAATAAATTAAATTAGAAGACAGTATTTAAGCACCTCGGGCTGAAATAAGCAGAAGTAGTATAGGAAAAGTAAGTATAAAAAAAATCGAAAAAATCGATTAAAAAATTCTGGGCTTTCTAACGGTGCAAAAATATTTTAAAAAAAAAGTATTTAAGTTACATTATTTTACAAAAAACAAAAATTTTTTTACTTTTTAGGTCAAATATTTGTTCGCGCATAATCATCTTGGGGATCAATTTTTACTACTGAATTCTTCAAAATTCTTTTTTCACGGTGGTAATTTTTAAGAGAGTACTTCTTACGTTTTACACCTCTTTTGCAAATTTATAAAAAACTCTGGGATAAAGAGCACGCTTAGCGTAGAGAGGAATGTCACACCTTTTTGTATACACACGCCTTAAATAAGTTTTCTCCACACTCATTTAAACATACACATTGATAAACAAGAGGAGAAGAAGAAGAAGGAGGAGGTATTGGGATTTTTATTTAAGAACATGATACATTTGAACGCCTCTGGATCGAGATTTTTATCAACAAAGTCTATTTGGATGTTTTTACCGCCCACCGCCCAGAGACATCACAATGTATGCCCAAAGAATTCACCTTTTCGTTTGATGAACACACCAACAAAATTATCGGTGAACAAAAAGAAGTGATTTTCGGACAGTTTTAACGTTCATTACAGCAAGAAAATATGTAAATAGTTTAAATCAATTGTTACATTGAATGGTTTCAAACAACTTTTAAAATCATCAACCAGAATCACAGAAGAAACTTCGTTGAGCGATTCATAAAAATGCCGGAAATTTGTTAATTTTGTTAATTACAATTCAGATAATTTAATAAATGCTGTTCGCGAAATAGACAGACAACCAGTTTATGATAATAATGCCGACATAACTATTCATGCGCCAATCCTTAAGCGAGTCAAGGGAAAACCTTATGAATGGCTTGATGAACGTGTAAAATCAGAAATGAATAAACGTGATAAATTATTGGGAAGAGCTAAAAAACAAAAAACTAAAACCTCTTGGAAAGAATACAAAAAACAGAGGAATAAATGCACCAACAAAGTAAAAAAGCGAAATCTTCCCAGCATCATCGTATTTTAAATGGCACTCAATCAAATCCTCGTAAATTTTGCAATATCATTAAATTAATTTTCCGAAGTGAAAGTAAATCTAAAAGACACACATTAAGCGACATAAAAGGTCATGTTAAGAAGTCCATGAAATCAAATGCCATTTATTTAACTTGACGTTTAAATCGAAAGATAAAGCTACGTACAAAGAAAGTTTTTAAATTTTCATAAGTCTCTGTACTATTTGTTGAGAAAGAGCTTCGTTCGCTTCAGAGAAAAAAAGCCACGGGTACTGACGATCTTTCTCCAAATTTACTGCAGGATTGTACTTCCGTGATTAGAAAACCACTGACACATAATAAAACTTTTAATCAGGACTATTACATCATCAAAGGTATTCCCAATATTTAAGTCTGGTGACACTAAGCTGGTAGAAAATTACCGAAATAAAATTATCCAAAATATTAGCAGTCCATTAGCAAGTACAAAATCAGAAAATAAATGAACAATGGAAAGTTCATTGGATGTGTATATCTAGATTTTGTCCAAGGTGTTTGACACGATTAGTCATAGTATTTTGTTACCGGCATATGGTGTAACTGGTGCAAAACTTGCATGGTTCACGGAATATTTGATCAAACACAATTTAAAAGAAATGCAGAACATTTGCTCCACTCCAAATTCCATCAGTAGTTGAGTTTCTAAAGGATCAATTTTAGGTCGAAAAACACAGATATTATAACCTATGCCGACAATACCGTTATTTATAATTCTCACAAAAATGTGGAAGATATTGAATATGTCTTAAATGAGGATTTAGCTTTGATTGGTCAATATTGTAATGGAAACGAATTCTCCTGAACCTTAAAAAAGGAAAAATCGCAAATCATGCTATTTGGCTATTTAAAAACGACTCAAACCTCATGGAAGAATTCTTATCATCAAGCTTAATGGCACTTGCATCAATTTTGTTACGGATTATGTGTACCTCGGGAATGTCATCGACAATCACTTGACATTAAGCAAAAACTTTAACCGACCTTCCCCAAATTGTTCGCCGAAATATAACAACAGAATCAGCTGCTGCTATTTTCAATATGATTATAGTACCAATTTGGACGTATAGTTAGTTGTACTATCAAAACAACTTTCACTGAATCGCAACTGGTGAAATATGCGTCACCGGAAAGATATGCATGTGTGAGATACAGATCTGCTTTCTTTTCGAAAGCTGCCTCCAGAAAAAGATTGATCACCCGATATTTGACAACTACTTCGAAATAATGGGTCATTGGTGTGGCAATACTGTTCATTAATTTACCAGTTAAAAAACGAAGATTGTCATTCAATTATGTTAAATATCCTTTCTTTTCTAACTATGCTTGTTTACTAATTTTATTTAAGCATGACGATACACAGAACAAACATTGATAGTACTTTTTTGTACTTTTTCGAAACTGAAGTTTTTAACATCCCGTATAATTATTCAGAAATAAATAAATAAACAAGAAGTCCAGAGGTTTCAGCAATTTCCACGTTTAAGGCAATTAATATAACATAACACAAGCGAGAAAACGTCATGAGACATTTCTCAGAAAAAATCTATCACTGCGTTTTAAACTAAATTTTAATTTAAGGTGAAGCTTCGGTAGCATTCCTTCCTTTACAATTTAAAAAAAGGATAAATAAATAAAAATATCGCTGTCCTTTACGCTGATATAAGCATTAAAAATGCCTGCGCACGAAGCTGAAAATAAAGTTAAATGATATCGCATGATTTTGAATTTTTTTGAGTATTATAAACCACAAACTTCTTTTTTAAGAGCGACAACAGTTACGCTAATACTATTTGCGTTTGAAAGCACATTTCAAAACATTAAAAGTGAAATAAACTTATTTTATAAAAAATAAGGATTTTTAAGGATTAAGTATTAAAAATATTTATATAGAGCGACTTGTATAGAGAGCTAAATTCTTTTAAAATTGTTTTAAAAATTTAACACAAATATAAGACCTTGTTAAAAATAAAAATTATTTGAATAACTTTTTTTTTATCAAGAATTTCAGAAAATGCTTGACGGATAGGATTTGGAAACCAAACAATATCCCCTCGCAGAGCGCGCAGAAATTGAATAAGTAAATTGACTCTATTTGAAGTTCTTAGTACAGTAATATTTAATGAGAAAAAAAGGGCACTCAAGCGGTTTCAAGCAGTACAAAACCACCACAGGCACTCTCACTTTAATCGCTTTTAAAAAAAATCTCACTGCTATTACTAGTTAAAGTCAAGTTGATAATTTATTTTCAGGTTAAACGATATGCATACTTTTTGTGATTATATTTTTCTGGCATACTAAATATTGTGTGAAGACTTTCTTGACAGGGAAATCCGGATATTCTAACATTAACAGATTCAAACACTCTTCAAGTCTTTGCGGAGGAGATTCTTTAGTGGTAAGTTTTGAAATGATAACCTAAAAAAGTGTTAAAATGTTAATATTAATCTGCAAATTTCTAAAAAGCTTTCTGTAAAATAACACAATTTTACTTACTGATAAATTAAGCAAGCTCTTATAATTTAATAAACTATTTCCATTGAGCTGTCCTAAAACATTTTTCCCGGAATCTAAAACAAACAAACAAACAATGAAAAGGAAAAAGAAGAACACTGTATTTTGATAAATTAAAGTATTTTTATGATTATTACCACATTAAAATTTTTACTGGTATCAACATTCTATTCTATTAACATATCGTTACAACATAAAAAATCTAATTTTTAATCTCGGGCAATTCTAGAACATATTTGTTTATTTACCAAGACAAAATCTCTTGGAATTTCTTTTTAAGTTTTTTAAGCACTTTTCAAGGAAATTCTTTGCGTAAAGTGTAAGATTTAGATATCTGGGTTTGCGAAAATTTAACTAAACCATGGAGGTATTATTTTTCCAGGATATCTTTAGATTTCTCCCAAAATCCCAGACTTTCCCACAAAATTTCCAGGATAAATTTTTGTTTCAGGGTTTTCCAGGAAAGTGGGCAAGCAACAGTAATCCATCATAGCTATCAAATGCATCTTTACCTTGTTCCTCACCATGGTATCTCAACAAATGGTGCTTCTCTAATAGCCTTTCTTTCTCAGATAGTTGTTGAATATGATTAACACGAGGAAATGGAGTGGGTAGAGCGCATTCTACAAATTCTAATGCAGAGTCGCTTGATTCTTGGTTAGAATTCTTTAAAAAATCTGAAAAAGATTAAGTACGAAATAAAAAATAATACACAGTTTAAAGGAAAATGCTACTGTGATATCTTGTTTTTGTGTACACAATTTTTTCAGTTTATAAAAGTGATTTCAATTGAGGTGATAAGTTAGAAGCTATGTGTAATATTTATGAAAAAGTTTAAAGAAGACTATATTCTGAAATATATAATTTTTTGATGAAATGTGACGATATAATGACAAGCTAGAGTTAATTCAGTTATTTTGTTGTTTGCATTATGTGAGCATTATGACGAGGCATTATAGTATGATATTTATTCGAACACAACGTAAACACATATATAATACTGGATTTTTTTTATTTAACATATTTGGTATGGAAAGGGGTTCATACTTTATGCCTGTGGCAAATTCAAATTTTACTATCTTCTAAAATACTTGCTTTATTGTTATCAAATTTTCGATTATCAATATATTTATGAATTGCATCTTTTCCAATAATATTGACCCCACCTGTTGATGACATCACAAGTTATTAGACATTACTCAAACCCATCATAGTAAAAACTCTTTAAAACACACGAGCATGAAAATTTTAAAAAGTGTTGATATTATTTCAAACATATCGCGTAAGACTTGTTGAATTCAAAAAAAAAATACCAAGGCCTCAAAAAGGCTATACCGAATAGGGTTAACCAAAAGAAAAGACTTTATATTATAAAAGTAAAGCATACTCTTATTCTCAACTGAATTCTCAATCTCGCTTGTAAGGATAGTATTGCTTTCCAACTCCTAACTATCTAACTACGTCCGAAATGGGTGATTTCTACGTCATCAACGAGCTTTTTTTACGCAATTTTTTTTTGTAGAAAATTGCCTTTGGGTGGATTCGAACCCAAGACCTCTGGGTTCACATTATGATGCCTTAGCCATTACACTTTGAGTAATAATATTTAATTTGACAGCTGTTATATTAATCATTTGTAAAATGCGAAATGATTCTTCTCAACGAAATAAAGTTGTGTTGTGACTTTCAAATTCTAAGAATAATCCTACTGAATTTCCCCATTATAAGGATTTCATAAGAATTTTTAAGCGGTACTTTCGAGAAATGGCTAAGGCTCTTAGAGGTACGGGACCTAAATATTTCACATGCAGGTATCTAATAGATAAATATAAAAAAACAGTAAGTATCATAGCCATGCATTATATCCCTCATGCCAGGAACAGCTGTAAATCAATTTTTAGGTTTTGTGAAATGACCCAGTTAATATATTTAAAATATAATGTTGCAGTGATAATGTGTAATTGACATTGACATGCGAGATAGTTTATGCAGCCCCTGCATCTTGTTTTATTTGCAAAAAACAGACAACAGTTTATCAATCTATATAATAATACGAAGACTGTGTGTGTGTGTGTGTGTGTGTCTGTGTGTCTGTAACAGGCAAAGTGGATTATATTTTTTACAATTTTCTTTAAAAGCGTCTACAATATATCTCCTATAAAAATGTTCCGTAAAAACGTTTTGTTTACAATTGTAATTGTCTAAAACAAATCATGTGATAAAATGATTTCATTAGTTAAGAATTTCATTGCATGCTAATATAAATTTACCGTGACGAGTGCTTTGTTATAAATTATTGTGCAGATAAGTCACAGACAATTAACGTTGTTATTTTGTTCAAAAGTTTTAATTCATTGTTCATACTTTTTTATTGAAATTGACAACAAATCACTTTGTGATTAAAATATAAATTTTAAATTTTCTTAAGTGGATTCCTCCAGGGTTTTTCGTTTAAAACGTTTTTCAGCCTTCTTAATGAAATTGCTAACAAACATTTTTGTGATAAGAAGCACGATTAATTTTAAAAAGACAATTAGTGGATTATCCCACGGGTTTAAATAACTAGTCTATATAAAAATAATAAAGATAATGCAAAGTCTTTTGTGCTCAACCATACAGAGGGATTTTAGAGTTAATTTCAAAAACACTATTACTTGTATAAACTATGCTTGAATTCTTTTGTAAAATTATGAAACAATTATTCTGTACCTCTATTCTGTATCTGTCTGTAAGATATACGCTTTTTTATAAGAACCACGTGTCGAACCTAAGGCTTGGTGTTTTTATATTTTGAGCCTTCTTCAGCTTCATTTTGTTCTTATTTATAGAGCTTTTTTCCCAAGTACTCTGTAATTTTTGTGTTTATGAGAAAATTTAGTGTTTTTTTTTTGCTAATGCAGCTTTATAATACTTGTCATGAACAATTGCACCAATATCAATGTCATTTACACCAGTTATGGTAGCTTTAGAGAGAATTACAAGAGAAATGATATCCTGGATTGATCTTATTATATGGCAACATTTAAAATCGGGTTAACTTAATTTTGAAACCAATGAAGGCTGAAATATGAGCTCGTGTTCTTATAAAATCATTCTTATAAAACAAAAAGCATGTAATAAAGATTCAGTAGAAGCAGTCCTGGGTTTTGTTAAATTATAGTGCTGTTTTGAAAAAGGATAAAAAAATATAGTGAAACAATTATACCTTCATTATTTATGTTTCCTTGTGAAGATTGTATTGTACCTTTAACTGTGTGCCTTTGTGGAATGGGTTGATTATCTTCGCTGATAAATAATATACCAACCTCTTGGCGTTTGGATGCAGCTTTTTGAGAGGTATTATTATCACCGTCACTATCACCATCATCGTCACTTTTATCTTTTTTTAAAAAATTGTTTCTTTTATTCTTTGTCTGTTTTACAGGACTATCGACATTCTTACTTTGGCATTGAGTATTGTTCTCCATACTAGACTCTATAGCTTTGCTGTCTTTTTTCTTTGGTGTAGAGAAAAAAGAAAACAATGTCTTCTGTGGTTTTGTAGGAAGTGGTGGAAGAGGAATTTCCTGTGAATTGCAAATAGAAAAATGCATATTATTTTTTTGATAAAAAACGCAACAGGATGCAAGAACTGCACCAGGGTCTTGGCTAGAAATTCATAATTAGGGCTGTTAGGTCCTAAGTGGGAATTTTCTTGTGTGTTTCCAGATGATGGTGGCGTTTAGAGGAAAAATCTTGAAATACTATCATTAAATTCAAATCATTTCATTGATGCATGCTTCCACAAATAACAAATAAATAAGCAAATAAGTTTTGGATGAATTTGTCAGATATGTTTTAAAAAATCAGCTAGATAACAAGGAAAATTAATAGGTCATTATAGAAAATAGATGCTTGATTGGGAAGGCCAACTATTTCTTTCAGTTGGCAACTCTTTGCCTAAAAGTAAGGCTACTAGCTCACATCCTTGTTGAATTCACAACAGTTTTTGCACCTTATAGACAGGTTCGCAAAAGAAACACCATGTCAGTCTTGAAGTCACAAAGTCTGTTAACACGTTTTGGAGACTAAAATTTGATCAACTGATCTCTGAAACAGAGAATTTTATTTTAAAGAATTATATTGTCAATCTAACTTTTCATGTTGCTAACATAACATCGCGTTGTTTAAAAACAAAAGAGATATTAATGAAAGTGAAATTTTATATGTAACAACAAACCTGTTCACTGTCGCTTGCATCCCCCATTTTTAACTTCTTCTTATATTCTAGAACAACAAAATAACAAGATTATTTAGGTTTTGTGTTGACATAATGCAATTCAATATGTATGCAATGAAATGAAAGCAAGAATTTCTTTTCATTTTTTTTCATTCTTAAAGCTTGGTTTCCATTCTTAAAGCTTGGTTTGCCTAATGGAAACGTTGATGAATAATTAGCGCACCTGTTTTTAACTAGAATTAGAGTGTTAGTGCAAACAAATTCAGCATATTATGTGTGCAAAAGCCATTTCTATAAGCATTTTTCTTTCAAGCAGCAAACAAAAAAAATATTTTTTTTTTAAAAGATAATGCATGAATTCTTTCCAGAAGATGGTAATATTCTCCATTTCCCTCGTTTTACAAAAAATTTGCAAACCTAAAATCCTGACCACTTTTTTTTGGAATTTGCCTTCTTTTAATTTGCCTCATTAAAATCCCTAATAAAATGTCTTTGTTGATGTTTTTAGGCGTATTACATTACATTTGCTTGGTTTCCATCTGATGTTAAATCATGTCAAATTTTTTATGCTAATTTTTGTCTTTAGAGTTAATCATATTGAGTATTTAGCGCAAGGACGTTTCCATTGCAAGTAAAATTAACGCTGTTTTTAATTTTTGATTTATCGTGAAGCTTTTGTTAAATTACTTGCAACAAAGCTCTGGCAAAGATCATTTAAGTAATTGCAATACACAAAAAATAAAAGAGCTTTCAACTTGTAGGAAAAGGTGTCGTATAACTTGCCCACAGTGTGCCATCTCCCCCATTTCCCTTACATGGTTGGTGTTTACCCAGGACTATGGTAACATTCACCCGGCCATATTAAATTGTCGCCAAGGGAAATTGAACCCTGGTCTCCTGCACAAAGTGCGAGAGACAATAAAAAAGTACTCAAACTACTCTCCAGTCTTTAAGGTTAAGGGTATACAATAAATGTAAACAAATAGAACGTTTTAGATTGTTTAATCCGATCAACACAGTCTCACCCAGCTATTCACTTGCTGCGAAAGTGTATTGTTCATAATTTCTGGTTGTTTCACCTGGTTTTGTCATTATTGGTGGACTGTTGGTACGTAATGTGGAAAACCTTGGACCGGCTGCACATATCAATTTAGAATTTCTATGTGCTGAACAAGTGCATGTCACCTTTTATCTAACTTTGCATCCAATTTTCACTTTCATATCAATTGGCTACAATGTCAGTATTGGCTATCCACAAGCCTGACAGACCCAGCCCAGTTCCTGCCAACAATTCTAGTCAACGAGACATTTAAAACCAGATTAATATATGGACAATCATTGTATGAGATCTTTTCTCCAAAGTACCAGACACATTAACCCGAGATTGTCTTTGTTTATATGATCCCTAAAAACAGTTTTTAGATGCAAATGCATCAAGGAAACATCTTGAAAACACTGGATCACCTTGGCACCTCAATCACAGAAAAGGAAACAAAGGGAAATCTCATAGATCTACTCCTACAAAGAGTTAAGAACTTCTTCCTGGACAAGTGCCAAATATGTCATAAAGAATATTGTTTTGAACTCTCCGATGAACCTTTTTTGTCATGAGCATATTGTTGACAAGAAGTCCACAAATCAGGTTTTAAAAAGAAGCTTGAAGAATTGAACATGGTTGCAGATGATGGTAATGTAAACATCAACCATTTTAGAATTCCTGGTTTTCACTACCTTTGTGGAACTTGTGAATCGGATTTTGTCACAAACATCAGTGTACTACCTACCAACACTGTAACTGTCACTGCAACCCAAAATACAACTTTCAATACAACTCTCAAATCTGAGGACAATAAAACACTTTTATGTAGGGGCCCAGAATACTGCCAAGTCCAAACCAATTTTTATCTTGAAATAATTGTTAAGAAAATCAGCAAGCATCCCACAGAACCAACTTCACGAAATGAAAAGCATAACAGGAAAAGCTTGATGATATATCTTTACAAGAGAGTGTTGTTAATTTGAAGGAAAACGCTCATCTTAAAGATGATAAGAAGTACACCAAATACAAATTTGTAAATTCTACAAAAATGGCACTTGTAAACATGATGTAAAAGGTAAAGGATGCAAATTTCACCACCCTAAGATGTGTAAAAAAACAGGGGATGTACAGTACTGGAAAAAGGTTGTTTAACGTATTGATCGCGTAACGAGAATGAACTCCCTGATACGTGATGTATCATGTGCATATTTAATAAGAAACAACAAACATTAATTGTCGCGATCCATCAAGGATCTGTTAATGTGACAAAATCCGTCTCGAAGTGTCGCGATAGTAGGTGATAATGAGAAATAGAATTTTTTTTTTTTTTCACACACCTATGCTTTTTTTATAAAGTAATCTGAATCCTACTGATATATACGTATGACAAAATAATCTTAGTGCATCATTTTTCCAACGTCAAATATTTTTTTCTGTTGCTAAATAAATTAACGAAATTACTCAACTTACGATTTCAAAAACATGTTTCCCCTGTTTCTCCAAGTTTTCTGCGTGCAAATAGAACCAACTTGTAAAGCGTTTTTTCAGCGTTGTGTTGATTCGAATTGACTTTATAGCATACGCAGTTATCAGGAATTTACTTCATTTTAGGGTGGAGCATTTAAATTTCAAATTTCAGCTTGAGTTCACTTTAAATCTTATCTGAACACCCAACGTTGTTCTAGTGGAGAGAAAGGCCTCAGAACATTGATTTTTTTTGCATAATAAAAAACATAATACACTTTCTTTTATAAGAATTTTTTTACACTTTTTTTCAACCTTGAATGTTCTCATTTGAGATCTGTCAAAATAGTTGCAAAGAAAAAAAAAGAAAAGTGTTGAATTAACCAATTAACTAGGTTTTTATA
This sequence comes from Hydractinia echinata, assembly GCA_030067915.1. Taxonomy (NCBI): domain Eukaryota; kingdom Metazoa; phylum Cnidaria; class Hydrozoa; order Anthoathecata; family Hydractiniidae; genus Hydractinia; species Hydractinia echinata. Next base: position 471,802 of record JASGCC010000173.1, read on the forward strand.
AAAAAAAATGTGTAGCGTTTAAACAAGACTAACATGTATTTGTGTGAAAGTTAGATATTGTTAAAACCAGTTGTTAAAAAATGACTGCTAGAAAGAAGCTGGGTCAGAGTTATTTTTTTCTAACAAACCGTCCTTGTCACACGAAGTTGCTACTACAACTCTATTTATGTTACCATAAAAAATTATATGAGAATATTTACATGTTGAGTTAAAAAAGGGTGAGTAAAACCAAATAAAAAATTCAAAGTATTTAGCTTTTTTGAAAAATTTCATTTTCTTTATCGGAAAACATTGTTTGTTTATTGACTTATTCTCCTTCTAAGTGAACCAGTAACAAATTAATTCTTTAACTCAAGGGCGTTTTTTTTTAAAAGAGGCTTTCATTTCAGAAAAAGGTACAAAATAACAGAGGGTGATCCAACTTGCCCATTAACATTCTCATAAAGAAGTATAACTTTTCCCACCTAATCAAAATAAATGGAGATGCAACAATGCGCATGCTAATGGTTTATCTTTCAAATGGTATATATAGAAAAATATTTTCACATATTTCAACAGTACTCACTTATTCAACACTGAAATAATCTACATGTCAACTTTTGAAAACTTATTTTATTTTCCTTGTGATTAAACCCTTATGGTTTTACCAACAAAATATATTGTAAGTGATATTTATGGAGTTGGAATGACCAGGCCATTTCTTGAATAAAACTATACCAGAGCTACAAAAAGCACCCGCTAAAAAAATTACGAGTGCTATGGTGTGCGAAAAATCGCACTTGTAAGCAAAATTTACAAGCGTGATGTGAATATTTGCAAGTGTGATTTACACTTAACTATTTTTTGTTTACCGCAACGTTATATGTTATTTAAGCTGTACAGAAATTAATTTTGTAAAACGTATTAACCACAAGTGCAAGGTTGAAACAACGTTGAACGTAATGATGTGTTGGCAGATTTGCTATGTTTTTGGCATTAAATATATTTCTAGACATTTTTGATTTCTCTCTCCCCTTTTAAAAAGATTTTTTAAACTTTATTCAACATGTTTTTTCTTTGGTATTACATCACGAAAACATTCGTCCGAAAGCTGTATTAAGGTACAGGACACCTAACCTCTCCCATGTTCTGGTTATATTTAACTTGCATGGCTATGAGAAAATTAGGTGTGGATGAGTGGCTAGTTACGATGGTACAGTCTATGTACAGCAATGCTAGAAGTCGTGTCAGGATTAACGATTCACTTAGTGATGAATTTAGTGTAAATGTTGGTGTACATCAGGGTTCTGTACTTAGTCCTTTGTTGTTTGTTCTAGTCTTAGAAGCGCTGTCGATGGAGTTCAGAACAGGTTGTCCATGGGAGTTATTATATGCAGATGATTTGGTTCTCGTAGCAGAGTCGATGGAAGAATTAGTTGAAAAGTTTGAGAAGTGGAAGAAAGGACTAGAAGAGAAAGGGTTAAGGGTGAACACAGCAAAGTCTAAAGTCATGATTAGTAGCATTGCAGCCAAGTGTGACCTTGTAGTTGGAAAGTGGCCTTGTGGAGTTTGCAGGAAAGGGGTTGGTAGTAACTCAATTTTTTGTCAGACTTGCAAGCATTGGGTACATAAGAAGTGCAGTAGTATTGGTGGAAGGTTAAGAGCTGACATTCAGTTTGTATGCAAGCGTTGCAAAGGTGAGATTATAGAGAATGAAGTATTTCCAGCTTTAATGATGTACAACAGTGGCTCGTTAGAAATAGTTGAGAACTTCTGTTACTTAGGTGATATGTTGGGCAGTGAAGGGGGTGTTGGAAGAAGTGTTACTTGTAGGATAGGTTCTGCTTGGAAAAAGTTCAGAGAGTTACTTCCTTTGTTGACCAGCAGAGTCTTGTCAATTGAGGTAAAAGGTAGGTTGTATGAGGCCTGTGTAAGAAGTGTTAGTTGTACGGTAGTGAGACATGGGCAGTGAAGCAGGAAGATCTTGACCGTTTAGAAAGGAATGATATGGGAATGGTTAGGTGGATGTGTAACGCCAGTCTGAGAGACAGAAAGAGTTCAGATGAGCTAAGAAGCAGGCTAAGTATCCGTAGAATTAAAGATGTTATCCAGATAAGAAGATTGAATTGGCTGGGGCACTTGGAAAGAATGGAGGAGGATAATTGGGTAAGAAAGTGTAGAGACTTGATAGTTCCTGGGGCAAAGCCCAGAGGCAGACCGAGAAAGACTTGGCAGGAGGTTATAAGGACAGACTTGATACAGCGGAAGTTGAGTTTAGATCTAACACAGTCTAGATCAGATTGGAAGAGGGTCATTAATATACCCCGTCCAACCCATGCTAGCATGGAAAACGGACGTTAAGCCGAGAATGATGATGATGATGGGTGCGCACTCTTCTCGCAGTATTCTCTGTGACGATGAAGGTCGGACTGACTTGTGGCATGGTTACAAATGGTCTTCCGTCTTTCGTTCGAGTCTCAGTGTAATGCACCAGCCGAGCATAAGAGTGTCAGCATGAAGGAAAGGGGCCGACTTTAATGTTCTCTATACTTTTTAAACAAATCAATCACAAAGAAATGAATGTTACGTAATAGTCTTTTTCATCGCTATATAATATTTTAGAAAAAGAAAAAATTCACGAGTGCGATAAAAAGCACTCGTAAATTTTTTTACAAGTGTGCGGGCGAGTGCGCGTGCGATCGCACTCGTCTCAAGGAATGGCCTGAATGACGGTAAAAGTATCCTTAGGAAAGAAAAAAAAATCTGGTGAAATTGTTTTATTAGGCAGAAGTTTATTTTTACTCGCGCTACAAAGAACTCTTTAAAATTACAGAATCTGTGAAATATATTAATAAATAAATCTTTATTTATTTAGATGACACATTCCTATACCAAAAATCACAGGAATACTATGAAGATGCGAAGAATAAGGATAGATTTTGTATGTCAGTTTGTGGGAGGAAAACCCTGACAATGACGGACACATTGGCAAAAACAAAAAATAAAACGTGTAAAGGAGAAAAGCCAAAAGCCAAACAATTGAATAAAAGGCCATTAACAAAAAAAGATCAGCGAAAGTGTGGAAATGATGGCACGAGGAGGGTCTGAAGAGGTTGACGAAACAGGCAAGGAAGAAGTAGTTACCAAAAACACCAAAAAATCCAAAAGGAATTGTGATGAAAAATTTGGTATGTTCACTTTTTGATAACATGTGTTACCAACAAACATGAACAAACTATATAAGAATTTATGGCTCCAGAGATAAAAAAATTTAGACCATTATAAAGAATATTATAAGAAGTAATAAAAGTTGGAGAAGTTAAAAATAATCAACTACAACTGAACATACCTGTTTTTCCACATGAAGATAGACACAAAAATTTAAACAAAAGCATAGAAAATTTAGGCAGTGTTATTAACGACCAAACAGTCTGCTGTGTGAAATGGATGTGCTCGAGGATACTTTTGTAGTTCACAAAAGTACAATGGAGGAGTTCCAGCTGCCTATTAACGAAACACATTAGTGTATGTATTACTTTCTACAGCAAGTGCATTATTTTCAAACGACGTTACTTGTTTCTTATAAAAAAACTTGTAAGTCATGATCACACTAATCATGTATTTTCTATTTTGTATCGGCAGGCACATGATGTAATGATGGAACGTTTTAATGAATGATTGGAAAAAATTGAAGAAAACCAAACCTAAATACAGTCACTGCTAGAACAAGTTATTTGCAACCAAGAGAGGATGATACATAGGTACAATATCTTTCTTCAACAGCACTCATTGCATGAGTCCCATCAAGAGAAGTAGAAGCTATGCACCCGTTTGCTCCTGCCCAAAAACCTGTCCCCAGCCTACAATCACTAGCAACAGATCAACTACCACCATTAAAACTAGTTTTACCTTCGCTGAATTAAAAATGCTGAACCGGAAATCGTCATTACTTTCAAACTTTGCAAAACATTTGTCTGAGCAACCGTTCACAAAAGAAGAAAGAAGAGAAGGCAATTGTGCTGGAACAAAGGGAAAAAACAATTAAATACTAGTAGACTCAGATTAATAGAGGAATATATATATATTTTCGCTTCATCAGATGAGTGCTGCAGAGAAAGCTCTAGTTTGGAAGAAGTGTAAAGATGCGATTACTGAAGCAGCACGAAGAAAGGAAATTTTTTTGTAGTGTTTATTTTTTTAATTGCTTTTCATGTGAATATTTTTTATTTTTTTACAAAAGTTTTTGACACAACTGAGCTCAATTTGTCATCACGAACGCAGTTAATATTTTTTTGTTGCAAAGGAAAATAATAATAATTTGTCTCACTAAAAAAAATGTTTGGATAAATTTGTTCTCTTGTTTTGAATTATTAAAATAACTAGCTGTCAAGGTGAAAAGATAAAAATACTTGCATGCTCAAAAACTTGTTTTTAAAAGTTATGCAACAAGAATTTTTCTTGTCTTGTTTTGAAAGTTATACAGCAAGAAATATTCTTGTGCTGTTTTGAAAGTTATACAGAATATACTTGTGTTGTGTTGAAAGTTATACAGCAAGTTATACTTGCGCTGTTTCGAAATGTATTCAGCAAGTTATTCTTCTTCCACTTAAAATAATTAAAAAAACAAAGGTTATTTTGATAAAAAACTTTTAGTGTTCTTTTAATGTTTTTTGCGCAGTCTTTTAAGAAAATCTAAATTTAAGTGCAAAATCTTTTTACGGACTACAGTTTAGTTGACAATATTTAAAGTGTTTCGCAGCATTAAATTATTTATTTAAAATTCATAACGGAGGAGGAGAGTGTTGCGACAAGCGTATTCTACCTTGTTTTTATTATTTTTCCTAAATGGTATTGACTAAAAGTCTTGCAGTATTACATTTTAGCTAGCGTAATTTAAAACATACATAATAATCATAACGAAGGAGGTTGTTACGACAATAATAATCTGTCTTGTTTTTCACTTGTATTATAACTATTTTAGCAAAAGTAGCTAATTTTTTATAGAAATCACATAAAAAATTAAACTTTTGTTAAACCATGAACTATTTTTGTGATTGTTTAGTATAATTGTAGATTAATTGTAGATTAACCAAGAACAAATAACATCATTGATTATCTTCTATGCTCATTATATTTTCACGAGATGGGATGAGAAAATGTATTTTTTCTTTTCAAAAATTTTTTCTTAAATTTTTTTTGCTATATATTATTATTTTTTCATTTTCGTGAAAATTAGGGTCGGTCGGGCCCGTAGAACAACTAATTAAGTTGAAGTCGCCTTATCTAAAAAAAAAGGTAGAAAAAGGCTACAATTGTACTTTCTCAGCAGGTACATCATGAACAAACAATTTATTAAAAATTGTTCGCTACAGAAGAGTTATCAATCCAAGAAGTGGCCACCTGATATATAAGCTTTATGGTTAAATGACGTAGTTGTAACAGGCAGAGCTATAACAAATTTTGACGTAGGGCATCTCACGATAAGAAGGTAGTGTAAAACAACAACATCTGCCACGCAAACAAGATTACCAAAGGTGTTTAAGATCAACGGTACATGTGAAAACATATAATCAACTAATAACTAATTTATATTTATTTGAAAGCATGTAAAAGTGAGAAAGTTTATGCGTAATGTTAAGAAAGATTAAAGAATGTTTTTGACATTTTTTGTTTTGTAATTTATATATAAAACTCACCGCCAGCTAAAAAAATATAAAAAAAAAGAAGTTAATTATATTTAAATTTTCATGATTATTGTAATTATTAAATCTTATTTTTAAAAAAGTGTTAAAGGGATCCCGAGATGAAAAACAAAAACTTCAGCAAGAACATTATATAAAAACAAAATAAGATCTACGTGATCCTTTTTAACTAAAAAATGATCTATGACTTTTACTAACTGCAAAAGAAAATGCTTTGAACATGTTTAACTCATATCCGCCATTACCACGCTTGTATTTGAATTTTTCATACTTGGTGCCAGTCTTTTTTTCGCAGAGTTGAGAATTTTACGTCATGTATACCTTAGCACTGAGTGTGCGCATGAAACTAAAAATTATTATGCACAACAAATATGTTCAAAATACGTCTTTTTTTTAAATTACTATTTTAAACCTTGGCACTATAACATACATTATGTCGATCAAACCGTATCAATTTGAACCAAAAAAGGCGAACAGATTCCACTGTCAGCTGGGAAACTATTAGCGACACCGATTGTGGTGGTGAGGAACTTGGAGAATTAGACAATTTACTACAGCAAGCACAAGTGAATAACGAACGCCTCGACAACGATGATGTTTCTTCGTGGTGCAAATGCTCTAATTGCAAAAAAATGTCGACGAACAGAGAGTGCTTGTGCTGTACAAAAATTGACAAAATCAAGTACCGGAAGCTAAATAAAGGTTATTTATATAGCTGATATGTAAAAAGATTACTCCTACTTCGTTCCCAGGACTTTTCGTTCAGATAATATATGTTTTTGCTTTGATGCTGATGCCACCAGTGACTATATAAGCACTTTGTCTTTTAGAAACTACATGCGTTTTGGATCATGAAGGATTCGAGGCTACATGTTTAAATCGATACGTATTGTGGACGGCTCTGGTGAGCTTACGAGACAGAGAAGGTTCTTATTTGCCCCCGGAAGACAATGTTCCAAATAGGTATTCAATATATTGCAAGAATTCATATCATATAGTAAATACCCACAGGTTTTCATATCATTGATTTTATTTAGAACTTATCGTTATGCCGTTACATACAGTTTTCTTGGTTCACATATACCAAATTGTCTAGGTACAGTACAGTCCGAATGTAAGCTTCCGCGTACGCGCTATACAACACCTTTTTCTGCAAGTCGGAAGCCCTTTAATCTTTTGTTTATCGTAATTACTTTAATGATCTTAGCGAGAGCAATGTTGCAAGTGATTTAACAAAAGCTTCGCGATAAAACAATACTGTAATTATTTTCTCATAACTGCGAGTTTTATTGTTAAAACTTATTGAAAATAAAATCCCCTTAGGTATTAGCGCAAGTAATGAAATTTAATGATTCGTTAATTACGAAAGATTAAAATAAATCGCGCGAAAAATATTGTTTTTAAAAATGTTTTTGTGCATGTTTTTTTTATATCTTTTAAACTTGGTCCGTTTTAAAAAATATATTTTTTAACATTTTATTCTATGCTATTTTTAACTTATAAATTTTTAAAATTACGCTAGCTAAACTGTAATACAGCAAGACTTTTAGTCAATACCATTTAGGATCAATAATAAAAACAAGGTAGAATAATGCTTGTCGTAACACCCTCCTCCGTTATGAATTTTAAATAATGATTTTAACGCTGCTAAAGACTTTAAATATTGTTAACTAAACCATAGTCCGTAAATAACTTGCTGTATAAATTTTGAAACAGTACAGATATAACTTGCTGTATAACTTTCAAAACAATACAAGTATATTCTGTCCAACTTTCAAAACAGCACAAAAATAATTCTTGCTGTATAACTTTCAAAACAACGCAAGAAAAATTCTTGCTGCGTAACTTTTAAAAACAAGTTTTTGAGCATGCAAGTATTTTATCTTTTCACCTTGAGAACTAGTTACATTTTTTTAGTGAGACAAATTATTATTATTTTTCCTTCGCAACTATAAAATATAAACTGCGTGCGTTATGCGAAAATACATAGAAAAAAATGGTTGTTGTAACACCCTTATTTTTTTTTTGTTGTTCCGACCATACATTCTCGATAAAATTATTTTTATTTCGCTGACCGACCATAAGCTACTATCAACTTCGCCCGTAGAACAACTAATTAAGTTGGAGTCGCCTTATAAAAAAAACTGAAAAATTATTTTAATAAAAATTTTTATTGTTGTTTTAATGTTTTTCGTGCAGTCTTATAAAAAATCTATGTCCCACATGTGCGATTTTTTTTAAGGAAGTTAGTATAAGCAAAAATTATGTTTTATCTTAACGGAACGAAGGAGGGAGTTACGACAATAACGCGTATCTTGTTTTTTTCTCAAGTCTTTTCAGATCAGCGTCACGATTACTGACGCAAGTTAAGTTTTACAGAAAATTTAAAGCAATGTATATGTAATGAACGATGTATTGAAATCGTGTTCTGCAAATATAAGATATTTTAAACCTTCCTTCAAGATAAAAATTAAGATAGTACAGTAAAGTTTATTTTTATATTTTTAATTGCTTTTGTTTACAAATTCTATAGACTTTGCGCCGAAAGTATTCTCAACATCGTCACACGCATGTTATTGTTATTTATACAATAAGTTTCCCTGATCTTTTCAATTTTTCGCGGTGTAATTATTTTCTCTAAAAAACAATAGTCGATTATGAAAGTAATTATTTATGCAAGTTGCGCGTACGCGGAAGGTTACATTCGGACTGTACTGTACGTCAGGCGGATCATACCAGCATGTGCAGTAGTTAAAATTAGAGAAACTTTTCCTGAGCCAAACAGTGTGTATGTCAATTTTAAGGGCGATGATGATGGCGCGGATGGACTCTCTGAGATTGTTGAAGCCTGGGAATGGGGATATGGCGAAGAAAATTAAAAGAAAATTTTGTATATGTACATTATATATTTACATTTTTAACTTAGTTTATGAATGGTTAAACCTGGAATATCTTAATCTTCTTTCAATGATGTCCTCTTTTCGATCATCACTAGTTGGTGCCATTATACGTTTCTTGGATGAATTTTTCTTTTTCCGAATCTCTGCTCGTTTGTATAATGATAAAAAACCCTTTTTGAGGTAGTCATACCTTTTTGGTTCATAAACCACACGTGCGACTCTCTTCTTCGTTGACTTTCGCCAAGCGATTTTAAACCGACTCGTTCCCACAGCAAGATCGCATTTATCGGATTGAATGTCGATTCAAGTTTGCATTTGTATCAAGTGCAGCGAGATATGCACCGAGTTCCATGTGTTCAAACTCAAAATGGTAAAGTTTAGGAATGTACTTCAAAAGAAGATTATTGAATATTTCGACACTTGTTGTATTTACCGAGTTTCCTAAGTATTTTACATCCTCTTTTAATTGCTTGTATAATAAACAGACTTAAGGGCCTGGTGTGCTTCCGAGTCTTCAGGTAGCCATCCAAACTCACGCTCTTCATCTTTATTGAGAGGTTCATTTACACATGCTTTGAACAACTTAGAACCTGGCCATTCGTGCACGTTGTTGACGTGAAATATAATAGATCGTATTTTTTTGTATAAAAGATCTGGATCGCCTTTCGAGGTTGCCACACTACACCAAAAATGATTGATGATCGAGGGTACTCACCTACATATTATCTCCGTACTTTTTTTCTTAGAAACTTTGTTTAGCTTCTTTGAAATTTCTTTCGCCACATGCCAAGGATCGAACTGATGCTGAATTCCTAAAGAGCACTGATAGAGGTTACACGTTTTTTTAATGAGAAACCGTTTTATAAGAAACGTAATACTAGACTATTAGCTATTAAGAAGTTAGAATTAAGCAAAATTACATCCATTCCATTAAGAAACTTTTGGAACCAAAATCGCGATAAAAAGTTAGGAAAGAGTGATTACAGATTATTATTATATAAGAAGTAAAGTAAAACGTTACCGTTAAACCTAGAATCTACTCTCATCATTTTTCTAATTTGGACGTGTCCATCAGTGGAGATTGTGTCAATTTTTATGTTTTCATTCAAGACAGTTTCTACAGCTTTAATGAAACCAGCTTTCTCCATTGCGTTTGAATTAGGAGCATCTGTTACGGGAATTACAACTGTATCTACAACCATCCCAGAACTTGATTCCATCAATGTGTAAGTGCAGTATTTTGCGCTGTGGCCTGGACTGTCGCACCTGCCATCTCCAATCAACACTACCAATTCTTTATTTCTAAGCATGTCCATGACATTCTTTCTTTCTTTGCGCCACATTTTTCTAATCACAGGAGCAATAAAATCTCGTTGAATACGATAAAAAGTACTGTCACTAAAAAATTTCAAATTCACCAACGATGCAAATTGTTTGTATAGTTTGAACACAAGCATCTGCAGTTAATGAAATTTCAGGTTCCAGAAGAAAATTGCATTCATCCTGTTGCTGGTTCAGAATGGTATCCAATATCTGAAACAGATGACATAGTAGATTCGTAGTGGATATCTGTATAAAGGTTGCACTAAGTCATGCATTGAAAAGATCTTACCTCGTCTCGATTTCTTTTTTCTTGTCTCTTGGCTGATGACTGACGAGCGATAACTTTCTTTTTATGAGAAAAGATGGATGGCACAGCCTCCTTCTTCAATGTTCGTTTCATATGTGATGATCCCGGCATTAATGTCAACTTCATGCTGTGAGATTCATCAAAGCAATGGTCTTCAAAGTGCTTGGAACATAATTTACATACTTTTGGAAGGTCAGTTCTTTTAATTGCATTAATCCATGCCTGACGAATGACTTTTCTGCTTTCGCTAGGCAGTGAATGAAAAGAAATCCCCTCTGTTTTGTCTTTCTATGTTATTTTTCTTATTTAAATGTAAATACATAGCTTGAAACACTGGTAACAAGGTGTATCTGTCTGGAAACATTTACACATAATATGCAGCGGAATTGCCACCCGGGACCTTGCGGTATAATTTCTGAATGATAATGCGTATATTCCTGATATTTTCGTATTAAATAGCAAACTGGAAAAAGATATACAAATCGAATCAAGCTGAATCCCCCCTACGGTTCGGTATTTGTTTACATCAATTATAAGATATACTCTGAATCAACGGTACAAGTGAGACGTATGATGCTCATAAGAGTCTCGGCGCTAGCATTGATTATAACTTGAAGAGGAAGGTGAGCAAGACAGACGAAGGAGGTCAACAATGGCGAAGAAAAGCTAAACAAATGTGTTCGTTGCTATCTTTATATTTAGTCTTTTAATTTGTGATCAATCGAGTTGAAATAAGTACAGTGTTATATTCTTACCACTAGAATATTGTTTTTTATCTCGGGATCCCTTTAATGGCCTCAATAGTTTCGAGAATGATATGCATCACAAGGCCGTCTTAATCCAATTTAAAAGGAAGCAAACATCTATCGCGGATAAAAAATACTGTCACAATACGCGAAGTACGATGTTAAACAACCTTTTTCCAGTACTCTTCTACGGCGCATTTGAACAGGAGTACCAGGATTGTCAAATATGTCATTGTACTTTTTACTGTTCAAGTAGGCGCACTTTAATGTCATCAATTTCATTATAGTAAAACATGATATTGAGACGAATTGCAATTACAAGATGTGATTTTTAATGAATTTAAGGCGGTTAATCATTGCAATGTTATCACAGAAAATCATCTGATATTATAATACTTGCTGTTAGTCTGTCCACAGACAGACAAACAGTGAATTTAACAGCCAATTTAAAACAGGGAATGAAGAGTTAAGACAAATGAAACAACATCATAAAACTTAATGTTTGATTATTAAACAGTTCCGCCATTATTTTAAATTATGAGTATCTAGTTTTAGGGACATTTTTGTTAAAATTTTACCTTATCTCGCCTGAAAAACACATGTACAGTACCGCCTGAATGTAATGTTACATGTGCACGATAGTTATCACCTTTACAAGAGCTTTCGGTAGCGTCAGAACTTTCGTTTTTATTATTTTATTATATATCCATTGTTAAATACATGATCTATTTTTGCATGTAAAAAACAATAGAGTTCATGTCCCACACGTGAAATTTAACGATCGCATGAAATTTCCGTGTGGTTTATTGTTTTTAATTACTGCAGCTGCTAAGTGATTAACACAAGAAAATATTTAAAAATTTAATTACCCCTCGTGTCTCTATTGTTTCAGCACACGAACATCTTTTATTCACACATGAATTTATTTGTTAAAGTATCTCCGATTTTGTAAAAGCGTATGCGAATGTTATTGTTCTGCACCTGAAAGAAATGTTAGATCTTTTGTCTTTACATGCAACGAGTTATAAATAATCTTTAGTCTTCTCATTTTAGCGTGTTCGTTTGCACACGCACGCATTTTAAAAGTTTAAGAACGGAGAACGGCGATAGAAATGCTTTGTTACATCGCGTTTTAAAAGTTTAAGAACGAAAACGGCGATAGAAAAGCTTCGTTAGATTGCATTTTTAAAAGTTTAAGAACGAAAAGCTGCGATAGAAATGCTTTGTTAGATCGCGTTTTAAAATTTGAGAAACGAAGAACGGCGTTAGAATAGCTTCGTTAGATCGCATTTTAAAAGTTTAAGAACGAAAAGCGGCGATATAAATGCTTTGTTAGATCGCGTTTTAAAAGTTTAAGAATGAAGAACGGCGATAGAAAAGCTTCGTTAGATCGCATTTTAAAAGTTTAAGAACGAAGAACGGCGATAGAAAAGCTTTGTTAGATCGCATTTTAAAAGATTAAGAACTAAGGATTAAGGTGAAGGGTCTCTTTAGGAGACAAGAGAGGAGTTGAACGTCCTCCACCATACCTTAGTTTAAAGGGGCGATTGTGGAAGTCCCATGAAATGCCACATAGTGATGGTGTCACTTTAAAAAACACCCAGTCCGGTCTGTGAACGGTTGGCGCTAGGAAGGGCATCCAGCTGTAAAACAATGCCAAAACTTTTTATTAATGGCCGTAAGAACAGTTGATCAGACAAACTGCGTAAACGGGGCTGGAACTCTAAGGAGTGAAGGTGTCGCGCACGGTAGGACAGATGTCAGGTGTGAGCATCGTCAGACCGTTACCCAGCTATCACATCACAAGGTAGATAACACTAGGTTGAGGATGGCTAGTGTAAATGTTGGTACTCTGAGAGGTAGAGCAGGTGAAGTAGTTGAAATGTTAGAACATAGATCTGTTGATATGTGTTGTGTTCAGGAAGTCAGGTGGAGAGGAGCTTCAGTGAGATTTGTGGAAGGAAGGAGGGCAAGGTATAAGCTTTTTTGGATTGGTAATAGTGATGGATATGGAGGAGTTGGCATATTCGTTGCAGAGAAGTGGGTAGAAAAAGTAATAGATGTTATGCATGTTAATAGTCGTATTATAGTGATAAAGTTTTTGATAGGTAATAGGATTGTCACTTTTCTGTCAGTTTATGCTCCACAGTGTGGACTCAGTGAGGAAGATAAAGATAAGTTTTATGATGAGTTAATAGCAGTCGCATCAAAGTTTGGAGACACTGAACTTGTCATGGTGGGCGGCGACTTTAATGGTCATGTTGGGAAGTCATCTGAAGGTTATACAGGTGTGCATGGAGGCTATGGATTTGGGAGCAGAAATAAGGAAGGGGAGAGATTGCTTGAGTTTGGAATGGCAACGGACATGGTGGTTTGTAACACATCATTCAGTAAGAGACAGAGTAGGCTGATAACATATGAGTCAAGTGGTTGTAAGACACAGATAGATTACTTCCTGGTTAGAAAGTCAGACAAGTGGTGAAGGACGTGAAAGTTATATCGGGGGAAGAGTGTGTTTCCCAGCATAGGTTGCTGGTTTGTGATATTATCTTGAAGAGTGTTAAAGAAGCCAAGGGAAAGTACAGGCCCCGTCGTAAAGTCTGGAAGCTGAAGGAAGAGATTGTAGCAAGACAATTTAGTGCAAAAGTTCAGCAGTTAGCCCACAATGGTCAATGTGATAGTGACAATGTTGAAAGTACTTGGACTACTTTGAAGAATTGTCTTCTAGAAGCTTCTGATGATACCTGTGGGTGGACGAAAGGACCAGCTATAGACATAGACAGACCTGGTGGTGGAATAATGAGGTTGACCAGTGTATAAAGGAAAAGAGGAAACTTTGGAAAGAGTGGAAGTCAGGTGGTAGTAAAAATATTTACTTAGAAGCTAAGCGTCGTGCTCGTACAGCAGTGTATAAGGCAAAATCAGAAGCAGAGAGAAACAGATTTGCAGATGTGTTAAGAAGGGTAGACCAGCGCAATGAGGTATTCAAGATAGCAAAGCAAATGAAGAAGACTAATCAAGATGTTGTAGGTGAGAAGTGTATACGTAATGATGAAGGTGTTTTGGCTAGCACAGAGGAGGAGAAAAGGGTAGCTTGCAAGAATTATTATCAGAGGTTGCTTAACACTGAGTTTGATTGGGATGAGGATAATTTGTCTGATGATGATGTTGTAGAAGGGCCAGCTATGCAGATCAAGACAGAATGGGTAGTGGAGGCTATTAGGAAATTGAAGATTGGCAAGGCTGCAGGAGTATCAGGTATTGTTGCAGAGATGGTAAAAGCATCTGGATATATTGGAGTTGAGCTTATTACAAGTCTTGCTAACCAGATTATAAAGGATGTTGCTATTCCGAGTGAGTGGCAGTCGAGTGTAATAGTGAATTGTTTCAAGGGCAAGGGTGATGCATTAGAAAGAGGTAATTATAGAGGTTTGAAGTTGGTTGATCAAGTAATGAAAGTTATTGAAAGAGTGATTGATAAGTTACTTAGAGAAAGAATTGATATAGATAAGATGCAATTTGGTTTTGTTCCAGGGCGTGGCACTACAGATGCAATATTTTTACTCAGACAGCTTCAGAAAAAGTATTTAGGAAAGAGAAAGAATCTCTATTTTGCCTTTGTAGATTTAGAGAAAGCTTTTGATAGAGTGCCACGTAAAATTATTTGGTGGGCTATGAGAAAATTAGGTGTGGATGAGTGGCTAGTTACGATGGTACAGTCTATGTACAGTAATGCTAGAAGTCGTGTCAGGATTATTGATTCACTTAGTGATGAATTTAGTGTAAATGTTGGTGTACATCAGGGTTCTGTACTTAGTCCTTTGTTCTAGTCTTAGAAGCGCTGTCGATGGAGTTCAGAACAGGTTGTCCATGGGAGTTATTGTATGCAGATGATTTGGTTCTCATAGCAGAGTCGATGGAAGAATTAGTTGAAAAGTTTGAGAAGTGGAAGAAAGGACTAGAAGAGAAAGGGCTAAGGGTGAACACAGCAAAGTCTAAAGTCATGATTAGTAGCATTGCAGCCAAGTGTGACCTTGTAGTTGGAAAGTGGCCTTGTGGAGTTTGCAGGAAAGGGGTTGGTAGTAACTCAATTTTTTGTCAGACTTGCAAGCATTGGGTACATAAGAAGTGCAGTAGTATTGGTGGAAGGTTAAGAGCTGACATTCAGTTTGTATGCAAGCGTTGCAAAGGTGAGATTATAGAGAATGAAGTATTTCCAGCTTTAATGATGTACAACAGTGGCTCGTTAGAGATTAGTTGAGAACTTCTGTTACTTAGGTGATATGTTGGGCAGTGAAGGGGGTGTTGGAAGAAGTGTTACTTGCAGGATAGGTTCTGCTTGGAAACAGTTCAGAGAGTTACTTCCTTTGTTGACTAGCAGAGTCTTGTCAATTTAGGTAAAAGGTAGGTTGTATGAGGCCTGTGTAAGAAGTGTTATGTTGTACGGTAGTGAGACATGGGCAGTGAGGCAGGAAGATCTTGACCGTTTAGAAAGGAATGATATGAGAATGGTTAGGTGGATGTGTAACGCCAGTCTGAGAGACAGAAAGAGTTCAGATGAGCTAAGAAGCAGGCTAAGTATCCGTAGAATTAAAGATGTTATCCAGATAAGAAGATTGAATTGGCTGGGGCACTTGGAAAGAATGGAGGAGGATAATTGGGTAAGAAAGTGTAGAGACTTGATAGTTCCTGGGGCAAAGCCCAGAGGCAGACCGAGAAAGACTTGGCAGGAGGTTATGAGGACAGACTTGATACAGAGGAAGTTGAGTTCAGATCTAACACAGTCTAGATCAGATTGGAAGAGGGTCATTAATATACCCCGTCCAACCCATGCTAGCATGGAAAACGGACGTTAAGCCGAGAATGATGATGATGATGGAGAATGCCTCGAATAAGTCCATCAACCAAGGCGCGAATCATAACACTGCATCATCAAGGATTCATGGGGAAAAAATTATTAAAAATCTCTCCAAGGAAGGAATTACTACCACGAGACAAACGCTTTTCTGTTTGCTAAAAAGATATAATTCTACTGGTAAAATTTCATATATCGGAAAACCAGGTAGAAAAGCTAAGCTATCGGTAGAACGCTTTAATTTAAGAACGATGAATATTCGGCAGTTGACATACAGAAAAAACTTAAAAACACCTTTAATATTAATGTTTCTGTTCCCACTGTCAAAAAGTTTAGACGCAAATTAGGATGGATTGCGACTGGACCAAAATATTGTCAAGCTGTGCGCCCAGCAAATTGTGAATCACGTTTAGCCTACTGCAAGAAGTGGTTAGCTGAAGAAGATCGCTTTAATGACGTGATGTTTACTGACGAGTCTACAATCGAAATCAACAGACACGCTGAAAAAAGGTGACGTACCAAAACTGAAGCCAAAAGTAAAACATCCATATAAAGTTCACGTTTGGGGAGGGATTTCTCGACGAGGAAGAAGTAAAATTCCCATTTTTACAGGGATAATGCGTAAGCGCTTTTTTTAATTATATAAGAACATTTGGCTTTTGCTGAAAAAATTAAACAAGTTAAAAACATTAATTCTTAGTGCGTAATGTCTAATTACTTTTAGGAATTTTTGATGGAAGAGATCCTGCAAAATACTTTGAAACCGTCGCTGGACAAGTTATACCCTGACGGTCATCGATTCCAACAGGATAACGATCCAAAGCACACGGCCATTCTAGCAAGAGAATTCATGGAAAATAACAATATTAATCACTGGCCTACACCCACTGAAAGCCCAGATCTTAATCCAATTGAAATGATGTGGTCGGAATTAAAGCGACATATACGTCGGCGCATTAAACCGTCGACGAAGGAAGAGTTAGTCAATGCTATTACAGAATTTTGGAAAAGTGTAACGGTAGCTATATGTAATAAATACATCGACCATTTGTATAAAGTTATTCCAATTGTTATTGAAAGAGAAGGCCGAGCATCTGGACATTATGTTTTCAATTCCCGTAGCCCAGTTGCAATTCTGTCGAAACGCTAACTTTTTTAAAAATTGTTTCGTGTGCTAAATAAAATACAACATTTAGGTTTGTGTAAAAACAATAAAATTGCGCGCAAAACACGAGATTCTTTCAAAGTATCATAATAAATCCATGTAAAAACAAAAGATAATACGTTGCCGTTCATGAGTAGAAACAATAAAAACTTAAAGCTTTGTTACATTTTATATTTTTTCTTCTGTTGATCCCTTGACGGCTATAGCAATTAAATACAACAATGAGTTACGCGAAGTGTACATGAGCTAATTAAAGTTCGCATGTGTGACATGAACTCTATTGTTTTCAACATGCAAAAATAGCTCATGTATTTAACAATAGGTTAACAATAACAACGAAAGTTCTGACACTACCGAAGGTTCGTGTGAAGGTGATAACTATCGTGCACATGTAAAGTTACATTTAAGCGGTACTGTATTCTGCGATTTGGTTCAGCTTTGTTGCTGTAGTGATGATTGACATTTTGCTTACATCCGCCATTTTTAAAATTTCACTGGGTGAAAACAAACCAAGTTTGCGGGGGGTTTCTAGCTAACGGAAGGTAACCACAATAAAAATCTGTCTGGAAATGATGCTTAGCTAACTAGATTTTGCTCCAAAAAATTATCTTTGCTCAAACTCCAAAATGTGTCTAGCTCTGCACTCTCTTCACCTAAAACACGGAAACTTTTCACCTCAAAATATTGTTATGACATTAAACCGAATACACCTTTACGATAATTCAATTGTACATGCGTTCCTATGGCTTTCCATCGTTTTACAATATCGGAAGAAAGGAGGTAAAAAACATGTTTTTTATAAGAGTTTGTTAGAGACGAAAACATGTTTTCTCCAGTTTTTTAACTTTCTTCGTATCAATTTCTTTCAAATTTTCAGGAAACGTTAATAATAATAAGATACAACTTATGTGTACTTTTCATTAAAAACAAAACGCGGCAAGATAAGTTATCACAAAAGAACATGTTTTCTCTTAATAAACTCTTATAAAAGTGTGATGTTTACCTCCTCTGATCGCAAAATGAGCTACGATGGAGTGTTAGTTTTCCCGAATTATCGTAAAGGTGTATCGCCGAATAGGAAAATTGCTCACTTGCAAACGGAAAACTTTCCTTGACTAAAAACTGCCCATCCATATTTTCTTCCATGTTTGATTTAAACAAAAAGACATTAACCAAACATTTTTTTGTGTCATGCCTCTTTTTTAGCTAGCTTTTTAGCTATAGCTAGCTAGCTATGTAGCTGCTAATTTTTTAGATTATAGATAGATATATAGATATATATTTCCAACTTTGAAAATAATAATAATAAACAATCTTTTTTTGTCTAAGTTAAAAAGTCTTAAAAAGCCCTAGAGAGAGGGTTATCATCTTCTTTGTAACCTAGATTATTTCCGAACTTGCGCATAAATTCCGGTTAAACGTAAACATTGAAACTCGTCTGTTTTTCCTGGCGTTAGTTGTAATTACATTGCACAATGTTGGTATTGAAAATTTATAAATAAATTACTTACAAAATGTATTCGACATGATTAGCAGCATTTGCTTCTACCCTCATCTGTTTACATTTTTTTCCCGCGCTATATATCGTTAACGCTTTCATTGTTTATGTAGTTTATCCAGAACAAAGAAGACATGGCTGTTATGAAAGGACGGAACACGGTTGACGATAATGCTTCTTATCAGTTAGGCTTTCAGAAACTTTTTATGACAATAATTTGTAGAAAGCAATTCCACCTAATGTACTTCGGTGACGTTTTCGACAAAGCATCGTCAAACCTTTAAAAATGTTACCAACACTCAAGGTACGGCCTGAAAATAGTAAGTCTCATACTTACTTGATCAATCTTTCGTTTGAATCTGGTATCTTTCCTAGATCTTTAAAAACATCCAGAGTGGTGCCTGTTTACAAAAATAAAGGTTCTTCTATAGATGTGTCAAATTACAGACCAATCTCATTATTGTCAAACATTGAGAAAATCTATGAAAAGGTTATGTACAACAGAATCATAGGCTTTCTCAACAACCATGATATCCTAATATCCCAAACAGTTTGGATTCAGAAAACAGCATTCAACATCACAGGCTGTGCTTACTATAGTTGAACGCATTAGACATTGCCTTGACAAAGGTGAGCTTGCCTGTGGAGTGTTTGTCGACTTACAAAAAGCTTTTGATACTGTTGACCACAAAATCCTTCTATCCAAGCTAAATCACTATGGTATTCGGGGAAAAGCAAATGATTGGAACAAAATTTTCAATATCAAACCGAGGCCAAAAACTCTGGAGCATGCTTCTAAACGATGAGATAAAAAGCATTCCATCTACAAAACAATTTAAAATTGCACTAAGAAATCAGCTGTTACGAAGTAATAACGAACAAGTCTTCTTCTGAAACAACACTACGTGTGATAATTAAACGCTTTCTTTTATTTAACATAACATTTAATATTTTATTAAGTTTTTAATTATCAATTTTTATTTGACGCTGATATGATTTTTGGCCGAAGGAAATTATTACCTGAAAATCTAGTTGGATATTTATGTTGAACTTTCTTAAATAATGTAATGAATATATTTGGTGCTATTAAATTTTTAATCTTATACATGAAAATAAGGACTTGAAAAATGTTTAGCTGACATACATTAAGAATACCCAGTTCTTTTAGCAACGGTCTAGAATGGTAACATTTGTTCTGTCGTAATATAATCCTACTGGCATGTTTTTGCTGAATGTGCAGTTTTTTTAATTTTGTTATATTAGTGCTACCCCATGCAATGTTTGCACAATTTAAATAGCAGTGTATAAAGGGAAAATATATGCTTCTTAAGCAGTTCTTATTCAAAGCGAAACTGGCTTTATATAAGATTCCTAAGCTTTTGGAAACTTTGTTTTCCACTAATTTAATATGTTCTCTCCAAGTTAAATTTTCGTCCAGGAGAACTCCAAGAAATTTCATTGAATATTCTCTTCTTATGTTTACATGATCAATAACTAATCCAGGTAATCTAAGAGGTATTTCATCTTTTTTACTAAGTTTGTGAAAAAAGGTATATCTAGTTTTTGAAGTGTTAAGGGATAATTTATTCGCTTTAAACCAATCAGCCAATTTAGCCAATTCTATGTTAGTAGTTTCAAAAAGAGTCTAGGAAATGTTCGAGTTACAAAACCGGGAAGTTAGGAAGTTGCGAGTTGGGGAGTTAGGGAGTTACAAATTTCTACGGTAAACCGAGTTACATGTCCGGCGAAAACTTCAGGTCATTATTTTACCGTATGAGCTATTCGCAAATACTCGGGCCTGCGCCCTGTAGCAAACCGCGCTGAGCCAATAATTTACAAAAGATTATTATAGATAAAAAACATTATTTCTTTTCTGTAATTATCACAATCAATACTGATATATCATAGTTGCATATTGCCTCGTTTTTATGCTCCAAACTGTCTACAAAAGTTCCAGCCCCTTAGGGCAAACCTCGGGTAAGGGGCCGCAAAACAAAGCAAAAGATTGTTTCGAAGCACGCGACCTCATTTCCTAAAGCTTCCCCGGTATGGTAGGAGGAGAAGCAGAGAAGCTCGCTCATAAAGTCTTTTAATTTTAAGACATTGCTTTTGACTTTAAAGACTTTAAAAATTGGAAGGAAAGATTTCTATACAAGGTAAGTTTCGATAACGTAATTTATTTAGCTGCATATAATTTTTACAGTCCAAAAAATAATCAACCAAAAATACAACACAAGAAAATAGGTAGCTAGCTAGAGCTAGCTTATAGCTACTAGCTAAAAGAATGATCAAAGTTCTATGTTCTACCCATTGTACTTTCCTGTAGCCATGCATAATGCAATTTCTGAGTCATCTAGTTCAATAGCTGGGTCAAGTTTCAATTCACCACATTTCTCAATATTTGTTCGTGTAGGAATAAAATTTAAGCAGTCTTTATCAGGACAAAATCTAAATTGTGATGATACAGCAAATTCCTTTCCAAACGGAATGTATAAACCTTTTGTGACGACATGCAATTGACCTAACAGAATAATGTTGCTGCATTTCTTGCATTTTGGAGATTTACCCTTCTGTTTTGCAAAGCGAGTTATGGTCTAAACTTGTTCTTTGTTCTTATCAGGATGTTTTGAAAATATATTTTGGAAATCGCCACCAATACATGATGGTGTTTTGGCTGTCTCGACTATACAACGATTTGCATTGGTGTATTTGATGGAATCTGGAATTGGACATGATAAACTTGTGAAAAGCATAACCAGCTCCTGTCTTGTGTACCCACGCTGATGGATTATTTTGTTACTTGTTGGGCATTTACAGTAATGCAATAAAATCCAAACAATATGCTTGCACACATCGTTTTCGTTGGCAAGTGCAAACGGGCAGTCACAACTTGGCAGTATTTCGATGGAAGTCGAGTATGTGCTCCAGAAGACATGTCGTTTATCCTTTGTTACTTGGTAAGTCTTTTTGCTTTTTATTGTGACAACTATTTTTGTATCATTGTGTTTGACAATGTTACTCACCTTGATGTCATTTTTTGCTGTTATTGCTTTAGTCAAAGTAGCTTTAAAACGTTTACTAGGCTTTTCCCGGTATTTTGATGGTCTGTACAGATCATCTTGGTTGTGCTGGATAGTTGGACCAAATGCACTGATATGATTTTTTCTTTTCCTTCCTCTTTTGGACCTGTAAACATAAATATATAAGGAATTAAAGTAGGTATCAAATTTGACTTCAAAAGGAATAACTAAATGGATACACAAACAACTGAAAAATAATAATCATTATATATATACCTTTCTTTTTCTGTAAAAGGTCTGTGCTTGCAAGATAAGTCTATTGTTTCATCTGTGTTGTTAGGTATTGCTGTATTCAATTCTAATTCATCCAATTCCACTGACATTTGTTGTGCTGCATCCAGCTGTCTTCTTGCTGATATTTGTTGTGCCTGCTCAAATGAAGGACCGTATCCTGTTGTAGGATTTCCTTCTTGATACTTCTTCCACATTGTTTCAACTATGATGCTTTCAGCAGTATCTTCTTGTGCAGCCTTCAATAGGGTGAGGTTGGTACTTGCTCCATGAACAAATGAGGCATTTACAACTTCTGCTAAGTTAGTGGTTGGTGCATATAGGTTTGTCTTATATGCACGTGACCAGTGAATTCATCTCTGATCCCACCAATTCAGAAAGTTGGTTAGATTTTTCTTTGCAGGAGTGTCTCGACAGAAATTTTCCAATATACCTAAAGATGTCTGGTACCCAGCATTGGTTGTTGACTCCATCCATTGGAATGCTAATCTTTTGAATTGCTGTTGTGTTTCATCATCACCTTAATTAACATTTAATGAATGAGGTCAAGCTATTTTTTAATAAAACAGTATAAAATTTTATTGCAGGCTCAATTTAAATCAATTATATTTTACCTAGTGCTCTGGAGTGTTTGTTGACATTTTCTTTAAAATGAAATTCGCAGCTTACACTGTTGGCAATTACTTCATGGTGAAAATTATCAATGGCAGATTTCCAAAATGCACCTGCTTCATCACTCATTAAACCCCAAGGGTCAAAAGTAACAGAGTCATCAAATTTCTCTGCAAGAGCTTCGTTGACCAATTTCCAAAATTTTGTAATATTTACAGCAGACTCCCCTTCGCATTCCATTGTAGCAAGCCTAATTTGTTTCAGCAATGTTGGATGGTACACACTTAATGTGATCGTAGTGAAGTGGGAACATCTTCTTTCTTTTCCATCAATGTGGGCATATTGTGTTGACAGTATCTTGTTCCCATGTCTGTTCATGTCATTCATAAGTTGCAGTTTGAAGCTACTGGTTTTGAAGACATATGTAGGCTCGCCATTATATTTTCTGTCATTCAGTTTGTAAATTAGGAACTTGTCCCTTTTGGAGGTAGATATTTTCAAGATAGAAACAGCTTCTAAAATATTGTAAAAATGCAAAATTAGATGATGTAGAAAAAAATTAGAATATGTAGAAAATAAAGTTTTCATTTTTTCTTATTCAAAATATACTAAAGTTCATTAAAAAGTATTTTTACCTAAAGAATGTCCATGAGGTTGCAGTTCCTTCAGTGCTTTTTTTTTCAAGTTTGTTGTGTGCTGTATATCAATTAGATTGCCAGATATCTCGTCTAGTTTGTCCCATTTTCCTTCATCTATCGCTTTACACAAAGTTCTGCTGGCAAGTTGGCATGGTTTCATTTTTGGATCATCCTGAAAAGTTTTAATGATGTTGTCACAAACTTTCTTTTGAACTTGTGGCTTGCACACACATGAATGGTATCCATGGTGATATATGGTGACTACATCATATGAAAATTCCCACACTTTCCTTGCATCACACAATATGAATTCTCCTGTAATTTTGCAGTGGTTGCACTTATTTCTTTTAAAATGGTGACGATTTCTCTCCCCAAACTCCCTTAGGTAGCTGCATTGGTCATTGACACATTTTCTGCTTCCTTTACATTTTGCCAGCCGCCTTAATCCATCAAAATCTTTTCTTCTAGATTCATAATATTTCTGCCATTGTCGACCATCTAGAGAAGATGCCATTCTATTTTCAGGATCATACTTTAATTGATACACCTGCTTTCCATCGATGTCATAGGGCACTTTGTCTACATGTTGGATTGATATGTCAGACCAACCTTCGATCGGGAGGTAAACTTTGGTTCCTTTCATGTAGGAATCCATTGACCCCCTAAATGAAATATATAAATCTGTTTTGAAAGTAGAAAGTAAAGTGTAAATAGAGCACTTCCATCACACTCTTTTTTTTCAAAAAAAAAAATTGCATTTGAAATAAATAATTAAATAAAATCTCCACAATACATACCTAAGTATGCTCTGCTTGTGATGTGCAGGTGATGTATCAATCCTATTTGTGTCTTTAGGTTGAGCTGGTTTTACTTGATTGTGCAGCAAGTCCGTCAAAAGAATTTCGTCATTGAAGTCATCACTGAAGTCATCACTGGATTGACTATCCCATGATTCGTTTTTCCTAAAATAACATGGTAGGATAAAAATGTTTATTTTTTTAATTGTTCATTACACAACAGCTTTTTTGTTGTCTACCTTTCAAAAAAATAATATTAGCTTACCATGTGACTGGATTTGTGGAATTGACTTCATAAGATTTTTCAGCAATTTCAATAATACTATCATCAAGGCTAAATAGTTATGAAAGAATGTTATAAGGACTTTGTATATAATTATTGTATTTTATAAAAAACGTTAATTTTTCTTAAATTTTTAAAAGTTTAGCCTTGACGATTCTTACAAAATGAATTCCTACAAAACACTGGCTGAAAAGCATAAATGCTGAAAACTTAACATCCTATCTAATCTTATAAAAAACGTTTACAACACTGATTCTAATTCGTATTTCTTATATAATATCATGTACCTTTCGTTTTTCAGGTTTTCGGATTTAAACGTGTTATGGTCAAATATTTTTCTACGAACTGGTGATGTTGAATCCAATCTAATACTATAAAGAATAATTTGTTTACTTTCTTGAAGCAAACTCGGAAATGTGATTGAAATGCACGCAACTTACATCGTCATTTTACTTTTCTTTTTGTCAGGAGAGTTGGTATCATCATCCGATATGGTTATAACAGTATTCTGTAGAAATTATAGGATTTAAAAGTATTGTAATTAGAAGTTTTATATGCTTCAATTGAGTTAATAAAATCACGTACCTTTGAGGAGGGCGTTTGTGTTTCTTTCGTTAAATCAATGAACGACATCTCTAGTCAGAAAGTTGAAGCAAAAGAGGAAAAACATGGGAAATGCAAATTGTTTTGTATTTCATTTTCCTACCCGAAATGCAGTGGTGATAGAAATCTGTTCCTTATCTTTGTGCAATAGCCCTTTATGCACCAGTTTTTTTTTAAAAACAAATAACTATAAAATTCAAAAAGTTTGGGACAGAAACTGCCCCTAAGTGGCTGTAGAAACCGGACACCCGCAATAACCGCTGCTAGGTTGGGTGGAAAACAAAGAAAAAGAATCTTAAAAGATCATTAGAAACGAAATGCGGACCCTTGTGAAAGTGGCCAGTGAGAAATGACGCCGCTGTCCCAATGAAAAACAAAGAAATTTAATGATTGAAAAGCTATTGAAATAAAAGCGAACCCCTGAGAAAGCGGTCAGTTAGAACCAACTAAATATTTATGAGAAAAATCTGAGATTCTGTAAGTCGAGTTTGTATGCTGCGCTTTTCGTTTTTGAGATATTTTTCCGGAGTTTCGGCGACGGAGAATTTTACAAAAATTAAAATGGTAGACTTAACTCCCCTTCCGTAACTCCCCAACTTACTGAATTTGTAACTCCCCGATTACCGGTACTCTTTCAAAAAGTACGTTTATATCTTTATGAGTAAAGAATAAATTTGTATCATCAGCAAATAAAATTGAATTTAAGACACTAGATGCTCTAAATATATCATTGATATAAATAAGAAACAACAGTGGTCCTAAAATTGACCCTTGAGGTACTCCACATGTTATAATCCTGTAGTTAGTATTTCCTTCGTCATAAGAAATATATTGTTTTCTTTCGAAGAGGTAGTTCTTGAACCATGCGAGATATGTATTTCTTATGCCATAATATTTTAGTTTTTCTAATAGAATCTCATGGTTGACTGTATCGAATGCCTTGCTGAGATCAATAAAGACCCCAATTGTAAATTTAAATATCATAGGATAGTCATCTATTCGAGACCTTTTCTTTTGCAAAATTTATTTTCCGGCCTTATTTCTACCAAACAAGACAAACCGAGTGCGCATAACCAATAATATCATAGGATAGTCTTCCGTTCGAGACTTTTTCTTCTCAAAAATTTATTTTCCGGCCTTAATTCAACCAAACAAGACAAACAGAGTGCGCCTAACAACCAAATTTAGGTGTATGGATTGCTTCTAAGAATAGGAATTCGTTTCATAATATTTGGCAAAGGCCTTATTCAGAAATGTTGACTAATTTCATGTGTATGTATTGCTTTTTGACCTGGAAATTCTCTTATAATTGCTTTGTGGAGACATAATTGACCAAAACAACCGCATCTCGATGTATGGACTGCTTCTAAGAACGGGAATTCGTTTCAAAATATTTGGCGAAGGCCTTATTCAGAAATGTTGACTAATTTCATGCGTATGCATTGCTTCTTGACCTAGAAATTCTCTTATAATTGCTTTATACAGACATAATTTACAAAAAAAAACAATTTCGATGTATGGATTCTTTCGGGAATAGCAATTCGTTTCAAAATATTTGGCGAAGGCCTTATTCAGAAATGTTGAATAAATTTCATGTGTATGTATGGCTTCTTGACCTGGAAATTCTCTTATAAATACTTTATACAGACATAATTTACAAAAAAAAATAAAAAATTCGATGTGTGGATTCTGTCGGGAATAGGAATTCGTTTCATAATATTTGGCGAAGGCCTTATTTAGAAATGTCAACTAATTTCATGTGTATGTATTGCTTTTTGACCTGGAAATTCTCTCATAATTGCTGTGTACAGACATAATTTACCAAAACAACCACATCTCGATGTATGGATTGCTTCTAAGAACGGGAATTCGTTTCAAAATATTTATAGAAGGCCTTATTTAGAAATGTTGACTAATTTCATGTGTATGTATTGCTTCCTGACCTGGAAATTATCTCCTAAATACTTTGCGCAGACATTATTTACCGAAAAAAACAAATTTCGATGTATGGATTCTTTCAGGAACGGGAATTCGTTACAACATATTTGGCGAAGGCCTTATTCAGAAATGTTGACTAATTTCATTTGTATGTATTGCTTCTTGAACTGGAAATTCTCTTATAATTGCTTTATACAGACATAATTGAACAAAACAACCGCATCTCGATGTATGGATTGCTTCTAAGAACGAGAATTCGTTTCAAAATATTTATAGAAGGCCTTATTTAGAAATGTTGACTAATTTCATGTGTATGCATTGCTTCTTCTTGACCTAGAAATTCTCTTATAGTTGCTTTATACAGACATAATTTACCAAAACAACCGCATCTCGATGTATGGATTGCTTCTAAGAACGAGAATTCGTTTCAAAATATTTATAGAAGGCCTTATTTAGAAATGTTGACTAATTTCATGTGTATGTATTGCTTCCTGACCTGGAAATTATCTCCTAAATACTTTGCGCAGACATTATTTACCGAAAAAAACAAATTTCGATGTATGGATTCTTTCAGGAACAGGAATTCGTTTCAAAATATTTGGCGAAGGCCTTATTTAGAAATCTCAACTAATTTCATGTGTATGTATACCATCTTGAGCTGGAAATTCTCTCATAATTGCTTTATACAGACATAATTTAACAAAAAAATCAAATCTCGATGTATGGATTGCTTCTAAGAACGGAAACTCGTTTCAATATATTTGGCGAAGGCCTTATTTAGAAATGTCAACTAATTTCATGTGTATGTATTGCTTTTTGACCTGGAAATTCTCTCATAATTGCTTTATACAGACATAATTTACCAAAACAACCACATCTCGATGTATGGATTGCTTCTAAGAACGGGAATTCGTTTCAAAATATTTATAGAAGGCCTTATTTAGAAATGTTGACTAATTTCATGTGTATGCATTGCTTCTACTTGACCTAGAAATTCGCTTATAATTGCTTTATACAGACATAATTTACCAAAACAACCGCATCTCGATGTATGGATTGCTCCTAAGAACGGGAATTCGTTTCAAAATATTTGGTGAAGGCCTTATTTAGAAATGTCAACTAATTTCATGTGTATGTATACCATCTTGACCTGGAAATTCTCTCATAATTGCTTTATACAGACATAATTGAACAAAAATATCAAATCTTGATGTATGGATGCTTCTAAGAACGGGAAATCGTTTCATAATATTTGGCGAAGGCCTTATTCAGAAATGTTGACTAATTTCATTTGTATGTATTGCTTTTTGACCTGGAAATTCTCTTATAAATACTTTATACAGACATAATTTACAAAAAAAAACAATTTCGATGTATGGATTCTTTCGGGAATAGGAATTTGTTTCAAAATATTTGGCCAAGGCCTTATTTAGAAATATCAACTAATTTCATGTGTATGTATTGCTTTTTGACCTGGAAATTCTCTCATAATTGCTTTATACAGACACAATTTACCAAAACAACCACATCTCGATGTATGGATTGCTTCTAAGAACGGGAATTCGTTTCAAAATATTTGGCGAAGGCCTTATTTAGAAATGTTGACTAATTTCATGTGTATGTATTGCTTTTTGACCTGGAAATTCTCTCATAATTGCTTTATACAGACATAATTTACCAAAACAACCACATCTCGATGTATGGATTGCTTCTAAGAACGAGAATTCGTTTCAAAATATTTATAGAAGGCCTTATTTAGAAATGTTGACTAATTTCATGTGTATGCATTGCTTCTTCTTGACCTAGAAATTCTCTTATAGTTGCTTTATACAGACATAATTTACCAAAACAACCGCATCTCGATGTATGGATTGCTTCTAAGAACGGGAATTCGTTTCAAAATATTTGGTGAAGGCCTTATTTAGAAATGTCAACTAATTTCATGTGTATGTATACCATCTTGACCTGGAAATTCTCTCATAATTGCTTTATACAGACATAATTGAACAAAAAATCAAATCTTGATGTATGGATTGCTTGTAAGAACGGGAAATCGTTTCATAATATTTGGCGAAGGCCTTATTCAGAAATGTTGACTAATTTCATGCGTATGCATTGTTTTTTGACCTGGAAATTCTCTTATAATTGCTTTATACAGACATAATATACAAAAAAAACAATTGCGATGTATATGGATTCTTTCGGGAATAGGAATTTGTTTCAAAATATTTGGCGAAGGCCTTATTTAGAAATATCAACTAATTTCATGTGTATGTATTGCTTTTTGACCTGGAAATTCTCTCATAATTGCTTTATACAGACACAATTTACCAAAACAACCACATCTCGATGTATGGATTGCTTCTAAGAACGGGAATTCGTTTCAAAATATTTGGCGAAGGCCTTATTTAGAAATGTTGACTAATTTCATGTGTATGTATTGCTTTTTGACCTGGAAATTCTCTCATAATTGCTTTATACAGACATAATTTACCAAAACAACCACATCTCGATGTATGGATTGCTTCTAAGAACGAGAATTCGTTTCAAAATATTTATAGAAGGCCTTATTTAGAAATGTTGACTAATTTCATGTGTATGCATTGCTTCTTCTTGACCTAGAAATTCTCTTATAGTTGCTTTATACAGACATAATTTACCAAAACAACCGCATCTCGATGTATGGATTGCTTCTAAGAACGGGAATTCGTTTCAAAATATTTGGTGAAGGCCTTATTTAGAAATGTCAACTAATTTCATGTGTATGTATACCATCTTGACCTGGAAATTCTCTCATAATTGCTTTATACAGACATAATTGAACAAAAAATCAAATCTTGATGTATGGATTGCTTGTAAGAACGGGAAATCGTTTCATAATATTTGGCGAAGGCCTTATTCAGAAATGTTGACTAATTTCATGCGTATGCATTGTTTTTTGACCTGGAAATTCTCTTATAATTGCTTTATACAGACATAATATACAAAAAAAACAATTGCGATGTATATGGATTCTTTCGGGAATAGGAATTTGTTTCAAAATATTTGGCGAAGGCCTTATTTAGAAATATCAACTAATTTCATGTGTATGTATTGCTTTTTGACCTGCAAATTCTCTCATAATTGCTTTATACAGACACAATTTACCAAAACAACCACATCTCGATGTATGGATTGCTTCTAAGAACGGGAATTCGTTTCAAAATATTTGGCGAAGGCCTTATTTAGAAATGTTGACTAATTTCATGTGTGTGTATTGCTTTTTGACCTGGAAATTCTCTTATAATTGCTTTATACAGACATAATTTACCAAAACAACCTCATCTCGATGTATGGATTGCTTCTAAGAACGGGAATTCGTTTCAAAATATTTGGCGAAGGCCTTATTCAGAAATGTTGACTAATTTCATTTGTATGTATTGCTTCTTGGCCTGAAAATTCTCTTATAAATACTTTGCGCAGACATAGTTTACAGAAAAAACGAATTTCGATTTATGGATTCTTTCGGGAACAGGAATTCGTTTCAAAATTCTTAGCGAAGGCCTTTTTTAGAAATGTTAACTAATGTGTAACGGATTTATTTTTGATTCTGAAAATCCGCTCATATTTTTTTCCCAACACGCCTATCAAAAGTAAACGAACATCGTGTGTATGGTTTGCGGGAAATTCTTTACAAGTGTGTTATAAAGGTTTAATTACTCACAACAAGCTGATGTATGGATTCCTTGCGATAGAAAAATCGGAAAATGTATTCCAAGTTTTTTCTAAGGCCTAGTTCATTATAAACGAGGTATTGTGACGGAATTTGTTTTTTTGATACACTTTGTCAGTTTCGCCGCCTTGTAAACGAGTAAAACGTATGTATAAATACGATATAACTTAGGTTCCATCTTATAAATACAACCACTAAGTATATAATACAAAATAAATATCACTGAGAAAAATAATTAAATAAGAAAATATTTTAAAGGACCCTGTAGTTAATTTTGGTCTGCCTTGGCTACCATGGTTGAGTTGATGCATTGGTCTATTTGTTTTAATTACAACATTGTAAGTTATTACCAAAAAAACCTGCAGTAATTTATGGCCAGAAAAGTGGCTCAAAACGGTTGACTAATTAGCCATCAATACATTTGCATTTTAGATTTAAAGGATTCGAGCCTTTGCGCTTTCAAGTTTCTTCACTAAAAATAAAACGATAAACAATAATAAAACAAAGTTTGCGATCGATTATTGATAAGAGTGTATATATTTAATAATTCAAAAGGGTCTCTTAATACTCTTTACAAAGAAGTGTATTTGCATGTTTTTATTATATCAAAAAGTTTTTACATTGACATATGGGATGGGAGTAGTTGAAATTGGAACAGACACTTGTTACTATCACATGACGAAAGTCGGCTGAACCATTTAAAACCTTGTCTAAAAGAGCTTAAAATATAAAATATTATGCAGTTCATAAACTGATAAAGATGAACATTAGAGCACAAACCCTTCTCCAATAAAAAAGTGATAAAAATTCACTTGGATGCAAAGATACTTCATTCGCTACTGTTCTCGCGATCGTTCCTGTTGGTAGCATTGGCTGTCCGTTCTATATAAACAAAAAAACAACTTAGCAAAGCAAAACCAGGAAATCAATTTCAATTTAAACATAAAAAATACAACATAATTTGTAATTGACATATATACCTTCATTAGCTTGCAAGGACCAAAACATTTCATTGTCCTTTTTATTAACACTGGTACATGCATCCCTTAAAACAAATAAATTTTTAGCAATGTTGCATTTTGCTTCAATTAAAGATTTTCCAATAATTTAGATCCTTTACATTTTTACCATTTCTGGTTATATCAGAAGATGATTTTATTGTGTTCTGTA
Source organism: Hydractinia echinata (assembly GCA_030067915.1). Classification (NCBI taxonomy): domain Eukaryota; kingdom Metazoa; phylum Cnidaria; class Hydrozoa; order Anthoathecata; family Hydractiniidae; genus Hydractinia; species Hydractinia echinata. The sequence continues at coordinate 503,341 of JASGCC010000173.1, forward strand.
TCAATTTAAGACACTTTTGTATATGCTTTTGTAAATTATTTATGTACCTTTCATATTTTTTTTCTAAAATCAAATTAAAGAAGTTTGGATTAAAATCAAATTAACAAGAAGTTTGGATAGTTCTAATAAACATGTAAGATAAAAAGTTAGTAAAAACTTTTCTTTTGGCAACATTTATCTGAATATAAAATATGCAAAATTACATAAAAAGTAAACTATTATGGTTTAAATAGTTATGTGAACGTTTCACAAATATTTGGAAAGTTTCCTCAAATAAATATTTTTTAATATTGAAAAACAAAAATTTATATATAAAAAAACAATAAAATAATAGTAATTACAAATGTAAACTCTTCTTTATTGAAGAAATTTCTCTAAACTCATTCAAAAAATTTACTGTAAAACATCTGATTTGGTATGGTTTAAATTGATGAATACTTTTGCTGATATGAACTAAGCCTGCCATCAAAAATATATAACCTTTGTGTCCTGAAGTTCCTGCAAAAATGAGTCGGTCGGTCGGATTTTCAGATCAGAGCAAGTAAATTCGTTCCCAGGACCAAAAACAGTGTAGCGCCACTCAAATTTGTTTCCAGGTTTTTCCCTGACTTGCAGAATCAGGTTTTTATTACCGCAAGCGAGTCAGTCGGAGGACGCAAACGTAACACATTTTTGATGACAGCCTAAAAGCTAAAAACCATCTGTGATTAGAAAGCGACGCATGTGCTGACAAGAGCGAAAACCTCAATATCCCTGGTTGCTTTGGTTTCGGGGCATCCGATGGCTGGATGTGGAATCCAATGCCTCACCACAGGATCCCTGGTGTGTAGGTCGAGCCTACTAACCAGGGGCAGACAAAACCTAAAAACGTTTTTTAAACTGTCCATGGCCTCTCAAAGGCGTATGCGCCAACAAAGTCAGCACACTCGTAGCTAGCTATGTTTTGCTATTAGCATTTCTTGCCTACCCTCTCCCCAGCAGGGGCTAGTGGCTAAACAGGCTAAGGCTAAATGGCTAACGCCTAGAATTATTTTTTGTAAAACACTAAGAGCCCAGGGACAATCAGGTTCAGATGTTTTGACCAGGCCAGGCTAGGCCTAGCTATTAGCTAGCTAGCTAGCTAGCTAACTTTTTAAAGTTAATAAGCTTGAAGTGACCTCTTTAGTTCTGTACAAAATTACCTCCTTTAATCACACGATGACCTATTTTTTCTTGTTTGGCGCTTCTTCTACAGTGCAAATTATATCGTTAGTGCACTGTGCCGAGTGCAATTATTTCTTAATTGCACTCTAGAATTCTAACTGCACTCTTTAAGGAGCGCCGATAATTTAAATATTTATTTTCTCGCGTTTTATGATAAGTCAAAAAAAGATATCTTTACAATGAATCGAACTAATTATAAATCGGGTAATAAAAAAAAACATTGAAATTGACATCCTGTGCTACTCTTACAAAAATAGTTCATTGTGTGATTAGCTCGTAATCGAACTTTACGAGTGCAATTAGGAAATAATCGAACTCGTAATTTTTTTGCTTTTTAAATTTATCCTCGTCCTATCCTAACGGACTCAGAAAATTAAAAGCAAAAAAATATACTCGTTCGATTATTTCCTAATTGCACTCGTAAACGTGCGATTACATATACTAATTATTTGTGGTTAAAAATTATTTTCTCACAGTATGGGCAGTGCAATGCAAAATTGGAAGAGTTATACTTACTACTACTTACTCTATGATATGAAGGGCGCTAGGCTATTCAATCACGCTAGCAGCCAGGTTACCATCATTAAGGCGCTTCACCTATATGGATGTATCATAGCCATTTATGGATATATACATTACTCTATGGATATATACATTACCCTGGTTATATCATAATTTTGCTTATTTATTTTAAGGATGATGCAGCTTCTTGTTGTTACTTAAAACGCGTTTAAGTTCGAAAAATACGCGTGTAGCTTTATAAACTGGAGATAACACACGTTATACAGAAATTTTCTCTTCTTGAGGACATTTGTATGGAAGCCCCTGTGCACATTAATATAGTTATCTCGAGTTAACTAGTGTTATCCATGGATAACGTTATTAATGTGCTCAAGGGACACGTATATGTGCACAATAATGGCGTTATCCTGAGATAGCACAAGTTATCTCGAGATAACTAACTATCTCGGGATAGCATGCCAAATGTCCTCAAGAAGAGAAAATTTCTGTATAACGTGTGTTATCTCCACTTTATAAAGCTACACGCGTATTTTTCGAACTTAAACGCGTTTTAAGTAACAACAAGAAGCTGCATCATCCTTAAAATAAATAAGCAAAATTATGATATAACCAGGGTAATGTATATATCCATAGAGTAATGTATATATCCATATAAGGCTATGATACATCCATATAGGTGAAGCGCCTTAATGATGGTAACCTGGCTGCTAGCGTGATTGAATAGCCTAGCGCCCTTCATATCATAGAGTAAGTAGTAGTAAGTATAACTCTTCCAATTTTGCATTGCACTGCCCATACTGTGAGAAAATAATTTTTAACCACAAATAATTAGTATATGTAATCGCACGTTTACGAGTGCAATTAGGAAATAATCGAACGAGTATATTTTTTTGCTTTTAATTTTCTGAGTCCGTTAGGATAGGACGAGGATAAATTTAAAAAGCAAAAAATTACGAGTTCGATTATTTCCTAATTGCACTCGTAAAGTTCGATTACGAGCTAATCACACAATGAACTATTTTTGTAAGAGTAGCACAGGATGTCAATTTCAATGTTTTTTTTTATTACCCGATTTATAATTAGTTCGATTCATTGTAAAGATATCTTTTTTGACTTATCATAAAACGCGAGAAAATAAATATTTAAATTATCGGCGCTCCTTAAAGAGTGCAGTTAGAATTCTAGAGTGCAATTAAGAAATAATTGCACTCGGCACAGTGCACTAACGATATAATTTGCACTGTAGAAGAAGCGCCAAACAAGAAAAAATAGGTCATCGTGTGATTAAAGGAGGTAATTTTGTACAGAACTAAAGAGGTCACTTCAAGCTTATTAACTTTAAAAAGTTAGCTAGCTAGCTAGCTAGCTAATAGCTAGGCCTAGCCTGGCCTGGTCAAAACATCTGAACCTGATTGTCCCTGGGCTCTTAGTGTTTTACAAAAAATAATTCTAGGCGTTAGCCATTTAGCCTTAGCCTGTTTAGCCACTAGCCCCTGCTGGGGAGAGGGTAGGCAAGAAATGCTAATAGCAAAACATAGCTAGCTACGAGTGTGCTGACTTTGTTGGCGCATACGCCTTTGAGAGGCCATGGACAGTTTAAAAAACGTTTTTAGGTTTTTGTCTGCCCCTGGTTAGTAGGCTCGACCTACACACCAGGGATCCTGTGGTGAGGCATTGGATTCCACATCCAGCCATCGGATGCCCCGAAACCAAAGCAACCAGGGATATTGAGGTTTTCGCTCTTGTCAGCACATGCGTCGCTTTCTAATCACAGATGGTTTTTAGCTTTTAGGCTGTCATCAAAAATGTGTTACGTTTGCGTCCTCCGACTGACTCGCTTGCGGTAATAAAAACCTGATTCTGCAAGTCAGGAAAAACCTGGAAACAAATTTGAGTGGCGCTACACTGTTTTTGGTCCTGGGAACGAATTTACTTGCTCTGATCTGAAAATCCGACCGACCGACTCATTTTTGCAGGAACTTCAGGACACAAAGGTTATATATTTTTGATGGCAGGCTTAGTTCATATCAGCAAAAGTATTCATCAATTTAAACCATACCAAATCAGATGTTTTACAGTAAATTTTTTGAATGAGTTTAGAGAAATTTCTTCAATAAAGAAGAGTTTACATTTGTAATTACTATTATTTTATTGTTTTTTATATATAAATTTTTGTTTTTCAATATTAAAAAATATTTATTTGAGGAAACTTTCCAAATATTTGTGAAACGTTCACATAACTATTTAAACCATAATAGTTTACTTTTTATGTAATTTTGCATATTTTATATTCAGATAAATGTTGCCAAAAGAAAAGTTTTTACTAACTTTTTATCTTACATGTTTATTAGAACTATCCAAACTTCTTGTTAATTTGATTTTAATCCAAACTTCTTTAATTTGATTTTAGAAAAAAAATATGAAAGGTATATAAATGTTGTGTCATAGGTTGCAGGTACTATCACTTTCAGCTGAAAAATTTACAAAAGCATATACAAAAGTGTCTTAAATTGATACAGAACACAATAAAATCATCTTCTGATATAACCAGAAATGGTAAAAATGTAAAGGATCTAAATTATAGGAAAATCTTTAATTGAAGCAAAATGCAACATTGCTAAAAATTTATTTGTTTTAAGGGATGCATGTACCAGTGTTAATAAAAAGGACAATGAAATGTTTTGGTCCTTGCAAGCTAATGAAGGTATATATGTCAATTACAAATTATGTTGTATTTTTTATGTTTAAATTGAAATTGATTTCCTGGTTTTGCTTTGCTAAGTTGTTTTTTTGTTTATATAGAACGGACAGCCAATGCTACCAACAGGAACGATCGCGAGAACAGTAGCGAATGAAGTATCTTTGCATCCAAGTGAATTTTTATCACTTTTTTATTGGAGAAGGGTTTGTGCTCTAATGTTCATCTTTATCAGTTTATGAACTGCATAATATTTTATATTTTAAGCTCTTTTAGACAAGGCTTTAAATGGTTCAGCCGACTTTCGTCATGTGATAGTAACAAGTGTCTGTTCCAATTTCAACTACTCCCATCCCATATGTCAATGTAAAAACTTTTTGATATAATAAAAACATGCAAATACACTTCTTTGTAAAGAGTATTAAGAGACCCTTTTGAATTATTAAATATATACACTCTTATCAATAATCGATCGCAAACTTTGTTTTATTATTGTTTATCGTTTTATTTTTAGTGAAGAAACTTGAAAGCGCAAAGGCTCGAATCCTTTAAATCTAAAATGCAAATGTATTGATGGCTAATTAGTCAACCGTTTTGAGCCACTTTTCTGGCCATAAATTACTGCAGGTTTTTTTGGTAATAACTTACAATGTTGTAATTAAAACAAATAGACCAATGCATCAACTCAACCATGGTAGCCAAGGCAGACCAAAATTAACTACAGGGTCCTTTAAAATATTTTCTTATTTAATTATTTTTCTCAGTGATATTTATTTTGTATTATATACTTAGTGGTTGTATTTATAAGATGGAACCTAAGTTATATCGTATTTATACATACGTTTTACTCGTTTACAAGGCGGCGAAACTGACAAAGTGTATCAAAAAAACAAATTCCGTCACAATACCTCGTTTATAATGAACTAGGCCTTAGAAAAAACTTGGAATACATTTTCCGATTTTTCTATCGCAAGGAATCCATACATCAGCTTGTTGTGAGTAATTAAACCTTTATAACACACTTGTAAAGAATTTCCCGCAAACCATACACACGATGTTCGTTTACTTTTGATAGGCATGTTGGGAAAAAAATATGAGCGGATTTTCAGAATCAAAAATAAATCCGTTACACATTAGTTAACATTTCTAAAAAAGGCCTTCGCTAAGAATTTTGAAACGAATTCCTGTTCCCGAAAGAATCCATAAATCGAAATTCGTTTTTTCTGTAAACTATGTCTGCGCAAAGTATTTATAAGAGAATTTTCAGGCCAAGAAGCAATACATACAAATGAAATTAGTCAACATTTCTGAATAAGGCCTTCGTCAAATATTTTGAAACGAATTCCCGTTCTTAGAAGCAATCCATACATCGAGATGAGGTTGTTTTGGTAAATTATGTCTGTATAAAGCAATTATAAGAGAATTTCCAGGTCAAAAAGCAATACACACACATGAAATTAGTCAACATTTCTAAATAAGGCCTTCGCCAAATATTTTGAAACGAATTCCCGTTCTTAGAAGCAATCCATACATCGAGATGTGGTTGTTTTGGTAAATTGTGTCTGTATAAAGCAATTATGAGAGAATTTGCAGGTCAAAAAGCAATACATACACATGAAATTAGTTGATATTTCTAAATAAGGCCTTCGCCAAATATTTTGAAACAAATTCCTATTCCCGAAAGAATCCATATACATCGCAATTGTTTTTTTTGTATATTATGTCTGTATAAAGCAATTATAAGAGAATTTCCAGGTCAAAAAGCAATGCATACGCATGAAATTAGTCAACATTTCTGAATAAGGCCTTCGCCAAATATTATGAAACGATTTCCCGTTCTTACAAGCAATCCATACATCAAGATTTGATTTTTTGTTCAATTATAACTGTATAAAGCAATTATGAGAGAATTTCCAGGTCAAGATGGTATACATACACATGAAATTAGTTGACATTTCTAAATAAGGCCTTCACCAAATATTTTGAAACGAATTCCCGTTCTTAGAAGCAATCCATACATCGAGATGCGGTTGTTTTGGTAAATTATGTCTGTATAAAGCAACTATAAGAGAATTTCTAGGTCAAGAAGAAGCAATGCATACACATGAAATTAGTCAACATTTCTAAATAAGGCCTTCTATAAATATTTTGAAACGAATTCTCGTTCTTAGAAGCAATCCATACATCGAGATGTGGTTGTTTTGGTAAATTATGTCTGTATAAAGCAATTATGAGAGAATTTCCAGGTCAAAAAGCAATACATACACATGAAATTAGTCAACATTTCTAAATAAGGCCTTCGCCAAATATTTTGAAACGAATTCCCGTTCTTAGAAGCAATCCATACATCGAGATGTGGTTGTTTTGGTAAATTGTGTCTGTATAAAGCAATTATGAGAGAATTTCCAGGTCAAAAAGCAATACATACACATGAAATTAGTTGATATTTCTAAATAAGGCCTTGGCCAAATATTTTGAAACAAATTCCTATTCCCGAAAGAATCCATACATCGAAATTGTTTTTTTTGTAAATTATGTCTGTATAAAGTATTTATAAGAGAATTTCCAGGTCAAAAAGCAATACATACAAATGAAATTAGTCAACATTTCTGAATAAGGCCTTCGCCAAATATTATGAAACGATTTCCCGTTCTTAGAAGCATCCATACATCAAGATTTGATTTTTTGTTCAATTATGTCTGTATAAAGCAATTATGAGAGAATTTCCAGGTCAAGATGGTATACATACACATGAAATTAGTTGACATTTCTAAATAAGGCCTTCACCAAATATTTTGAAACGAATTCCCGTTCTTAGGAGCAATCCATACATCGAGATGCGGTTGTTTTGGTAAATTATGTCTGTATAAAGCAATTATAAGCGAATTTCTAGGTCAAGTAGAAGCAATGCATACACATGAAATTAGTCAACATTTCTAAATAAGGCCTTCTATAAATATTTTGAAACGAATTCCCGTTCTTAGAAGCAATCCATACATCGAGATGTGGTTGTTTTGGTAAATTATGTCTGTATAAAGCAATTATGAGAGAATTTCCAGGTCAAAAAGCAATACATACACATGAAATTAGTTGACATTTCTAAATAAGGCCTTCGCCAAATATATTGAAACGAGTTTCCGTTCTTAGAAGCAATCCATACATCGAGATTTGATTTTTTTGTTAAATTATGTCTGTATAAAGCAATTATGAGAGAATTTCCAGCTCAAGATGGTATACATACACATGAAATTAGTTGAGATTTCTAAATAAGGCCTTCGCCAAATATTTTGAAACGAATTCCTGTTCCTGAAAGAATCCATACATCGAAATTTGTTTTTTTCGGTAAATAATGTCTGCGCAAAGTATTTAGGAGATAATTTCCAGGTCAGGAAGCAATACATACACATGAAATTAGTCAACATTTCTAAATAAGGCCTTCTATAAATATTTTGAAACGAATTCTCGTTCTTAGAAGCAATCCATACATCGAGATGCGGTTGTTTTGGTAAATTATGTCTGTATAAAGCAATTATGAGAGAATTTCCAGGTCAAGATGGTATACATACACATGAAATTAGTTGACATTTCTAAATAAGGCCTTCACCAAATATTTTGAAACGAATTCCCGTTCTTAGGAGCAATCCATACATCGAGATGCGGTTGTTTTGGTAAATTATGTCTGTATAAAGCAATTATAAGCGAATTTCTAGGTCAAGTAGAAGCAATGCATACACATGAAATTAGTCAACATTTCTAAATAAGGCCTTCTATAAATATTTTGAAACGAATTCCCGTTCTTAGAAGCAATCCATACATCGAGATGTGGTTGTTTTGGTAAATTATGTCTGTATAAAGCAATTATGAGAGAATTTCCAGGTCAAAAAGCAATACATACACATGAAATTAGTTGACATTTCTAAATAAGGCCTTCGCCAAATATATTGAAACGAGTTTCCGTTCTTAGAAGCAATCCATACATCGAGATTTGATTTTTTTGTTAAATTATGTCTGTATAAAGCAATTATGAGAGAATTTCCAGCTCAAGATGGTATACATACACATGAAATTAGTTGAGATTTCTAAATAAGGCCTTCGCCAAATATTTTGAAACGAATTCCTGTTCCTGAAAGAATCCATACATCGAAATTTGTTTTTTTCGGTAAATAATGTCTGCGCAAAGTATTTAGGAGATAATTTCCAGGTCAGGAAGCAATACATACACATGAAATTAGTCAACATTTCTAAATAAGGCCTTCTATAAATATTTTGAAACGAATTCTCGTTCTTAGAAGCAATCCATACATCGAGATGCGGTTGTTTTGGTAAATTATGTCTGTATAAAGCAACTATAAGAGAATTTCTAGGTCAAGAAGAAGCAATGCATACACATGAAATTAGTCAACATTTCTAAATAAGGCCTTCTATAAATATTTTGAAACGAATTCTCGTTCTTAGAAGCAATCCATACATCGAGATGCGGTTGTTTTGTTCAATTATGTCTGTATAAAGCAATTATAAGAGAATTTCCAGGTCAAGAAGCAATACATACAAATGAAATTAGTCAACATTTCTGAATAAGGCCTTCGCCAAATATGTTGTAACGAATTCCCGTTCCTGAAAGAATCCATACATCGAAATTTGTTTTTTTCGGTAAATAATGTCTGCGCAAAGTATTTAGGAGATAATTTCCAGGTCAGGAAGCAATACATACACATGAAATTAGTCAACATTTCTAAATAAGGCCTTCTATAAATATTTTGAAACGAATTCCCGTTCTTAGAAGCAATCCATACATCGAGATGTGGTTGTTTTGGTAAATTATGTCTGTACACAGCAATTATGAGAGAATTTCCAGGTCAAAAAGCAATACATACACATGAAATTAGTTGACATTTCTAAATAAGGCCTTCGCCAAATATTATGAAACGAATTCCTATTCCCGACAGAATCCACACATCGAATTTTTTATTTTTTTTTGTAAATTATGTCTGTATAAAGTATTTATAAGAGAATTTCCAGGTCAAGAAGCCATACATACACATGAAATTTATTCAACATTTCTGAATAAGGCCTTCGCCAAATATTTTGAAACGAATTGCTATTCCCGAAAGAATCCATACATCGAAATTGTTTTTTTTTGTAAATTATGTCTGTATAAAGCAATTATAAGAGAATTTCTAGGTCAAGAAGCAATGCATACGCATGAAATTAGTCAACATTTCTGAATAAGGCCTTCGCCAAATATTTTGAAACGAATTCCCGTTCTTTGAAGCAGTCCATACATCGAGATGCGGTTGTTTTGGTCAATTATGTCTCCACAAAGCAATTATAAGAGAATTTCCAGGTCAAAAAGCAATACATACACATGAAATTAGTCAACATTTCTGAATAAGGCCTTTGCCAAATATTATGAAACGAATTCCTATTCTTAGAAGCAATCCATACACCTAAATTTGGTTGTTAGGCGCACTCTGTTTGTCTTGTTTGGTTGAATTAAGGCCGGAAAATAAATTTTTGAGAAGAAAAAGTCTCGAACGGAAGACTATCCTATGATATTATTGGTTATGCGCACTCGGTTTGTCTTGTTTGGTAGAAATAAGGCCGGAAAATAAATTTTGCAAAAGAAAAGGTCTCGAATAGATGACTATCCTATGATATTTAAATTTACAATTGGGGTCTTTATTGATCTCAGTAAGGCATTCGATACAGTCAACCATGAGATTCTATTAGAAAAACTAAAATATTATGGCATAAGAAATACATATCTCGCATGGTTCAAGAACTACCTCTTCGAAAGAAAACAATATATTTCTTATGACGAAGGAAATACTAACTACAGGATTATAACATGTGAAGTACCTCAAGGGTCAATTTTAGGACCACTGTTGTTTCTTATTTATATCAATGATATATTTAGAGCATCTAGTGTCTTAAATTCAATTTTATTTGCTGATGATACAAATTTATTCTTTACTCATAAAGATATAAACGTACTTTTTGAAACTACTAACATAGAATTGGCTAAATTGGCTGATTGGTTTAAAGCGAATAAATTATCCCTTAACACTTCAAAAACTAGATATACCTTTTTTCACAAACTTAGTAAAAAAGATGAAATACCTCTTAGGTTACCTGGATTAGTTATTGATCATGTAAACATAAGAAGAGAATATTCAATGAAATTTCTTGGAGTTCTCCTGGACGAAAATTTAACTTGGAGAGAACATATTAAATTAGTGGAAAACAAAGTTTCCAAAAGCTTAGGAATCTTATATAAAGCCAGTTTCGCTTTGAATAAGAACTGCTTAAGAAGCATATATTTTTCCTTTATACACTACTATTTAAATTATGCAAACATTGCATGGGGTAGCACTAATATAACAAAATTAAAAAAACTGCACATTCAGCAAAAACATGCCAGTAGGATTATATTACGACAGAACAAATGTTACCATTCTAGACCGTTGCTAAAAGAACTGGGTATTCTTAATGTATGTCAGCTAAACATTTTTCAAGTCCTTATTTTCATGTATAAGATTAAAAATTTAATAGCACCAAATATATTCATTACATTATTTAAGAAAGTTCAACATAAATATCCAACTAGATTTTCAGGTAATAATTTCCTTCGGCCAAAAATCATATCTAATGTAACAAAATTTTCAATATCAAACCGAGGCCCAAAACTCTGGAGCATGCTTCTAAACGATGAGATAAAAAGCATTCCATCTACAAAACAATTTAAAATTGCACTAAGAAATCAGCTGTTACGAAGTAATAACGAACAAGTCTTCTTCTGAAACAACACTACGTGTGATAATTAAACGCTTTCTTTTATTTAACATAACATTTAATATTTTATTAAGTTTTTAATTATCAATTTTTATTTGACGCTTTTTTTAATGACGGCTATGTACGGTGTGAGATGATAAGACTGCATAGTCTTCTACTTACTCCTGCCATTTTATTCTACGTACGTGATACACTTATGTATATATATATATCCCAATGTAGAAATTTATGCTTGTACTTATGTGTATGTAGAACTTGTATCTGTAATTTTGAAATAGTTGTATGTAAATTTCTTTTGGCGAAAAAAAAAAAAAAAAAAAAAAAAAAAAATTAAGGTCAGAAAATTAATTTTTCAGAAGAAAAGGTCTCGAATAGAGGACTATCCGATGATATTATTGGTTATGCGCACTCCGTTTGTCTTGTTTCGTTGAATTAAGGTCAGAAAATTAATTTTTCAGAAGAATAGGTCTCGAATAGAGGACTATCCGATGATATTATTGGTTATGCGCACTCCGTTTGTCTTGTTTCGTTGAATTAAGGTCAGAAAATTAATTTTTCAGAAGAAAAGGTCTCGAATAGAGGACTATCCGATGATATTTTTGGAAATGCACGCTCTGTTTGTCTTGTTTCGTTGAATTAAATCACAGTCAGAATTATTATATTGCGCAATATCGAGCACTTTGATGCGTGCGCCTTGAACCGACGTGCTAAAAAATTGAAGTTAACTTTCGCCTTTAGTCACAGCCAGGATTAATGCCTACAACGTGCGAAAGAAGTGTTAAGCATGACTGCATGGATATTTAGATATCCTTGACAGCGCATTCGTAGACGGTGAACTGAGAAAAATTATGCTCGCTCAAACTTTTCACTTGCGAGTTTTATGTTTTGGTTTGAGTGTTTTACAAAGTGTAATCCATACAATTATGAGTTCTACTTATTCCAGTGTTGAAAAATATTGAGGTTCCTTCTGGGGACAAGAATGTGGATTGCGCTTATTTTATATTTTGCCTTCAACTGGAGTATCAACTCATTCTGCAGGGCATATTAACTTTTTTTATAACAAAACAAATTTAATTTCGGCTTAAAGTATTAAAATATGTCATCCAGGTAACCATAGCGGGAAAAAACTTCTCGGGAAAAAAATCCGTCACTAGCGGATTATTTCGTCACTTTCCCCAACCGAAATGTTATGGTATGCAAGTTTTACTTTTCTCAGAAGCTATATCAGCGCATAAGTTGCAGAAAAATATTTGTAAGAAAAATATCATTCGTTGAGGTGAATTTTTGTTGGGTAAGTTTTCGCTACTTTGTCTCTTTTCCCTCGTCAAAAATTTGGGACATTAACACCGACACCTTAAGGTCGATAACGGCTTTTGACGCTAAGTAAACTGCACCGCGCCACGGCCTTTCTTATCTACGCCCAAAACCTCGTTTTATAGCATTTTGAATGAAATTGACTGCGACAAAAAGCCTTGTGATAACAGCTTTGATCAAGAGGCACTGAGGACGAGAATGATTTGCGTCGTATTGAATGCACGGTTCCAAAACTTAAGCCTGTAGCTTTTTAAAAACTAGACGAACAGAGATTCCCACAGGCAAGTACCGCACACTCCCGGTCATGTATAAGCAACGATGTAAGTGCTACTCTTTCGTGGGTAATCAGCTTGATTGACAATTGGGTTAAATATTAAGATGACCAGCTGATTGTCAATCTGGATTTCCCCACGATGTGAAATAAACACTTACAAACGAAGCCTTACAACCGCAGCGGCGCACTAGCTTTCTCAGTGAATAATCTGCTTGATTGGCCATTGGGTTAAATGTCAACCTGCTTATGGCTAACCTGGATTATTACGGCTAATTTACTCGGTTTAATGTTCAGGAGAAATTAATAAGCATAAAAACAATATTTTCATGGCTAACGTATTTTATTTACTATTCTATAGTTTTAAACAGATATAAGTCAACCAAATCCAGAAAATGTTGCATAACTGCCGGATCTTCTTTTAAGCACTCCTTGGCAAGTTTAAAAAAAATGTTTTCCGTCATTGACTCATCTTTTAAATTTCTTAAGACAAAGCGACGGCACAAATGACCAAATGCGTATACGTCAGAACAAAATGACGGAGGAGTTAACCCATTTTTTACTGATTTCGGAATATGAAGTGCATCTTTCCATATTGATTGCTGAACTATTGTCAAAGATTTTGCACTGTTAGCGCGACAGGCGGATGAAAACCCAACAAGAACGGGACTGTACGAGTCATACTTATAGCGCAAACATACATTGCTGGCGGTTATTTGGTTGTGCAATATATTGCTATTATGAATATGAAAAATGGCATCAGACAGACCTGACAGGATGCTTGAAATCGCGGAAGTTTTAATTTTCGCATATTTGTTAAACATATCAACGAGAGTAGCATCGCTCTCAAAGCCTAAAACAAGCACAGGGGTCGAATTGATTGTCGATAAACCATGGCAATAAACAATGTTTGGGTGTTTTCCAGCGAGTAAAATGATTTTAGCTTCATAAATTAAGTTAGACATCTGCGTTGAAATGCTGTTTTTTAAAACTGGCTTGTGTGATTTACACACTCCAAATTCACCGTTATTAAATTCAACTCGTCTCAAAACGTGGTTTGAAGTAACTTTAACAATCGTCAGTGCTACATTTTCATCAAATTCAAACATTGGCACATCAGTTTCTAACAAAACTTCGTCCACGTAACCAAACGAATCTGAGAAATTGGCTGCATCCACGATCTGTACCGTTCTCATCGAGAAATACGAAGTTAACTTTAAACGGCTCAATTGTCGGCTACGGTTCGCTAAAATTTTATTTTTGGAAGTCAGCAACAAATTTGTTTGTTTTCCCCTCTTTCTCTTTTTCTTCTCTAGCTCCAGCTTTTTCAGCAAGTCATTTTTTTCAAAAACTCCACAGGATCCCACCTGCATGTAAAGCAAAACGGTTTTTATGTCAACACAACATATATAACTAAAAATAAAATGGCGCTCGTTTAACAAAAAAACTCGAGAGGAAATTATCATAGGGATTCTAAATAAGATTTTACCTGCGAATGCGATGAAGTGATAGGTTCAATGTCCTCATTAGAGTTCACCGACTAAAGAAACAATCGAGCTAATTAAAGTAATGACATCCTGAGAAAGAATTTAGCTTCAGATCGAACTTTATGGAGCACAAGCCAATTGTACCAATACCGCCTCCTTGATTGTACAAACCTCCTTGATTGTACTATGTATGTAAAACCAATTCTAAATAAAGTTACAAACCTCTGTAAGCTTATATTTTTCTGTAACTTCGACTATCAGTTTTGTAGTTATATCATTTAATGAAGTGCTGTCCATAAGAGAAACAACTTGCTTCTAAATAAAAGCTACACATAGTAAGTCATTTACACACGGTCACGCGTTCCACTGATCAGAAAGCTGTGAAAATTTACAACAAAAACATGTAACTAGCTACATAAATCAGCTACGTGTTTTTGTAGTTACGCCCTAGTTGGAAAATATTTTTTACCTTAAGACTTTTTCGCAGTCTCGGCTTTAACTTTTTAAAGAACTTTTTTCTTCCCTTGTTCGATTGCACGTTACCAAACACCTGTTGAAAAATGCCATCCACAATGGAATCAACACTTGTATTCATTTTGCTAAACCAAAAATTACAACATCAATTATATGTCACGTCAATTATATGTGACTTAAATAATACATGTACAGAAGTATATGTCAAAAGTGAACAATACGCCTATAAAACGAACATCCAGAAAAAAAATATCTCAAAAATTAAGAAGGCTCACTTTATAGGATTCCACTGTAAAGTATATAATCATAAGGAATCACGTTACTTTTATAAGAAACATCTTCCAAAGAGACATAACGCAGTGAAACTACTAACTCATAAAATATAAAAGAAATTGAAAGCCTAAAAGCATTTTTAGGCTAGCCTAAGTTTGCTGTTTCTTATAAAACGTGCAGCCGAGACTATATAAAGCCTGTGTGCTTCAAAATTACACAAATCTACATATTATATAAAATTTCAAAAATTAGCGTTCTAGGGTCATAAAACAACCTAACGCACGTAAAACTATGTGCATGATTATTTGCATACACATTCATTAATGTACTTTAAAACATCTGCGTATATATCAATACCATGGCTGACAGAAGATGCCATATGATCGATAGTATCGCACAATTTTTGATTTTCAGCCTGTGTAAGTGGTAGGGGATATCGAGGTAAAACAATTTGTATGTCATCTGGCTCAATCAAGGCTGTTGAAGCAAAGAAACTATTTATTAAAGGGAGAATGCTATTTTCATCGAGGTTGTAAATATTATTTATAGCAGTGAGATCTCTCTTAGAGTTTATTGTAGAACCTCTGTACCAAAGTTGCTTCGGAGTTGCATTTCCTTCTGTCCTAATTGGGTGGTTGTTATGTGCTGTAACCCAATCTTTAAGATCTTTGTTGATTCGAGAGGAAAATACGTAATGCAGACACCCGACATGTACTGAATTATTTATATCTAAAATTTTATGATCTTCCATGTAGTTAAACAGTTTATAATACTTGTCCAGCACTTTCACATACACATCTCTCCAAAGTCTTTCTATCCGTTGGTTATGGACAGATTTTCCAACAATAAAGCTTCCTCGATCTTCACCATTTGCAAAAGCCATAAATTTTTTTACATGCACAAATTCGCCACCTCCGTCAACTCTAATTCGACTTGGAATGCCATAATTTTGTATGCCAGAAACAAAATCGCGAAACGCTGATGAAGCCAGGTTGTTTGTATTCAAAATTAGGTATGGTATTAATCGTGAGTAACCATCAATACACCCATCAACAACGAAATTCCATCTATATGAAGAAAGAAGTAAAACTAAAGTTACATTAAGAAAATATGCCGCAAAGTTTATCCACTATACGTTTTTTTTATAAGCAACCCAGTTGCTCTGGGTCCAGGGCTCAAATTGGGCCAAAAATTAAGCAAATAGCTTAGCAACCTACAGCCTCACCTCAAAAACGGCGTTGCTTATAAAAAAAAGTGGAAGTATTGATACTTCTAAGAATTCCACTATGCCTTTGTTTTCAAATTTATATGTTTTAATAAATTTTGTCTTTGGCTCCAGTTTCTTAACCAATTCTTTTATTTTAGCAGTTTTAAGCTGCAATATTTTCAACTAATTCTTATAAAAAAAAGTGTACTTCTACATAGCAAGACACCTTATGTCATGCTTAAACAAATACATCGATCCATATCCTTAAAAAGAATGTATCACTTGTTATTTACATAATTGAGAAAACTACTTGCCTGATGAGTGCATGGTTCGTATCTATATGCCATAAAGAATTTGGTGTTGCGACGCTGTATACTCGACGAGAAATAGCTTGCGTCCATCTGCTAGCCATGCCAACGGAATCCACTGCTGCCAGCAACTTCTCGATACGTCTCCTTTGGACAACTAATGGTGGATCCTGTGCACGCAAATGTGAAAGCAGTTCTCTCACTCCCGAATGAGGATAACGATCAGTCAGTTCTTTTAGCTTTTTAGAAAGATCGCAATCAGAGATGTTGGCGTATCGCTTAGTTGGTCCTGGTATACTATTCCTTTTCATGTAATTGTGTAATGTGTTACGATGCATAACCCCACCTAATAATCCATCTGACGCTATTTGCTTAACACCAAATCCTATGCTCAACAAATGTTGTAACTTATTACTGTCAATATCGCAATAAGAGTTTCCCTTTTTATTGGAATTAGCAACTCGATTGACCTTTGTAACTGTAGCATTCTGTTCAAATGTATCTTTAGCTTCCAGCAGACGCTTTAGAGATGATATCCTACCATATATCGAACTATAAAGTTCTGAACTGATCACACCAGATATTCTTTCAAGATTCTGAGACAACTCGTGAAGATTTAACTTGTACGAATCGTAACTGGAGGCACATAGCATCTCGTTATTACTATATGCACATTCTATCTTCTCCAAAGTGTGGTTTATACGATTAATAACATTATCAGTTGAAAAAATGTTGGCTCGATCAATTCGATTGTTTGCTCCTGCCATTAAGTACACATTCTACACTATCTATAAAAAAGATAAACAATATGTAATAACTTGATTAATTTCATCAATTGTTAATATATACCGTGGAAATTATACAAAACAACTGTTTTCCATCCATCTTATCCTGACCTTGGTCTCAAATGAAACAAAGAACCTTTATACTATAGCAAAAAAGTGAAAATGTACATTTGATGCAAGCATGTTAGAACAGACTGTAAACTATTAATGCCTATTCTTTAAAAACAGATCTCAAATCCTATCATTGCTAATATTTTTTTTAAAAAATAGTTCTGATTGACCAATTTTCCTGTGATGGAGCAAAGAAATTGCTGACAGTTTTTGTGACATTTGGACAATGTTTTGAATATTTCTGACATGGTGACACACATACACACACACCAAAAAAACATTGCAACTTCAGTCAAAAACGTTTTAAAGAAGAACATATACATGTTTCAAATATATACTATGTGTAAGCAAAATATAAACACGTTTATACACAGATAAAAATAGTGGCACAGTACTAAAAAATAAGTATTTGCAAAAATCAACAAAAAATATATTGATCACTCAAATCCGTTTAATCTTTTAAAAAATAAAGGGAAACGGAAAAATAGAAACAATAACGTTTGTTTTAGATGTTTGGAGTCTTCACAACTTGTCTTAAACTTTTGAAAGAATATCTCATGTGGTCATTCAAATGTGCAGTTCCCTCACACATTACAAAATTGTTTCACTATTTTCTGTCACAAACCAAGAGTTTTCCGAAATAAAAACATCCCAAAGCTAAACAAAATATGATAAAATATCATCCACAAACATAAAAATATAAAGTTAAAAATAAAAAAAACTCAGATGTTACAAAATCGGATACCCAATGTTCCAAAATTAGTCAGCTTTTTATATTAAGACAATACTTGTTCTTAATTTTAGAACTTTGCGACAGTTTCCAGCCTTCCTAATTCATTGTCTGCTTTACGTCGGCAAACATGTGTTTCACGTCGGCAATTTATATTTTGTTTTGCGATTACACGCTCCCATACACGAACAACAGTTAAATTAAGAGAGAAAATGAGGTCAAAACTTTTTAAGTTCACAAGGTACATCCAAACTTAACGAAAAACCACGTCAGCAAAAATAATATTTGCTAACACGTCAGCATTTGCCGAGTGCCGACGTGAATTAGAAAGACTGGTTTCAGAATACAGTTTATCTAACCTATATATATAGATATATGCATATATAGCTACATGTAAAATATAAATACGTTTATACACAAATAAAAATAGTGCCATAGTACTAAAAAATAAGTATTTGCAAAAATCAACAATAAATATATTGATCACTCAAATCCGTTTAATCTTTTAAAAAATAAAGGGAAACGGAAAAATAGAAACAATAGCGTTTGTTTTAGATGTTTGGAGTCTTCACAACTTGTCTCAAACTTTTGAAAGAATATCTATTTAAATGTGCAATTCCCTCACACATTACAAAATTGTTTCAATATTTTCTGTAAAAGATTGTAAACATTAGAGCTGGCACAAACAAAGAACTTTCTGAAATAAAAACATCCCTAAGCTAAATAAAAAATGATAAGATATCATCTACAAGCATGGAAATATAAAGTTAAAAGACAGAAATTGGGCCCAAAACTTTAGTTGTCGGCATAAGGTTATATCATCTCCCTGACGCATCATCCAAACCAAGATTTACAAATCCTTTTCAATTTCAAAATACAATTAATCTAAAACAGTTTGCAAAATTGGCAAGCCAAAGTATATACACTCACAATAAAACATGTGTTGTTGAAACAAATTAACTTCTTGTTGACCAAAGGGTTCCAGTATCAGGATTAACAAAAATACTAAAATTATGTGTTATGTGTTACTCGCAAAACAAAGACTAGCCAATGCAAGCATATTTCAAAACTTTTAAAATGTACTCAAACCTAATACAATTTTCTTTGTTTTTAATTTAAACTTAATTGACTGTTTAAGCCAGACTTGTTTCTATGCACTGGAAAATTTCCTAAGTTATACAGACTTGACATCAACATCAAATTGCCCACAACCATAAACTATAGACACATTATAAATCACAAACTCCCAAAACCAACACACTCTCTCAAAGAATACTGCAACTTTTCTTTTGTAACGTTTGTTGAAATGTAAAAGTTAAGGCCACAAGTTGATGCATGTGGCAACAAATCATCATCTGTGACATATATGTCGATCGCCTTGTCTAATCCCATAACTGGAATTCTATCCACTGCTGCCACAAATCTTAAGAAGTGTGCCAATGACAAGCCTTCGCTATTTTGGTCTAACGAAACAAGAAAAAGTTCAAATTCTGTAATGGCATTTTCTTCTTTCGTGTGTTGATTTGAACCTTCAGGACTTCGATTAAAACGCAAAACATTACGTACTTCTTGATAGCCAACTTGCCTTTCATCTTTCATAAAAAACTTTTGTATGCAGCATCTGTTTTCTAGCAGGCAGGGTGCAACCGATTTAACACCACACTTAAACTGCTCAATTCCAGCTGACTGCGAAATGACACAGTAATACTGCCTATACAATTGCTTGTTTCTTTCCAAATCCTCTTCTGGAATTATGTTTGCGTCAATTAAAGGAGAAGTATCTCCATTAGCTATTTTTTCCAACACGGCTGATAAATGACCATCCTCAACATCACATATATTATCAACACATCCTGTAAACATAATTTACAACACTTGTGCTAAAGGCTTGGGGTCCTCTACCAATATAAATAATGGCCATCGCACACAATTGTCCTAACAAAAAATATTTCCTTGTCAATACATCTTTTGGTGATGACTGAAAGAACAAATACTCTTTGTTTCCAAAAAACATGCTGGTCAACAAAGATATCTGAGCCATCGCTGTTAAAAGAAATTCCCTGTAAGGTCCACCCTCATCTGCAGAAGGTTCACCAGCCCAGATTACTCTTCTGGACTCCATCAAATTAACATTCTGCCTAAACAGCACTTGCCAAAAGTGACTTGGTCGTCTATGCAGTATGATGACTGGGCCTGAATATTCCAACTGGTCAACTTTATCTTTGGCGGACGACAAAAGGGCAACCAGATTACATCTACAATCTTCAATAGGTGGTATCACATCCACGACTACTTCAACATCCTTAGTTGAAGCGTCTGCTTCACCGTCAGCATATGCATATCCATCAATGGCCATAGCAGCTTGACTCTCGTCTTCCTGGACCTCTAGCATGCCCAAGACACAGAATGCATAGTCCTCAACTTCTTCATAATACGATATCTGTATGTTGGGTGTCTTGTATAACTGAAAGTGCATTGGTAATTGTGATAATGAGCCTACCCAGTTATACACACTGTGAAACCTGCTTTCCAATGAAAACTTACGACGCTGGATTCCTAGTGTAACATGCCTAACACTTATGACAACATATTCATCACATGTTGGTTCAGGTGGAACTTGTGAACTACGTGTCTCTTGCAAATGGACCAAGTATTCCAATTCCTGTCGTTCTTTTGCCTCTGCAGATTCTTTTTCTGCTCTCTTTCTTTCTTCCTTTTGCTTATCAATATTTAAAGAAGCAGTATACGTGGCATCCATTTCCCCTCGTAACTCTTCTCTTTCTTTGGAACTGCCAATCAAATGCGAGGAGGTAGATGTTATTAACTCGGGGATAGCAGTTGATGGTAATGTCACAGTGTTATTGAAATTGATAGGCGAAGAGGAACTAGCATTGGTTATTGGATCTAATTTGTAGAAATCTACATCATCAAGCTGATGATGGACTGTTGG
Source organism: Hydractinia echinata (assembly GCA_030067915.1). Lineage (NCBI taxonomy): Eukaryota > Metazoa > Cnidaria > Hydrozoa > Anthoathecata > Hydractiniidae > Hydractinia > Hydractinia echinata. The sequence continues at coordinate 524,466 of JASGCC010000173.1, forward strand.
AAAATCTAACCCAGTAACTGATGCAGTTGACAACAGTGATGGTAATGTTGCTTCAGAAAAACTTACAATATTTGTAATTGGAGAACCTGCAGATGATGATGTGAGGTCAATGAAGTCAGGTTGACTATTAGGTATCATTGGAGCTTGAACCTGCCCTACTAGTGACAGTGGTGGTAATATAGTTTCAGCTTGTGAACAAATCCTGATAGAAGCTGCAGGAACAATTCTTCCCAAGGAAGATCGTACTTTAAGTCCAGCTGGAGTGCTTGCAAGCGACCCAATGGTATTTGATACAGTGGAACAAACTGCATTTAACCCTCCACTGCGTGTAACTGTAACATGGCTGTGAATAGCTACATTTGATGATGGAACAGAAACAGTTCGTGAGCAGTTGGGAGATGTGAGTGTACAGATTGCTTTTAGTGGTGTTCTAGCGTTCATGGTTGTCACAGATTTACATTCATCACGAAAAATTGTGTGGGCCGGGTATTCGTTGACATTTGCCAAAACCAATGTCCCTGTGAAATTTTTTGTTTTTATGTCACTTGGTGTTTTTATATCCACTTTAGAAAATAGACCACCATGACTAATTTTAAAAAACCAAATTCTTCAGACAGCTTTGGAAACAACTCATGAAGCAGTGTGTTAAATTGCCTCTCTGACAAGTTTATGCTGATGCTAATCTTCTTTATTTTGCCTTTCTGTATATCATAACATGGCTTGGCATAACCTAAATAATATTATAAAGCACAGAACACTTTAACATTATATTCATGATTGCAAATCAAAGAGAATTGAGATTGAGTAACATATACACATAGTGTGCAGAGGGGTCAGAAGTCCTACCTCCAAAAATCACCCCATCTATAAACCAGAATCCCACCCAAAATGGCAAAGGTCAAGTCCCACCTCCAACAATATTATAAAAATGCTGATAAGTTTTTCAAGAAAGGAGCAGTGGAATCCACAAACTTTATTTACAAAGTCTCCTAACAAAAGAAATGGACTACCTCAAAAATGGCCCATCCCCCCCCCCCACACACACACCCATGATACAAGCCTATGTATATTTCAAATCAAAAATTGAAACTTACCATACTCATTGCGAAAATGTTGTTTTACAATTGGGCAATGAGGATTTGTAAATCTTGGTTTGGATGATGCACCAGGGAGGTGATATAACTTTATGCGGACAACTGAAGTTTTGGGGCCTGGTTTTTGTAGCAATCCACGTTTATGCTTACCTTAAAAAAAGAAAATTTAACAACTAAAACTTCGTAACTTCAATTATATACAAATTCCAGATGCATTTATTATTAAATTTAAACATACGTTTCTTATGTAAACCAAAATAACGCAATTTTTCTATTACAGTTGCATCAACAGCAGTGGCCACAAGATCATTGAAATTTGGTGGTACAACAGGAGCTCTAAATAAAAACTTAGTTGTGATGCCATGAAGTACTGCAAGCTTTGTTAAGTTTGCTGTCCAGTATGCTAGTAATTAAATACGGTATGAATGCCAAATGCTAAAACAAGTACCTTATTCCAAAACATATGCATCAGTTAACTAATGTATATATATATACATAGTTTTTAAAAATTTGCGTTAATTTCATATAGCATATATACTTTCCTTTAAAATTAAGTCCATATGAGCAAATATCACAAGACGTTAATTTTATGCATATAATATACTTTTCCAATATTTTTTTTTAAATATAAAAAGACATCCAAAATCTGGACTTAATCCTTATTGAATTAATTATTGAGTTCATTTTGTTGCATTGAAAAAAATACTAAAGTTGTGTTTAGAAACAAAAACTAATATTGTTGTTATAAACTATTAAAATAAATAGTAAAACAAATCACAAAAATAAAAAAGTTCCTCAAGAATATTATTATATTGAAGAATATTTTAAGTCTGCACAATTCTGGGTAAGATCAGGGTTTCCACTGAAAATATGGTATCAAATTTCCTGACTTTCCCCGACTTTTTGAGGTCAAATTCCCTGAAATTCCCTGACTTTCCCTGACTTTTTCAAGAAATTCTACAGCCAAACAGAAAAACAAATTAACTAAAACCGTTTAAACCGTATTTGTCACAACATAACTTACAAGAGCTTTAATCCATATACTACATAAAGATCAGAAACATGGCATAACATTAATAAGGCATGCAACTTTTTGCATTTCCAATTTTTGAATTTATAGAAATAAAGTTCTATCAGTCTAAGTCAAGTTAAAAGACAAAAAATTCCCTGACTTTTCCCCAAAATGGGTCTTTTTTCCTGACTTTCCCTGACCACAGATAAAATTCCCTGACTTTCCCTGATTTCCCTGACTCGGAGGAAGCCCTTAAGATTTAAAAAAGTATAAATTCTCCTTTTATCATTAAAAATGTGTATATATACTTACATAGAAATATCACCACCTTTAGAACAAACATCTCCTGGGTCAGGAGCAGATGATGATTGATTTCTAAGAAATAAAATATGTTTTTTAAACTTTTGCAGTCAATGGCTGAATCTCACATCGCCGTCTTCTGAAATTGATTAAAAGAAATAATCTATATACGGAAGTTGTGTCCGTCTGTGACCGCCAAAGTGGATATCTTCATTTTCTTTTGATGTCGCCGAAAAAGTTATGTCTAATTTGTTAATCTTTCTAACGTTACGGCGCGATGTTAACATCACTACTTTAACGTCAATATTTTAATTTAAATTAATGAAGCCTTTACAGTGCACTTAAAAATTTGAGTAACTAGGGATCACCTTGGACCGATTTGGGTAAGTTTCCCAAACCTGGGTCTGCGAGTCCGTTTCGGAATGGACGGGTTGATGACGTCATTAAAAAACCTTTAAACCCCAATATCTCTGCAACTGTTTGTCAAAGATACATGATCCTATACATTTTCTTGATCAGCGTTTCAAGATCCATATGAAGGTAAGATGAAGTGTGATGAAGGTAACAGGTATACAAATTGTTTAAAAAAATAATTTTTAAACCCTTGTATCCTTAGTCGTTCGTCGAAAACATTTGATCCTATAAATTATTTTGATCAGCGTTTCAACCTCTACATAAAATATCTTCACGTTGTGTTGTGTAACCATTTGATCTTCCAAAAAAAAATTAAATAAACAAATATTGAATGTATTTTTTTTAAAAGATGCGAGTGTACTTGTTCTACAAACAATAATTTTTATTGTTTTTATTTTACTTGCATGGCAGACCCTTTGGCCTTAAAAATCTTGAGGACCAATGTTAATACATAAAAAAATATTTACACAGTTTATATTCACACTCTAATGAAGAACAATTTAAGCAAAACTTGTTAATCGTTAGTCCTTCTTTAAAAAACTTGTATCTGTTCCGCTAAAAGCTTTAAGCAACTTGTGGTGTGCATTTATAAATGCACACCACATGACTTGTTAGTGAGTTGTCTTTGCATTTTGCAAGCAGAATTGAAACTGAAAACTTATGCGAAGACTATTTATCTGTGACGAAAACCTATTTCATCTAATAAATCATGTCAATAACATGCATCTTTACATAAAATATTACACTAAGGTCTTTAAAGTTTACACCCAAACCATTTTTGTTTATTTTTTGTCAAATAACTTTTGTCATGCTTTACACATATTTTTTGCGAAGAGGGTTCTGGCCGTGGCGGATAAGTCTGCCAAGCGTGACAAAGTTATTTGTCACTGGCACCTTTGCAAACAATTATTTATATATGTCCTAACCTATTTATGTCTTAACCTTTGCTACTAAAAGCCAGGCTAGCAATATATAAATAAAAATTCAGTCAGGATATCCCAGTAGCTTGCTGGGCTAGCTAATATCTAAGTATAGCCTATTTATTACTGGGTTTAGACAGGATCAACAAGTTTTACTGAGTTTTGGACCCAATTAGATTACTATTTTCCTTGACTCTGCTTTGAAAAGTAAGTTTTGGTAAGTCTGAATTGATGTGTGTGCAAATGCACCTGAAGAAAACCCCATTTTTCTGAATCATGTGAGCTCCTTTACTCCTTTTTAAAAATATAGGTAAAATAGTGGCTACTATATAGCTAGCTACATAGCTATAGCTAAAAGGTCTTCACTAACTAGCTTGCTCTAGCTACCCTCTGTACAGTGTGATTTGTTAATTAGCTATAGCTACTTACATATCAGTCGATATTTCATCGAAAGAATTAATAAGTCTTCGTGCTGTCTCTCTAGGGTCCGCAGTGTTTGAATAGTAGACGATAGGCTCAGGATAACTGCTAGCTGTCCAGGAATCCATGACAGATACTACTGCCGACTCTTGTATAATTCGTTTAACCTCGTGGTCTACCTCGTGGTTTGATAAATTCGTAATTTGAATACACGCGGGCAGAGCTATCTGAAGATAACGATCGTTATTCGCGGATAGATTATTATTGTGCTCTTTCTTGAGCACATTTGGCACGCTATCCCGAGATAGTTAGTTATCTCGAGATAACTTGTGCTATCTCAGGATAACGCCATTATTGTGCACATATACGTGTCCCTTGAGCACATTAATAACGTTATCCATGGATAACACTAGTTAACTCGAGATAACTATATTAATGTGCACAGGGGCTTCCATACATTGGGCATGCTATCCCGAGATAGTTAGTTATCTCGAGATAACTTGTGCTATCTCAGGATAACGCCATTATTGTGCACATATACGTGTCCCTTGAGCACATTAATAACGTTATCCATGGATAACACTAGTTAACTCGAGATAACTATATTAATGTGCACAGGGGCTTCCATAGCACGCATTCCAAAGTCACATTAATAGAGTTATCTTAAGATAACATTTGTTATCTTAAGATAACCGTATTAATGTGACTTTGGAATGCCATAGTAATTAGTGCCGGCAGAATAAATACCCCCACTTATTCTGCCGGTACCGGCAGAATATCCACGTCCTATTTCTTAATTTTGTTGTGCTTACTTGTTCAAAGTTCTATTTTTGTTTTGCTGAAACATTAGAGAATCAAGATGATTGCATAGTTTTTTTACCACTTATATACTGACACTGGCACCCTGAGCTGAGAAATTATGGTGTGGCGTATCCTGCTAATTTATGATGCATCTAGAATAAATGTCACTATGATGTTTGTGTTGAAATGGATTTGTAAGTGACTTTTCTTTTCAATAGGGGTAACTTAATGTCAATCACATGTTTAGATTCACCCTCCCTCTCTCCCTGCCCTAAATATCATAATCCTTTTCCTTTCCTTTATGACTTAAGGCGGGAGTATACAAAAAAGGTGTGATATTTTAAAATGCTTTTAATTCACCAAAACTTTATTTTGATATATTAATGTATATATTTTTAGAAAGCCTATATGATTTCCTATATAATGGTATAAAAATTATTAAGAAAAAATAAAATTTGAAGGTTTAATAGACTTGAAAAAAATGACCCCTCTCCTACAAATGCGATCTCTTTTACAAAACTACTAATTTCTCAAGTTTGCTGTTTGCTTTTTTGTGATCACAAGACATTGATCTAAAAACGCTTTTTTAATTTTTTCTTAATGTTTTTTACTTTTGAAGTTATTTAGTATTAAAATTTTTTCCACAATTTTTAACCTCTAATTGTCAGAAAACTCATCATAACTTGCGTTCTGCTCATTCTCAAGAAATAAAAAAAAAAGCGTTTTTAGATCAAACATTCCTCTCCACGCTAAGCGTGCTCTCCACCCCACATCCTTTATAGTTTTGTAAAAGAGATTTAAAACGTAAGTGATACTCTCTTAAAAATTTAACACTGTGAAAAAGAGCTTTTAAGTTTCTTACAGAATCTTATACTTCATCATCATCATCATTCTCGGCTTAACGTCCGTTTTCCATGCTAGCATGGGTTGGACGGGGTATATTAATGACCCTCTTCCAATCTGATCTAGACTGTGTTAGATCTAAACTCAACTTCCTCTGTATTAAGTCTGTCCTTATAACCTCCTGCCAAGTCTTTCTCGGTCTGCCTCTGGGCTTTGCCCCAGGAACTATCAAGTCTCTACACTTTCTTACCCAATTATCCTCCTCCATTCTTTCCAAGTGCCCCAGCCAATTCAATCTTCTTATCTGGATAACATCTTTAATTCTACGGAGACTATACTTCTACATAATAATTGATCACTATGGTAACGACTATTTGTTAACAGGTTTTTTTCACATCTTCTGTTTATGCTGCACATGTTCGCTCACATTCGCAATTATACACAGTTGAGTATGGGTAAAACAAAAACAAACTCTAGAAACAAAATCACGAAAAACCTGAACTTGAAAGGAAAAAAAGAAGTATGTTAACGGAGATAGTGACTGTGGGTAAGTAGCTATAAATATATCATAATTTTTTTATTTATTTTTTATTAAAATTATTTTGTTAACTTTTCTAGTTATGATGACACACTCTTCGTTAGCAGCCTAGAAGACTCGATTTCTTCGAGGAAAAAAAGAGGAAAAGGAAATAAACAAATTTGTTATTTTCATTATTGTTTATGGGCAAGATGTAGTACAGAAAAGAGATAGGTCCGTGTGAGGCCCAGTATGCTTACCCTAAAACAGTGTTGGACTTCATTCGAGAAGTTGCTCCTGGTGATATAACGGGAGAAATACGGGAAGACGCATATGAAGTTACAATGAAAGAATTTTGTGACAGTTTAAACATACCTTTTGTAGAAGAATAAAAACATGTATTTACAAAATATTTACAAAATATGTAAAATAAAAGACTTTATAAAAATTATTTTTGTTGTGTCGGGTGAAACCCCTGTGGCTTATATTGTGCACCTTCGTTCTTTTGGAAGGCGTCTTGTCGCTTTATTTCTCTGTATTTCCTTTTTTTCCTTCTCAGTTTGCTTTCCACACGTTCTTTATCCATTTGATGCCACTGACTGATTGAGGATGTGTGAGGTTGGATGTTTGCTAATCCCAAAAGATTGGATAAGGTATATTTCAATCCGGAATTATATGAACAAACACTCAAACTCAAACCCAGTGACATCTCCATCGGCGAGATATACTGTTCTTTTGGACAGATATTCCAAAGAACACTATTAAAACACTTGTTTGCGTTCTGGTTACATACATTTTTACACCCTTCTAAAAAAGTAACGTCAGCCAATCTCTTAAAAATAGACATTTTTTCGGCGTTTCCTTTATTATTACGAATAGTTCGTCCATCGATTCTAGCTAATGTAAGGCGACCTTTTCCACCAATACCTTTACCATTGTCTAACTTTTTTCCTTTCATGTCTTTCACAAGCTTTCGTAAATTAGTCCCCATTCTCTTTGTAACATGGTTGACACACTCCTCCTTGGCAACAAAACATGTAGCGCCGTAAGGTCGTTCTTTGTCCACGTTGGAATATGCGCTACTGTCTCCATCTCCAATATATGGATTGTAGCGGATGTTGTGATTTTCAATTGAGCGTTGATAAAGATTTAATATACCATCAGATTCCATTTTCTAAAATATGTAAAAGAAATTGTTAATTTATTATGAATTACACTTTTTTTTTATAAGAACAATTTTATAAGAACAATGAGGCTATAAAAAAAACGATAATACGCGAACCTATTCAATTTACCTGTGGGCTTGCGAAGTGGTTTTTAAAGCAATTCGGTTCGTGTTCTACAAACCAATCTAGAAAATCGATAGTTTCCATGGATCCATTTTCCCTTTTCTCCGTCATTGCCTTGCATTGTTTGCAAACCCATGACTTGAGTGTCACATCCAAAACTTGTGCCGATGTGTCGGCGATTGCGGAAACCACACCATTGCTTGCAGTCCAACCACGGCTGCACCATGTTCCATCGAAGCTGGTTGGGATATCCAGTACAGTTTCTGTGCAACCATATTCTTCTCTTGCTAAATCTCTAGCTTGTTCAGCAGCCATTTTTAAATTTTCTTCGCGCACTTCTAATGCCTTTTCTTCCCAAAATTTTACATGTTCTACATAGCGATTTTTTCCTATCGGAGATGATAGTCCTAGAACACTACATATCTTGGAGAGCCCTCTTCGTCCTTTACCAGCTAGGCGACAAGCAAGAACACTTTTTCGATTAACTTCAAATATTTTTCCCGTCTTTTGAGTGGTGAAACAATCTTCCGCCATGTCGCATGTTTCATTGTTACATTGCAAAATAAACTTCGTTCCCAGTCCAGCTCAAAAGTTTTTGTGCTCCGTTATGGTTACTTGGCCGTGACTGATTTTGCAAACGGAGGATCTTTTTAAACAATCTGTCAATAGATTTAAATCAACGATCCAGTTGCATGGCGGAAAGTTTGTGTATTCGTCATCGCTCTCATCGCTATCGCTGACACAGCGTCTACAATTTTTTTTTGACTAGTGCTAGCTTGGCGATCGGCAGTAGAAACCTTTTGCCTTAATCTTCTTTTAGCTGGCAAGTCTAATATTTTTGTTTTGGATTTTCTTCTTTTTTTTGATGATATAAAAGCTTTATGACGATAGGACATTTTATTCACTGTTAACTTATAAACTGGTTTTGCCATGTTTTTCACAGTAAATTATATTCAACTTCGGAAGACAAAAAAGAAAAAGAAAATATCCTTATGGGAAATAGGAGAAATACTTCAAAAGAATCTTTTAACTACATACGAAAATCATTTTCCTCTTTGAGTCGGCTATCATTATAACCTTGAACATATAATTGAGTAGTAAAAATTAATAGCCAAGATGATTACGTGTGAACAAATATTTGATCTTTATCGCATAACAAAAAAGTAATTTATGAAAAAAAAAATTTTTTTGGGATAATAATCTATCTTAAATACAATTTTTGTTAAATATTTTTGCACCATTTAAAAGCCCAGATCTTTTTCTATCTAATCACTGAAAAATTTTTTTTTTTTTTAAAAAACCATTTTTTCGTAATACTCACGCCTTAATTGACATCTAGCATATATACATTTTCCAACCAAACCACCTTTCCATCCCTATACCCTACATGTACATGCTCCAGCATTGGTAATTTAATACAAAACTAATAATCACCAGAACTATATTTTTTTTTGATAAGCTACTGAATTGCCAGGCTGACAATTTGGAAAGTTAATGAACTAAAGGCCTCAATAACCAGACAAACAAATTAATAAACAATTATTTATAGTCTTTGTTACTACTAAATAATAACATTAAAATGCAAGAATAGGAAGTGTTGATTTGAATTTATGTAAAATTAGCAGCTTCTTAGGAAGTTTGAGGAATAATCAAAATTTTGGCTGACTTTGAAATGAAAAGTGGAGTTGCTTAAAAAATCTGTAAGAAATTATTATTATTTTTTTATTATTATTAAAAATGTAGTAATAAATTAATGATTTGTTCGCCATTGTAAGTAAAACAAAAATTTATTTAAGAACATATATATATATATATTATATATATGCGACTAAAATACGAAGCTTTTCGTAGCATATTACTACATCATCAGGTAAAACTGTATATATACGTCCCAAAAGACGTAAAAACTAATTGAGTGAAAAGAAACCTAAAAAGTTTTTGTCATAAATTATGTGACTTCGTTATGATTCAACAATAACCTTATAGACTCTGCCTGTTCATTCAGAACTGGTTTCAAAGATCTAATACAAAATGCTTCAATTATCTTTCACGTAAAGCAATTAATAGGAGTGTTAGTTAACACTTTCCAAACGAAGGAGTGTCCATCATTAATTGTGATGTGCTGAGCAGGCTCAGACTTTGTAAACATTTTATCGTGTTTAGACCATTTTATATTATTATATCAAGAAAGTTGATGACGTGATAAAAAAGGAATTTTGAAAAAAGTGTATGAACCAGCCTTGGACACAACTCACAAGGACTTAACAAGTTAAAGCTTCTTCTACAGACATTTTTAAAGATTATCCTGATTATTCCGAAATGAGACCTCAATCTAACCAACCTGCACATTTCTTTGCTACTGCAAAGACGCATAAATTTTCTAGTATCAACGACTTTGACGTAGAATCACTAAAACTTACACCTATATATAATCGATCAAACGGACACAGCCACTTACGAAGCCTCTAAGGTTATATCAAAACATCTTCAGCTGCTAACGAAAAATGAATATGTTATTAAAGACTGTATGAATTTTCCGGACATTATAAGAAATGTCACTCTAGAAAATGAGGAAGGGTTGGTATCGTATGATATTGAATCTTTATTCACAAGTATACCAATTAGCGATACAATCGATTTCATTTATTGCAACCAGATTTTACAACCCTTGCGCAAAGAAAGCATATTCCGAAAATCCCGAAAGCTTTCATCAGATTGTGTTTAGTGAAACAGATAGATGGTTGCCTTATTGGAGGTTCCATATCCGTAGTCTGTGCAAACATATCTATGAACAGAATGGAAAGAGTTGTAGTTGATCCAATTAAACCTGACCTTTATAACCATTATGATGATGGTACTTGTGCGAAGCATAAAAAAAACAACCCTGATTTGTTTAATGCTCTCAACAACTACCATCCAAGAATTAAATTAACTATGGAAAACAATCCATCACGATTTTTAGACACTGAAATAATTCGCGTAGGTAATCGTCTTGAAACGAAAGTACATATAGAAAGGAGAACAAGCTTCCTTCCTAAGTCATCAGTACCGAAAAGGTATAAATGTAACTGTGTGCTTGGGGACTTGCACAGAGCGTGCAGAATATCCAACTATTTTAATGATGAGATTATATACATAAGAAATAAGTACAAGAAAGCTGGTTACCCACTCGCTTTTATAAATAGTGTTATAAGAGATTTTAATAAAGAAGTCGATGAAGTCATCACCCCCACGCAACTTTTCGAAGATAAGAAGAATATTTTCTTTCTATATACCATATTGTCGAAGAAACGAGGAAGAAGTAACACGGTTTGTTGTGAACCTGAATCAGTGGACGAAACATAAATTTATTTTTATTACCTTGTGGTCCACAAAGAAAATTCAATCGATTTTCCTTTAAAGGATAAAAGTTCAACACAGATCATGTGTGATTTACGAAGGCACCTGTTCATGAGGTGCAAATTACATCGGTGAGACAATATGAAATGCAAATATAAGGTTGTCTGAACACGATAAATTGTCTGAGCCTGCTCAGCACATCACAATTAATGATGGACACTCCTTCGTTTGGAAAGTGTTAACTAACGCTCCTATTAATTGCGTTAACAAAAGATACTTAAAGCATTTTCTATTAGATCTTGGAAACCAGTTCTGAATGAACAGGTTGAGTCTAAAAGGTTATTGTTGTATCATAACGGAGTCACATAATTTATGAAAAAAACTTTTTACGTTTCTTTTGACTTATTAGTTTTTGGGACACGTTTTTAACTTTTAGTGTAATACAGTTTTTTAGTAATTCATTTTACCTGATGATGTGTAGTAATATGCTACGAAAAGCTTCATATTTTAGTCGAATATAATATATATATATATGTTCTCAAATACATTTTTTGTTTTAAAAATGTAGTGTTAAATACCCTTTTTTACATCTTTATTTAATTAATTTTGAGTAAGATAAAACCTCACCAGTTATATTTTAGTGCTCTGTTACATGCTACTTCTAATGGTTAATGAGGCAGACACTGGAAAGATTAAAATGGTGGAAGCCCCATTTTCATTTAATAATGCTGCAAGGTAAAAAATATTTATATTAAGATAGCCTTTTTGCGCATTATTCTAGAAAGTAATTTGCAAAACTTGCAATATGTTAAGTGTTTTAAAGCATAATATTTCAGAACTAGTCGGTGGCCTGTGGATAAATTCATGGGTTCGCCTGTCCTTTATTTACCGCATTTTGTGTGTTTCTCTACTGTCATTAACATTTTGCGTGACAGACAGACAGACGTATATACAGGTATTTATAAAATATAGATTCAGTCTCAATTGCAGATGTTAAAAATTAGTCAAATTTCTTTGCTTCCTGTATCATTTAAAAACCTGAGTGACATTTAAAAATGCTTGAGCAAATCTTCTTCTTATTATGGGTAATAACTTTTTATACTTACAGAAATTGAAGGCAAGAATATTTGTTTCAGTTTCTGTGATTTTTCCTTTTCTTTCAAGTTGTTTATGGCGTAAAAAACGCAGGGAATGAGTGCACATTATACGGTCAGGTAGTTTATCAAGCTACTCAATTTATGTCCAAGGTATATAAGACTATTACTGGTAAACTCTGAATGTTTTTGGGACTCCTTATTTTTTATGCCTGCCAGTTAATTATGGAAGGGACAGACACAGTTTTAAGTTCCCTTAAATGTCCTTATTAATGTGTTAAATATGTTCAGTGTGAACTTTGTATTTCTTCTTTATTTAATCTGGACTTTAATCTTTTTGATTTCAAATATGAATGAGTGATTGAACAAGTATAGCCTGGGAATTTAACCCTAATGATCCTGAATCTCCATAATGTTGTTATTGAATTTTTGATACTTTCCGTAAACATTTGCAATATTTTACATGTTCACATTTTGTTTTCAGTGGTCCAAGACACGGTAATAGTGGCGAGATGGTGCGTACTCATACTTTTACTTTTCAATTATAAACTTACCTATATTTTAAGAAAAGACAACATTTGCAAACAATCACAAGTAACAGAAGTTTGTTTGTAATCACACGTACATGTTTCACCAAATGCACTAACAAAAAACAATCAAGTCAAGAACAAAACCATTCATGCACATTGATAAAGTTCATGCTTTTTATGCCCAGTCTTACACAACTGAGATGCATTAAATTTTTCTGAACAAGGAATATATTATTATTATTTAACACAATAAACTTTAAAAAATTCATTGATAAGTACATAACTTGAGAATCTTCTGTAAAGCTTCCTACCTTTAAAACATTAAGCTGTATATATTTTACTTTTAAATTTATCTTTTTTATTATAGCCCCTAATTGCTCGGATATCTGCTCAAAAGCCTTCAGGTAAATTTTTGGCAAACACAAATGTGAAAGAGCATGTGTTGTTATCCTATAGCACGATCTTGTAGCTCAAATAAGAGTTTATTTCACAAAAACTCTCTGCAAAGCATTCTTATCAGTGGCCTATACAGGATATTTACCTCCTTAGGTGAATAGGTGAACGAAGCTTGACATACAATTGGGGGTCTAGGCAGTGCTTTAAGCATCTATAGTTGGTGAAGTCCCAGAAGCATTCGCTAATTTACGTATTTCAGCACTGTAAAATGCTTTAGCAAGGACCTTTACAGGTCTGATTTTTTGCAAGTTATTCAGTGAAAACATTAGTGTAAACATGTAGATTTTTTGTCAAATCAGGTCGAAATCTCTAACATCCAGAATTATACCAAAATAGTATATATATTTTTTTAAATCGAGACCAATTTTTCTTTCTCCTTATATTTTTTAAAGGATCTATTTTATAGGCAATTACGGATAAATTGAACCTCGCGGCCAATTTGGTCAAATTGTCAAAGCTAATCAATTTAATAATAAATGAATAATCAAAACAGAAAGCTATTTATAAAATCAATTTCAGTACACTATTTAAAGTTTAGATCTTAAAACCAAAAAATATGAGGAAATCTTTAAATGTCCTGAATTTCAAAATTAAATTCACAATTATTATTGATAACCTGTATTTTTAAACAATAGCTAAATTACATACAATAAAGTTGAATAAATAAAAATTACACATTTACATTAGCATTCTGAATTCCTTGATACGAATTCTGTCTTGTAAATTGATGCAAATTCTTTCCACAATTCAAATAATAAATAAAAATGTCCAAAACGTTATTCCGTCAAAATCCAATATGTTCTTTATTGCACCCCCTAAAATGTCAAATTCTAGAACTCGGAAGAATAACTATTTAAACTGGTCTAAAAGCACCCCATAAAAACTTTCAAGCCAATAGTCCTCTTTGTATTAAAATTATTGCATTTTTAATATTCACCAAATGGGCCCGAAGATGCTCACTACGGTTTATATGTGTCAACTGCTTGACTTATGTCTGTGGGAAATGGTATCATAAAAAAGGAAATAACAAATCAAAAGAGTGGAAAGACATTCATACTTTAGTGCTAAATTTGGCGTGCAACGCTGGATCTTGGCTAGTATACATAATTACTTTATTACACAGAGCTAAAGAAGCAAGTCAGTGGTAACCGAAAGTGTTGTGTGCTTGAATTGACAGGCGAATTGCCATATTTTCTACTTTGAATGCTATTATCCTATGTTTAATGACTTTTAATATCCCATTTAACAGTTGACATATTAAATAATGAAAAAAAAACAGTGAGTTGCTTTAAATGCACTTGCTCATGCCCATTTCATCGAAGTAAAAAGTGAAATAACTCTGGTAAACAGAAAGATATGGAATTAGCATAACAAGTAATTGTTGCATTATAACTATACTTTTCAAGTTTCAGAATTTAGGCATTTTAAAATAGGGCGAAAAAAATTCCAAAACAGTAATAGATAAACAATTATTTTATAACTTATAAGAAAAAATGATTTAAAAATTTAAGTACAATAGTTGGCTAGTTAGTTCTGAAGGCTAAAAAACATATATTCCGTCAATGCTTCAGAGGCGAGAAAGTGTTTTGAATTTTATTAAAAATGTTGTCCAAACTCACTGGATGTTTACAGCTAACCAAAACCCTTGGAAAACTTTTAAAGATAGCTAAAAGGTGCTCCTACTATCCTGCCTTAAGTTGGCTAATCATCACCAAAAAATTTCTGCCTCTATATTTTTTAGTAATTAACTAGCCGGCTAGCTAGCCTGATAACTATTTAACACGTTTTCCTATTGAGCTAGCGAAAATAGTTCTTACCTGATCAGTTTTGATGGTCACACTTCACCATAAACAAACAGCTACCCCTCCTGTCCTTGCTTAGCTAAAGCCATAAAAAATTTAAAGAAATAAATTTAAGAAAAGCCAGCATCTTTCGCCAAGATTGTCACATGCTACGGTCAACGGTTGTAATAAACAATGGTCGTCTATACATTTGACTGACATTGGAATTATAGAAAATTGCTACATTGAGTGAAATTTAGCGAAATGTACTCTTCAGTTTCTAAATTATACTGAACCAGATGGAAGCTGATACGTGTAGGACTATATTTCGAAACGTTATCGGTTCCGTAACAATTTGCAAAATCATCCAAAATCAGTAAAGCTTTCAGAAGGAGAGACCACAACAAAACTTTAATAGCGGAGTGAAAATTTATTTCTTGTATTTCGAAGATTCAAGAGAGCGCCTTTGGCGTGCAAGTTTCTCCTCAGGCGAGTGCCGAGTGCGCCAATGCGTAAATCCGCCCTGCCTATAACAGCAGTGAATTTAAAACTGTTGAGATTTTTGCTAGAGGGAAAAACTTAATTAATAGATTCTAAATACGTTTGTAGTTTCAATGTTATTCGTAATCTTTGTAGCAATACCAGAATTACAAGTAATAAATTTGATACTAAAGTTAGAATTATTTTAAAATTGGACGTTAAAGATAAAAACATATAAATATATATGTGACGATTCTGGGGAGTTTAAGAAACTATAATTATCGATAGCTATTTAGCGATAATAATTGAAAAAACAATAAAGGTATCACTAAATAGAAATTAATTAGCTATTAGATAAACTATGCTAAGCTATACTTCTCGCTAACTTGATTTGTTTTCTCTCCCAATATCGATAGCGCAATATGGCTGATGCATAAAGTTTATAGCTAATTAAACAAGTAAGACAACATTCTATGAATGTTTGTCGTATATACAGCTTGCAAAACAGCAAAAATGGTTTGATGTTTTTCATAAATTGTATTAATATTCAAAAGTGACAAGTGGAATTTATTGTGTTTACGTCCCCTGTTACGTCCCCTGTTACGTCCCATACAGTAAGATATAAACGCATAATCAAGTCTTCTTTACTTTTAGGCCCACAGTTTTTAATCAGTAACTTACATGGCAAATGTTTTACGCAATTGCTCAACACGTGAGTATATTTTTTAGCCGGTTGGTAAAATTGAAGTTGTATTTTTTGCAATTTCCTTCAGGATTCACACAGTCCGCAAAGTCAAAGAAAGCCCTAACATTTAAGTCCAATACTTTTATTAATAAACAGTGAAGTCCCTTCATATTTAAATACTTCTGTGCTCATTGTTTGTTAGAACTCAAGTAAGTCTGAGAAAAACGTAGCATATCTTAGACCAGTTCCTAAAAAACTATTATTTTCTTTCCTGGAAGTAATAAGAAGTCGCAGAAATTCAAGAAGAAGGTACCGTGTTAAAGGAAGGTACCATAATTAAGTGATTCAAGAAAAAGGTACCATAATAAATGTTTCAAGAAAAAGGAACCGTAATAAATGTTTCAAGAAGAAGGAACCGTAATAAATGTTTCAAGAAGAAGATACCGTAATAAATGTTTCAAGAAGAAGGAACCGTAATAAATGTTTCAAGAAGAAGGAACCGTAATAAATGTTTCAAGAAGAAGGAACCGTAATAAATGTTTCAAGAAGAAGATACCGTAATAAATGTTTCAAGAAGAAAGAACCGTAATAAATGTTTCAAGAAAAAGGAACCGTAATAAATGTTTCAAGAAGAAGATACCGTAATAAATGTTTCAAGAAGAAGGAACCGTAATAAATGTTTCAAAAAGGGAACCGTGATAAATGTTTCAAAAAGAAGGAACCGTGATAAATGTTTCAAAAAGGGAACCGTGATAAATGTTTCAAAAAGAAGATACCGTAATAAATGTTTCAAGAAGAAGATACCGTAATAAATGTTTCAAGAAGAAGGAACCGTAATAAATGTTTCAAAAAGGGAACCGTGATAAATGTTTCAAAAAGAAGGAACCGTGATAAATGTTTCAAGAAGAAGATACCGTAATAAATGTTTCAAGAAAAGGAACCGTAATAAATGTTTCAAGAAGAAGGAACAGACAAAGGTACCAAAATTAAAAGAGTGACGAAGAAGGTACCGTAATTAAACGAAGGTGTTGGGCTTAGCGTACATTTAATATTCGCTCAATCTTTATGAGCTGTACACCTCAATTGAACCTTTTTGCATGGCTGATTAAAACCTTCATCAATCTTGATTTACGCAAGCCAACACTGATAATATTGTAATTATTAGTGCTCTTTAATTTTATAATTAATTTTGTGTTAAAAAGTATAACAGTAGTTTAAATCTTACTTTTTCTATTTTATTCAGTTTCACGCAAACTAATTTTCTTACGCATATTTCATATTAATTTTTCATTAGTAAATGTTAATGTTTAGGGATTTAGTGAGGCATTTAGTGTTAATTTTATGTTGCTTAAAATGTTGTGTACTGGATTTAAAGTTACTGGATTTGTTTGCGAATTCCAAAGTGATAGAAGCTATAAATCTTCAATTAGGAACTATTTTTTTTAGTTACAAGTATGAATTCTGTCCTTATCACAATGTTACTCAACGGGAACAAACGTACCGATGGAATGCTTTTCATGGAGTATTAGGGTAAGAACGTTATATTTTACGCCCGTCTGTAGCTATATTTTCATGGTACGCAAGTATTTTACGCCCGTCTTGATGCCCGTAAGTTACTTGTTTAAAAATATTTTGATATCTATATATAGTCTATATGTATTTTATATTAATATATTATTCTAGTTGTTAGCCCGTGGAAGAATCTACGAGTTCGCCGGTACTCAGATTGTCTGTTGTACATATTTCTCGCATCGGTATTTCGTGCATTTGTCCGCCTGTAAACATGAACTGAAAAATTCACTCAGACGGGGCTTCGAAATAAAACTACGGGGCAGCCATTGCGAATAGACAGACAAAATACATCTATTAAGCTAGGTTCACATGGGCGACAAAAATGTTTTCAGGGCTTAGTACTAAAACGTTTTAGTCACTCAAAACCAGTTTTGCTTTCATGTGAACAGGTTAGTTTTAGTTTCAACACGTAAAAACTATTCTGCATAAGTCGTTAAACCAAGTTTTCAGGATCAAATCAGTTTGGTTCTTAAAACAACATGTTTTAAGCCGAAGATGCCGTCTACTCTGTTGTTTTGTCGTTAGTTTCGGTTTCAAAAGTGGAAAAATTAGTGTTATTCATTTTAAAAGGATATTTTATGTGTTTCGCAGCTAAAAAATGGTTCAAAATGGGAAAAAAAATATTGATTAACGTTAGTTTTAACGTCTTAATGTGAGCATACCGGTTTTAAAGAGAAATGCATTTTTGTTGATTTCCGTCGCCGTTACGCGGGGCGGAATCTTTAAAATCGCCGGATGGAAGATAGAGATACATATAGATATATAGAGACAGCACAGAGCCCGGACGCTGCTAAGTTTGTGTCCAGGCTAAAACCTCGGAAAATTCCATTTTTTCGAAAGCCAATGAAGATGCTTCATTTTAATCTCTGTCATTTTAATGACCAATCTGAACAGAGATTGTGTACTCTTGGTGTGGCCAAAAAAACATTCCGTGTGCGGCCATGACTAAAAGTGCTTACATTTTGTTGGTCGCCCCTCTGGTTTGGTCGTAGTAGCTTTATTGATGGGGAGCTAAGCACTATTTTTTAAATTCGTGTATTTTATCAGGTAAGAATTATTTTATATATAGCTAAGTGAGAAAGGTGTACTGGCTAGCTAGCTATCTCAATTTTTGGTGCTGACTTGGATCTCCTTTTGAGTGGTGCTGACATACCCCTTTTAATCGTCATGAAAAAAACCTTTATCCTGCTTTGCGTAGTTTTTCTATGACTGGACACCCAACTCCTGTTCTTATGGGCAAAAAGGGGGCTAAAAATAACTTCCAAACAACACTTTGTGGGGCTACTTCTATCAGATAAAAAGATATATATTCGCACAGGATTTTTTTTATATTTTTTGCAGAAAAGTTGTCGAAACGTGACAAAAGTTTATTGTTGCTTGCCTTGAACAGTCAGGGTGAACTGATAATTAACCTGTAACATAATATATAGTTAGCCGATGCAGGATAATTAGATGCTACCCACAGTATAATTAGCCGTTAAAAGCTTCTTTGTGTTCTTTACAGCTAACTGCGTCTTTTCCATGTTTTTTCTTGAAATTAAAATAGTTTTGTTGTTTAATAATATATATATACGCCATTATACTGCTAGCTACAGTAAAATTATAACTTTTTGCATAATCGTTTCTTGTTCCTTTTCTTGGTTTTAATTGAAGCACAACTTTATGTGGATCTATATAAATATAGATGGCTATGGGGAGATCGATAACGAAGAAAAGTGGAAATTTAAGTAAAAAGATATATGTCGTATAAGTAGCTGTATGAGCGGCTAATTATACTGTACGCACCGTATATATAATTATTCTGTATAGATAAATAGAATGTCTGTATATTTTATATGGCTAGCCTCACAAATCCTGTCTATTATTTCCAGGATGGGCCATAGCTTAGATAGGGAGTCCTAGAGTATTTAATGCTCACTTTGAGCTATGCAGACCCAATAGGGTCCCCGCTCTACCAGACAACTCCCTGCAGCATCCAACAGCCCACATAGTGTGCCATCTCCCCAATTTCCCTCACATGGCTTGGGTTAACCCGGGGCTATGGTAGCATTCACTCACCCATATTGAATTGCCGCCAAGGGGAATTGAACCCCGTTCTCCCGCACAAAGTGCCAGAGTTATAACCACCAAGCTATGGCGCCATTGAAAACGGTTAACCATTCTGTTACTGGCTAATTATCAGTTTTCCTTGAGTGCCTAATTTGCTTGAAAGTCTTTCTTGAACTCACCCAAAGTATCACAAAATATTTTTCTAAGATTTCGTAGAAAAGACTTGATTTTTAAAAATCTCACGAAAAGGACCATCGATTTTTCAAATCCACAAATTTATTGTGTGTTTACCCTTTTTTGTTTCAACTTGTTGAATTCAATTTGTCAATTTGAAATTTCAGAAGTTAGATATGTTCAACTTTTTGGATTTGTCAAACAAAACAATGGCCAATCAGTTTTCTTAAAAGGAAAAAATGCAACTAATCAGACTCTTCAAAAAGAAATAAAAATTTAATTTAATTTTAATTTTATATATATATATATATATATATATATATATATATATATATATATATATATATATATATATATATATATATATATATATATATATATATATATATATATATATATATATATATATATATATATATATATATATATATATATATATATATATATATATATATATATATATATATATATATATATATATATATATATATATATATATATATATATATATATATATATATAGTCCTAAATTACACATTAAGGGCAATATGCAAAATATAGACAATAAGGGGAAAGTTTAAATTTCCATATTTCGCATCAATTTAAATTTTTCTTTTCATAAATTTACTTTACTTTTATTTGTCTATTTCTTCTGTACCATTCACATTCAATTACATTTATATCGTTTAAAAAAATTTCCCCCTTAATTTTTTATGTCTATAAAGAAGGTTTAGGGGAATGCGTGGCTTCCCTTCAATGTTGTTATCCTATGTACATTTATATAATTTTCTCTTCCACGAGACTTAAACAGGTATTTGCTTTGCTTACTTATAATTTCACCCATGTCCTTTTTTATGAAGGATAAATCATTACAAAATGCGGCAATAGATGAGTTAGTTTGAGAGCAAATCTACATATTCATAATACAAATAATCACAATCTGCTTTAATAAAATGCGTTTTGCTGCGTGTTTATTAATACAATAATAACCGATTACTCCGGGCTGTACCGCAAAATATCGCCGGAGGTCTAAGTGCCGACCGAGCTTGCGAGGTCGGTGCAATGACTGAGGGCGATATTTTCGTTACAGCACGGGGTAATCGGTTATTATTGTATTTGTTAACCGTCTAAGTTAGATAAAAATAAAAAATAAGAATTTTAGTTTAGTGTTCTTATAATAATATAATTCACTAGCACTACTTTTGTTAACACTCGAGCTCAACATTCGAAACAGTTCCTGTCTAAAAACAAGCATTCTATTTAGAATTCGAAAGTCCCTATAGAATAAAACTTTGTAAACAAAACATTACGATGTTCGACACGTACAGAATAATGTGTAAAGTTGAATCCGAAGCGAAAATATAGTTACAACGAATATTGAAGTAATGTTTTTAACTAGCTAGCTAGCCAAGAATAACATTTTATATTGATTCGGTAACCACAAGGCTGAAGGAAAGAACCTGAAAATGAGGGAAGACGTATTTTTTATGATTTCGACGCCCTGTATTTAGTAGTTTTGATAAAACTGGATATCAGATCATCGTTTTTTATGGACAATGTAGCTAGTTAACAAGCCATGTTGAAGAAGCATCCAGACGGAATGTTGCTGAATCTGGTTATTTTAACTGTTAAACTTGACATTAATGTTGTTTCTATCATATGAAAATGTTTTTATCGATAAATGTATTGCAGGAGTTAGTTATATAATCAATTCCAATGCTTTTCAAAACTTGTTTTTCGTGCTTGTTTACATTTTAAGCTACCATTTTTCTTGACGACGGGCAATACCGCAAAATATCGGCCCGTTGTCAAGAGTGCTAAGCCAATCAGAATGCCTAAAAACGCGTATTGCCCGCTTGAAAAATTCAGACGGTTAACAATAATACAATAATAACTTTTATACATACACCAGCAACAAAGTAACTTTTATTTCCAAAAGCAAAATTGTTCGCCTTTATCTCTTCATTGAGAATTTTGACAGAGTTTAACGTAAAAAAGCAAAATTCTTCGCCTTTATCTCTTCATTGAGACTAATATTTTGACAGAGTTTAACGTAAAAAAGCAAAATTCTTCGCCTTTATCTTTTCATTGAGACTAATATTTTGACAGAGTTTAACGTACAAAAGCAAAATTGTTCGCCTTTATGTCTTCATTGAGACTAATACTTTGACAGAGTTTAACGTAAAAAAGCAAAATTGTTCTCCTTTATCTCTTCATTGAGACTAATATTTTGACAGAGTTTAACGTAAAAAAGCAAAATTGTTCTCCTTTATCTCTTCATTGAGACTATTATTTTGACACAGTTTAAGTTAAAAAAGCAAAATTGTTCTCCATTATTTCTTCATTGAGACTGATATTTTGACACAGTTTAACGTATAAAAGCAAAATTCTTTGCCTCTATTTCTTCATTGAGACTAATATTTTGACACAGTTTAAGTTAAAAAAGCAAAATTGCCCGCCTTTATGTCTTCATTGAGACTAATATTTTGACGGAGTTTAACGTATGAACGCAAAATTGTTCGCCTTTATCTCTTCGTTGAGACTAATATCTTGACACAGTTCAACGTAAAAAAGAAAAATTGTTCGTCGTTATCTCTTCATTGAGACTAATATTTTGACAGAGTTTAACGTACAAAAGCAAAATTGTTCGCCTTTATGTCTTCATTGAGACTAACATTTTGACAGAGTTTAACGTATGAAAGCAAAATTGTTCTCCTTTATCTCTTCCTTGAGACTAATATTTTGACAGAGTTTAACGTATGAAAGCAAAATTGCCCGCCTTTATGTCTTCATTGAGACTATAATTTTGACACAGTTTAACGTACAAAAGCAAAATTGTTCTCCTTTATCTCTTCATTGAGACTAACATTTTGACAGAGTTTAACGTAAAAAAGCAAAATTGTTCGTCGTTATCTCTTCATTCAGACTAACATTTTGACAGAGTTTAACGTATGAAAGCAAAATTGTTCGCCTTTATGTCTTCATTGAGACTAATATTTTGACAGAGTTTAACGTATGAAAGCAAAATTGTTCGCCTGTATCTCTTCATTGACACTGATATTTTGACAGAGTTTAACGTATGAAAGCAAAATTGTTCGCCTTTATCTCTTCATTGAGACTGATATTTTGACACAGTTTAACGTAAAAAAGCAAAATTGTTCGCCTTTATCTCTTCATTGAGGCTAATATTTTGACAGAGCTTAACCTAAAAAAGCAAAATTTTATTTTCACACAGTTTAACGTAAAAAAGCAAAATTGTTCTCCTTCATCTCTTCATTGAGACTATTATTTTGACACAGTTTAACGTAAAAAAGCAAAATTGTTCACCTTTATCTCTTCATTGAGACTAATATTTTGACAGATTTTAACGTAAGAGGGCAAAATTGTTCGCCGTTATCTCTTCATTGAGACTAATATTTTAACACAGTTTAAGTTAAAAAAGCAAAATTGTTCGCCTTTATCTCTTCATTGAGACTAATATTGTGACAGAGTTCAACGTAAAAAAGCAAAATTGTTCGCCTTCATCTCTTGATTGACACTGATATTTTGACACAGTTTAACGTAAAAAAGCAAAATTCTTCGCCTTTATCTCTTCATTCAGACTAATATTTTGACGGAGTTTAACGTATAAAAACAACATTGTTCGCCTTTATCTCTTCATTGAGACAGATATTTTGACAGAGTTTAACGTAAAAAAGCAAAATTCTTCGCCGTTATCCCTTCATTGAGACTAATATTTTGACACATTTTAAGGTAAAAAAGCAAAATTCTTCGCCTTTATCTTTTCATTGAGACTATAATTTTAACACAGTTTAAGTTAAAAAAGCAAAATTGTTCGCCTTTATCTCTTCATTGAGACTAATATTTTGACAGAGTTTAACGTAAAAGGGCAAAATTGTTCGCCGTTATCTCTTCATTGAGACTAATATTTTAACACAGTTTAAGTTAAAAAAGCAAAATTGTTCGCCTTTATCTCTTCATTGAAACTAATATTTTGACGCAGTTTAACGTATAAAAAGCAAAATTCTTCGCCTTTATCTCTTCATTGAGACTGATATTTTGACAGAGTTTAACGTAAAAAGGCAAAATTCTTCGCCGTTATCTCTTCATTGAGACTAATATTTTGACACAGTTTAAGGTAAAAAAGCAAAATTCTTCGCCTTTATCTTTTCATTGAGACTATAATTTTAACACAGTTTAAATTAAAAAAGCAAAATTGTTCGCCTTTATCTCTTCATTGAGACTAATATTTTGACACAGTTTAACGTAAAAAAGCAAAAATGTTCATCTTTATCTCTTCATTGAGACTAATACTTTGACAGAGGTTAACGTAAAAAAGCAAAATTCTTCGCCGTTATCTCTTCATTGAGACTAATATTTTGACACAGTTTAACGTAAAAAAGCAAAATTGTTCGCCTTTATGTCCTCATTGAGACTAATATTTTGACACAGTTCAACGTAAAAAAGCAAAATTGTTCGCCTTTATCTCTTCATTGAGACTAATATTTTGACACAGTTTAACGTAAAAAAGCAAAATTGTTCACCTTTATCTCTTCATTGAGACTAATACTTTGACAGAGTTTAACGTAAAAAAGCAAAATTCTTCGCCGTTATCTCTTCATTGAGACTAATATTTTGACACAGTTTAACGTAAAAAAGCAAAATTGTTCGCCTTTATCTCTTCATTGAGACTAATATTTTGACACAGTTTAACGTAAAAAAGCAAAATTGTTCACCTTTATCTCTTCATTGAGACTAATACTTTGACAGAGTTTAACGTAAAAAAGCAAAATTGTTCGCCTTTATCTCTTCATTGAGGCTAATATTTTGACAGAGCTTAACGTAAAAAAGCAAAATTTTTCGCCTTTATCTCTTCCTTGAGACCAATATTTTGACACAGTTTAACGTAAAAAAGCAAAATTGTTCTCCTTCATCTCTTCATTGAGACTATTATTTTGACACAGTTTAACGTAAAAAAGCAAAATTGTTCACCTTTATCTCTTCATTGAGACTAATATTTTGACAGATTTTAACGTAAAAGGGCAAAATTGTTCGCCGTTACCTCTTCATTGAGACTAATATTTTAACACAGTTTAAGTTAAAAAAGCAAAATTGTTCGCCTTTATCTCTTCATTGAGACTAATATTTTGACAGAGTTCAACGTAAAAAAGCAAAATTGTTCGCCTTCATCTCTTCATTGACACTGATATTTTGACACATTTTAAGGTAAAAAAGCACAATTCTTCGCCTTTATCTTTTCATTGAGACTATAATTTTAACATAGTTTAAGTTAAAAAAGCAAAATTGTTCGCCTTTATCTCTTCATTGAGACTATAATTTTGACAGAGTTTAACGTACAAAAGCAAAATTGTTCGCCTTTATGTCTTCATTGAGACTGATATTTTGACAGAGTTTAACGTATGAAAGCAAAATTCTTCGCCTTTATCTCTTCATTGAGACTGATATTTTGACACAGTTTAACGTGAAAAAGCAAAATTGTTCGCCTTTATCTCTTCATTGAGACTAATATTTTGACTGAGTTTAACGTAAAAAAGCAAAATTGTTCGCCTTTATCTCTTCCTTGAGACCAATATTTTGACACAGTTTAACGTAAAAAAGCAAAATTGTTCGTCGTTGTCTCTTCATTGAGACTAATATTTTGACAGAGTTTAAATTAAAAAAGAAAAATTCTTTGCATTTATTTCTTCATTGAGACTAATATTTTGACGGAGTTTAACGTATAAAAACAACATTGTTCGCCTTTATCTCTTCATTGAGACTGATATTTTGACACAGTTCAACGTAAAAAAGCAAAATTGTTCGCCTGTATCTCTTTATGGACACTGTTAATAGACAATCTTAAAATCGACCAAGGGGAAAGAAATCCTCCCCCCGAAAGGTATAGGCTTAATACCGCTAGTTGTCGAAAAATGCATCAGATATAGGGAGACAAAAATAAATTGTTGTTGTTAAGAATTATCTCTCTGTTTGCTTGTTGCCTTCTTTTCTTATCTAGCTTTTCTGCTCAATTAGAATTGTTCTGTTTGCAGATATCAAACAATAGATTTTTTTAGAAGTAACGCTTTATGACTGCCCTACAAACACAGATTCCCATTGACTGGGGACGCGCTTATCGAGTTATGATACAAAATACAATGGCCTTGTGTATATAGAAAAAGTATTTACTGATGTTGGAATACACGGATTATTCTTCAATGCGTTTTTAAGTTGATCAAAACAGATGTTGTTACATTATAGTACCTGGTTGGTTATAAAAACCTCGTTAAAATTAAGCTTTTGTTGTAACGTAATGCAAAAAATTATACTACCTATAAAACAAAAGTAATCTTATATAATAATACGAAGCTTCCGTGTGTCTGTGTGTGACTTTTGAAAAGTGGATTATATTATTCACTATTTTCTTGATAAAGTCTATAAAACATCACCTATAAATTTGTTTTGTAATTTACCAAACTTTGATATTAACATGAACCCTTGTATCTTCTTAGGCGTTCTTGGAAAACATATGATTCAAAATACACTATTTTGATCAGTTTTAACCTTTACACATTACAGGCCACGGATAAACTAACTTTCGCCCAATTTTTTTTTCCACATGCAATGTTCTCGTCAGCAAAACATCTAAAACAACCTGCTTTGCCATTGCCCTTCTGCCTAAGTATTATCGACTAGTAATATTAAAAAGAGATAAAAAATATTTCCCCAAGATCTCTCTATAAGTGTTCTACATTAAGAACTAAAATTTTCGGCGGAAAATGTTTCGGCGGATAAACTTTCGGACACAATTTTTTATTTCAGCGGAAAAATTTTCGGACAAAATTTATAAAGTCAAAAAATGTAAGGGTAAGTCTTTTGAACGAATTTTAACCAAATTTCAAAATTAATGATTACGGGAAATGACACAAAAAGAAGGCTAGAAGCATTTATAGTGTACATATATTAAATCAAGATCTAAAAAAGGGTCTTCAGGATCCAACTTTATAGATAGAGCGAGCCTCGGCAAAATGACAAAAATAATAAGTTTAAAACTGCATTTTTTATTGACTTTCTGAGTACCCTATATATAATTTCTATGCACTGGTCTTTTTTTAAAAAAATTAGAAAAACGAAAATTTTCGGCAGACACAAATTTCGGACAAAAAAAAATCCGAAAGCTTTTCCGTCCGAAAATTTTCGTTTCTAATGTACGTCGAAATAGAACGAGTTAATAAACGCGTTTTTAAAAGAAACCAAGTCAACGTCATAAAGTGTTTTAAAAAATTTTCATTATTGTAATACTTAAAGTTTGTTATGTGCGGGTACGGAAGGGTAATTTAGTGTATTTTTTTCTTTTTAGTTCAGATTTGTTTGCTTTCAAAAAACAAGCGATGGGCAACTAAAATTTACTATAAATCCAACGTTTTTGCCAAACCAATAAACGAGAAAACGAGAAAATGTGCTATTATTGGGGAAATGTTTATTCCTTTCTATTCTTACAGTCGGATAATACAAAACTACAAATATTGGAGGTATTAGTTACATAAGTTTTGTTTTTCTCAAGCACAGCAGTACGGTACAGTTAGTCTCGATATATCTAACTCGTGTGATGTGTCTAATTTGCAACCATATAAAGAAGACGATGAGTATATTTTTAGAGCCATAACATCTTCAAGAAAAAACGGACGATTGAGACCAAAAAACGAGCCATTATCGTATACTCGAGCCCGTGAATGTTTTAAAGACGCAATAAAGGCTTGCAATGTAGATCACAAAAAATTTAGCCTACATAGTTTAAGATCGGGTGGCGCAACTGCAGCAGCAAATAGAGGAGTACCAGACAGATTATTCAAAAGGCATGGACGGTGGAGATCCGAAAAGGCAAAAGATGGATATGTGCAAGACGACATTAGTATTTTATTGTCTGTTTCTGAAAGTTTAGGTCTCTGAAACATCATTCGCCCCTACTTTTAGGAACATAACTACTACACTACTAATACCGCGTTATTCTTGTCCCACATGGAGTTTAGAAAATAAATAAGGTTATTTTCGGTTGAGCAAAGCGAATTAGAAAATAATCGTATTTATTTTCGTTTCGAAATATTCGTGTGCCGTTACACGGCACACTAGTTCCAGTCTTAACGTTATAACACGTGCAACAACTCCCACCCTTCTCACAAGTCGATTAACCATCAGAGCTGTAACAAGTTAAGGAGAAAGCCCACCCACCCACCCCCTAAAAAGTTGTAAAAAATGATAAGGTAATTGCCTTACTTTAAGCTTAGAAATATGCCGCTTCTATATGGTTTCTTTTCGGAAAATAGGTAAATGAAACCAACCTCATTTGGCTGCGAGGTACCGGAGAGTTTTTATCCTGGAAAAGGCAAATCTCTAAGTAAAGCTTGCACTTAAATCAGTAGAAAAAGGCGAATACCTTCTGATTGCTTGTTGTTTATTTTATATTATGTACATATATTTTTTGATGACGTAAAAAATTGTATAACTACTACACTACTAATACCGCGTTATTCTTGTCCCACATGGAGTTTAGAAAATAAATAAGGTTATTTTCGGTTGAGCAAAGCGAATTAGAAAATAAGTCTCGATATATCTAACTCGTGTGATGTGTCTAATTTGCAACCATATATATAATGTCTGGGCTAAAACACCAACCGTTTTCCTCAGGCCAAAACGAAAGTCTTCGCAGCTATTTTCCAGTTGGAAAAACCTTGACATTATATATACTAAGGATCTTTATTAAGCCAGTCTGTTGTATTGCGTCTTCATACACCCTCCCTCGCAGAGCTGAGACTCCGTTTCTGATTATCTTGCGAACATCAAAAATGCCGCATCCGAAGCACCACAAACAAATTTTTTTTTAGATAAAGTAAGTTTTTGCTAAAAAATTTTTTAAATCTAAGAGCTCTTTGTAGTCTTGGTTTCTTATAAATGCAATTTGAAACCAAAATCGCCAAATTTTTTTCGCACCAAAACTTACATGGTGCCATTTGAACGAATGTACACTACATAAAAGTTACAGTGCACGCAAAATTACATATACGCTCGAAAGACGCAAAGCATTTCGTACAAAATTATAGTCTTCTATGAAAACTATGGTGTTTGTCAGGACGATATAAATTTAACCGTTAGTCAGTACGTAAAATAAGATGCATGGAAGCAATAACAGGTCCAGTCACCAAACTGTTAAAAGTTAAATAACATCACATTAATTATTTCGTTGTGATACCCAAACTTCTCAGCCGTTCAGCTTTTATTTCATCAAATTTCGCCCTCTCGTTGTTAATTTTGTTGCGGACGCAAGATACACCAAAAGGATTACCTATATCTTGAATGAATGAAATCATTTCTGGTTTACCTAAATTAAATTATAAACTTTATAGGAACAAATAAAATGCATCATTAATCTACTAAAAAAATCAAACTTACTTGGGAAAGGTGTTCCAACTTCCCGTCGAACATACACCACCGAATCGCTCAGTAAACAACTCGCACATTTCAGTTGTCCATTTAGCACTTTTCTTTACTAAAATGTTAACAGAAACTAGTTGAATAGCATTTGTACTTTACCTTCTTAAATTATTTAATATTAGAAACGAACTGTAATTTCCGAGGTTTAAATTCGCAAAAATGAGTTACCTCATAATCCTTTCGAGTTAACCAAAAAAGAATTAATTTGCAATGCAAAGTGTTACCAAATATATATATATATATATTTACCTTGCAAGCTGTTTCTTCTGAACTGCCTTTATTGCTAAACTTCTCAGAATTATGAATCGAGCTAAATGTACAAAAAATTTGGTTATTGGACACTAAAAAGCGTCAGTTGATTTGACGAGGTAATAATAAAATTGAAAGCTTAATATTACCAAAACTAT
The DNA here is from genome assembly GCA_030067915.1 of Hydractinia echinata. NCBI lineage: Eukaryota > Metazoa > Cnidaria > Hydrozoa > Anthoathecata > Hydractiniidae > Hydractinia > Hydractinia echinata. Next base: position 554,129 of record JASGCC010000173.1, read on the forward strand.
TTCAAATAAAAAACAAATATTGTGAGAAAAATTTTCACCTCTTCTTGACGGGTACCTCTTACCTGAATTAAATAAAAAGATAAAATTGGTTTTTGAGCAGACGATTACGAGTATTAATATACTAGATTCGACCCAGTTTGTAGCTTAAAAACAGGAAAGCGAGGCTAAATTATTCATTTTACCATTCAACTATGAAGAATATATTCTACCATACAACATCTGCTTAGTACTGTCAATTTACTGTCGAATAATATTAAACATTTCGCATGCGCAGAACTTGTTTCCGATGTTAAAATAAATTTTAGCTAATTATTTTCGGATATCTCAAATTGATGTTTTGATGTGTAGTATTTCTTCATCAGGTTGTGTTTTGTAGATATCTGGTTGCCAATTTAACTTACACTTAATTAGTTGAGTTGTATACCCACCTCTTGGTACAGCACTATTTGCTAAGGTTTCATCATCACTCTGACTGTCAGAGTAAATGTTATTTAACGCTTGCATTTTGTTTTCTAAATAATAAGAACAAATAAGTTTACAAAACGCTGAAAAATTAATTACTTGGCGAAACAAAGGTCAAAAATGGTATCTAAAACTGTTTTACTGGGTCTTAAAAATCTATTTGCACCTTTTGATCCGGAAACCGCAAGATATTCGTCATCAGTGTCGTTTTCAGCGGAAACATTCTTCCTTTTCAATGACATGGCAACTTCTATAAAAAGCCAAATGTTGGTAAGAAAAAAAGTGTCAGTAAAAACTAAGCCCTTTTAAATTATTGAATTTTATTCAACTTTGAAAAAACAGAGTATTTATTTACGTGTAATTAAATAATTTAAAAAGTTTGCCTACAAAAAACTTTGTATAAATTAGATTGCTACCTTCTTCGTCACCTGAAAGATCTGATGGGTCAAGCGTTTCTAATTCATCTGTACCTAAAAAAAAGCATAGCCTTTATAATCGGTTAAGGACTTTTCCATGTTTTTTTTGTTGTTTTTTTGCATCTAAGTAAAAAAATCATTTGGAACTTAATTCAACCTTTCGGTCTTATGATATGCTCTTACCGGCTTCAATTTGCATTAGATTTCGCCCAACTTTTGTGATCCCCATTACCGCCAATGGTGCCTTGATAAACGTGTTGGTTCATTTCGGCAGAATGTCCCATGTGCTTATAAAAAAGCTCCCTTTCACGCTCCGAAAGATTGAGTGCAGCATACAATGTGCTGACACGATGGCGATTGTTGGTGGCATTTAATAAATTTGGCTTGGACAAAAGAACCTTCTTACAGATGTCTTTTAAGGCATGCCAGCCGGAGAAGCAAAATTGAGACAGTTGTGTACTGGCAAATACAAAAGTGTTGGTTTTTGATACACCACATCTCTGTCGCGTATCTGCATCCGACAGGATATTCATTGCCGGCACAGTATCTTTTGGTATCAGTAGAGATACCAAATGCCTGTTTCCCTTTCCTGTTTGGTATGGCAATTTTCATGGAGTTTACCAGAATTCTATCGGCTTCCGAAAGACTTTCTAGCCTCTGCCGATCAATCCAGCCGTTGTTTTTTGCTTCCAGCCAATCTTCCATTTGAAGCCGACCGACCTCTCCTCCTCTTCTGGCATTCAAGAGTGTCAGGCGGACCATAGTTAAGTTTCGTAACTCTATGAATGTTTGAAGCTGACCAAACTCAAACTCTCCGCACAGACACTCCATCCTCCCTAACACATATTTATGCAGTTTTGCTATATCCTCCTCCACTGGTAAACTGCAAGGCTTTCTGTTTTTTTTTAATTTTGTGTTTTCCAGTTGGTATTGGGCACTACCAAGAAGAATGTCTTGGTTGGATTTTAAACACTGGTAGAAGCAGTCCAACTCCCTTGAGTATTCCTCCTGCTTCTCCAAAAACAAGCGATCTCTTAATATGCTTGCAGGACTTCAACAAAAGAAAAAAACAAGTTTTGCCTCAGCCCTGCTTTCATCGTTTTGTCCTCTTTTGTTGTCATGGAATCAACCGCATCTGATAGCGAGTGAAAATTATCCCTTAAAAAACATATCAACTAGATTGTTGTGAATTTTTGTTAATATTTGTAAAGGAAAGTAATGTAGTGTAGAGTGACGCCAATGTACGCATATCACTGCGTACAGATTTGCCAACCGTCGACAATTTTTCTTTTTTGTGCTTTAATTTATTATGAAATTTGTTCCCAAGGTACAAAATGAATTCATCGTTCCTTACCACCTTTCCAATGTCATCTTCCCTTACTTTCGACAGGACAGTGGTAAGGAATTCATCTGACAGTCCTTTGCCAGAATGAGAAAGCAGAGGAACGGCCCACAGGAACCTGGTCGGATGATTTGATGCAATTTCTCCTGTGTGAGTAAAAGAATTTTTTGGATATGGTGGCAGAGCAAGTACTACATAGCATGACTGCTTTGTATTTTCTTTTTATTCTCTCACTTTGATAAAGTGGAATTTTCTTTTGTGCTTGCTTTTTGTTGTACATGACGATACCTTCACGTTTCATTTTTTTGAATTCATTAATGCGTGTTTTTTTTGTCATGCGTAGAGCAGCTTTCACCCTAGGGTTGTCTTTGTGACAGTTTTGTATGTGTGACGTAAGTTTTGACCACAATCTTCCACAAAAAGGACATGTACGATAGGCTTTTGATATGGTCCTCCCTTTCTAAACACAAGATACAAAAAACACATTTACTTACACACTTTAAAGCGCACATTCATTAAATGCTACATCAATACTATTCTTAAAAGCGAAGTAAATTGGATTGCCCAGCCCTGTGACCTACTATCAAAAGAAAAAATACTTTTCTGACAGTTTTACAACCCTAACACCTGTTTCACAAATTTCGACTGACACACACCTTTCCAAAATGCACATCAACTTTATCATTCTGTTTGACAGGGACGCTGCCATGATTCGTATAATTATCTTCTGACTGTGTTGTCTAGAAATCAAAAGCACGATACATTAAATTATACAATTCCATATATAAAGGTTACATGCCTATTGTTACGCCCTAAAAAAATCCACATAGGCAAATTTTTTGATGACTTCAGCAGTGTATATACAAAGAATGTCTAAAAAATTATTTTGTGTATCAAATTACAATTACTGTCGTCATCAAAATGCTAATGTCGAAAATTTTCCATTATTCTTCCGCTTTTTATCGATTGGCTATATTTGACAACTAACAGATTTTTAGTATGCCCTTAGGACAATTTAGGACCTTAAAACCTGTTCAATAAATGACAGCTGCTACATACCTTTTTAGATTGAACAATCCACTTTACCTTTTTTTCTATTGGGGAAAAACGGCGCAGTTTGGTAGGCAATTGAACTATCTACAGATTAGAAAGAATAATTCCTGCATAAAACGATTCAAATCGTGTTCATGTCATGCTACGTTGAATTAAAAATTACATACTTTGCTTTTCTCATTTTTTTCGATTGTACCTTTTGTATCTCCGTCGAGTTGAAATTTTAAATTAACTTGTACGTGGTGCCTGTTCAAAAATTAATTATTTCATAATTAAATCTACCGAGAGAAGCAAAAGTTGAGAAGTATGCGTAAAGCTAAACACATACCTCGTCCATATTAACATCAAAATCCACTTCCTCAGGATATAGCTCTAAAAAATGACAATCGCTATCCTTAAACTACATATTTTTGACTTTAAAACATCGTTAAATCAACATATTTTATGTTACCTTCTAAAATGCATAATAAGTAAAGAGTTTACTCACCGCCCTCGCAGTCACCATCGGACTCAAAGGTAGAGATCTAGAATTTTATATATAAGTTTGATGAAAAACAAACAACATCTTTTTCATATTATGTTACCTTATCGGACAAAACTTTGTGTCGGGACAAGATTTTCGTCGGACAACATTTTTCGTCAGACAAAATTTCGTCACCTCCAAAAATATCCTTAGCAAACCTATATTCTTTAAATGAATATAGCATCAAAGGTATTTTTACAAGTGTAATTTTGTAAAAAATATATAAGATCAGTGAAAGAAATTGTTCTTTAAATTTTTGTGATTGTTTTTTCTCAAAAATCCCTCCCAAAAGCCTAAAAGTTTATTCAAAAGTCTTATACCTAAGACAATGAAGGATTTACTTTTTGGTTTGCTCATGCTTGTGATTAAATTGAGTTTTATTGCTTGGATCTCGATAAGTTTGAATTCTGAAGGGGGAAAGGCCAATTATGTAGGTCAAAAAAAGCATTCCAAGTCAGTGAGATTTTGAGTCCTTGGCATGAATTTTCAATAAATTTTGTTGTAAAAGGACCAGTTGAATTGCCTATAAAATTCTATTCAAACAGAGTATAAACTTATATGAGCTTTCGAGATATGTAAATTTTTAAAATATTAGAAAATTTGGTTTTGGACAAATTTATTCGTCGGACAAAATTTTCGTCGGACAAAATTTTCGTCACCAAAGAAAAATTTAGTCACTTTTGTGCGACAAAGTTTTGTTCGATAAGGTAATTAAAAAGTTAAAGACTTGAGCACAAATTTTACCATCCTACTCTGCAACATCGATACGTACAAAGTTATTTCTAAATTGAAAGTAAAATTCTTACGCGAGTTTCAATAGTGGACAAAGGGCTTTTTTCTGCTACTGCCCTCTTTGTTGCTGTTGGATCATCATGTAATACCTCTTGTCCTTCAGAAACCTTTTCGCATTGTTTATTGTTGCGCTTTTTCTAGTTGCCGGTTTCCTCCATTAGTCTTGGACAACAACTGGAATCGACCGCATTCTTTAAAGCGAAATCAAACATAAAAACAATATCATATAAAGTTAACATAATATCGTTTCTCATTTTAAGTTCTCAGTAAAAGTATCTTATTCCATAATGCAAAACCAGCAGAAAAACGATTACCAACAGAAATTTGTCTCGTGTCTCATAATTATTTTTAAAGAATAAATATCCTAATAAGGTAAGTTTTGCATCACATTGAAAAAGTATAAATGAAATCATAATGCACCTGTGTTTTTTCTTCACTACCTATTGATAAGTCCTAGAAGAAGGACAGAGAACAACAGTTAAGAAAAAGTTGAAAGAAAATTAAGTGCAGAAGGATATAAAAGATTTAATTAAAGTCGGAAACTTACTTGGCCAAGAAACTGCAGTGAGTTTTTACGTAAAGGGTTTTGTATTTCTTGAAGTCACTCTAATAAAGATTAAATATCATTATTTTCTAGAAAAATGCTGAATTCTTGTTTCTCCTATAATTTGAAAAGTAATGGAGCGCATTGATTATCTGAGCCTTGTTATTAAGTAGAACATAAATAAAGCAAATTAAAGATTAAAGGAAAAACAAGCATACAAATAATAAATTAGGCAAATTGACAAAACGTATTTACATTATTTCTCCAAAATAATCCCTTTTTCAACGTAATCGTATCGTAATTCCATGCCTTCGGGGATATCTTTTAATGCAAAAATGCATAAATGTGGTGTGCCATCCTCCATGACGATAACTTTAGATTGGCAATTCTTTCCTTTCTGGGAATCATTAATATACTTTGCCATTCCTTCGTTGTTTTTAGTAGCATCGATGCTAAAGATTTAATAAACCCATAGAATACCTTATCGGTAGAAAAAAAGTCGCCAAAAAATTAGTCGGCAAAAATAAAAAGTCGGCAAAAATATTAGTCACTTGGACAAAATTTAGTCACTTTTTTGCCAACTAAATTTTTGAATTTAATCAGTAATAAGAATAATCGCATAAACTAATAAAAATTAACAACAAGAAAGAAAAAACCGGCAAAAGGTGGTTTGAAAAAAAGTCGGAAAAAAAGTTACGTCGGAAAAAAAATGTCGGCAAAAAAGTTTGCTCGGTAAAAAAAAGTCGGCAAAAATTTAAGTCAGCAAAAAATATTAGTCACCTAGCCAAAATTTAGTCACTTTTTGCCGGGTTTTTTTTACCGATAAGGTATATCGTTAATACTCCAGATTGCGTGCGTCCCAAAAGTCCTGACAATGTCATGATATTCTTGATAAAACATATATTCTAAACCTACATGTTTTGCATTAATATAAAGCATCCTTTATACTTCCAAGCTCTGTCAAGTCTTTTCAAAGTATTTTTAAAAAATGTACAAACCAGTAATTTTTCTTTTGGTGGGCAAAAAAGTAAAGGAAACTCCTAACAGAATCCGAGTCTTGCGATCCAAGTCTCTTTTCTCCTTCTTGTGCAGAAATACGTTCACCGATATATTCTCCTATGAAGTCATCCTTTTTAATTAGTCTAGTTGCAAAGACTCCAAAACCTATAAAAAAGCAAAGACGATTGTGGTACAATTTTTTGGT